>CM076931.1:5947121-6547121 GCA_039566165.1 Maruca vitrata | reverse complement strand
ACGGTGGGGGAAGGTCGTTCCAGCACTTAGTGGCCGCAAATCTGAAGGATCCCCGGAATGCCGCTGTACGATGTTTGGGCATAGTGAAAATGTTCGTGCAGGCTCTTTTGGGGTATCCTTTGTTATCCCTTGCCCACAGCAACTTATTATATAGGTATGTGGGTCTCTCTGTTGATATGACTCCGAAGAGCAGCGTGGCTAGATGCACTCTCCTCCGTGCCTCCATTCTCATGACATTGGCAGCGTTCAGGTATGGTGTAACATGCGATCTGGGTGGGATGTGAAAGCAGAAGCGCGCACAGGCATTTTGAACCCGCTGTATTTTTTTCATGGTTCTTGTTAGGAGGCAGGGGCCATACACTGTATCACAGTAATTCAGCTTGGATAGCACAAGTGATTCACAGAGCAACTTTCGTAGGTCAACATTTAAGTAGGGCCTGATTTTGTATAAGAGGTTTAACCTGTAGAAGCAATTTCGGGTGACTTGTGCTATATGGTCTTCGAAGTTGAGTTGTCCATCCATAGTTAAACCAAGATTTTTGGCTGAGTCCACACTATCAACTAGTTGACCATTGATTTTTATGAGTAGAGGGGAGTTTCTCATCATACTCACGTTTCGGCTAGAACCCGTTAGTAACAGCTTGGACTTTTTGGGGTTTAGCACGAGGCAGTTGGTGTCACACCAGATAGCAATACGATCCAGATCCTCCTGTATCTTCTCTGTAGCACTGACGTGATTGCTAGGTCGGAAAGAGTAGTATAGCTGTAAGTCATCGGCATATAGATGATATTTGCAGTTTTTTATTGTTGTATTGATGTCTGCACTGTATAGGGCGTAGAGGATTGGTCCGAGGGTGGAGCCCTGGGGGACCCCCCGAGACACCTTCAGATGACTTGAGCATGTCCTTGAACCATCCACCTTAGTCACCTCCACATACTGACTTCTGTTCGTGAGGTAGCTGTTGAACCACTTAAGTGCTATGGGGTTAAGACCGAAGTATGATAGTTTGGAAATCAAAAGGGCAGTGTTAATAGAATCGAAGGCTCTAGAGAAGTCAAGCAATAGCAGAGCACTTACCTCTCCCCGATCCCGAGCTGAGAGCAAGTTATCAATGACATCTGCCAGAGCTGTTGCTGTGCTGTGCCCCTTGCGAAACCCAGATTGTAATGGAGGTAGCATGTTGTTTTGCTCTTCATATTTGGTTAGTTGGTCGCAGACAATTTTTTCTAGTACTTTGGATAGACAGGGAAGTAGACTGATTGGACGCAGGTCACTCAAAGATGCAGGGTTGTTGTTCTTTGGCAGAGGTTTTACCACTGCTAACTTCCATCTATCAGGGAAGATTCCTTTGGACAGTGACAGGTTAATTGCATTGGTGAATATACTTAATGACTATGGCAGAGTTAGCAGGATCATCTCTAGTGATAAGCCATCGCTGCCTTGAGCATTGGATTTTAAGGCTTTTATGGTACTCAGTACTTTGTCTTCGGTAACTGTGCTCATGGAAAACGTTGCCTCACTGAAACGATGGTGTTCATAGTAACTGAGCTGTGATATAGATACCTGTCCATCTCCAGGAACTTTGAGGAAGTGGGTGTTTATACAGTTGGGGTCGTCAAAGATGGGGGTGCTGTCTAAATGTTTGTTGCCATGGATGACAGATTTTTTTAGATTGTACCATAGATTTTTTGGGTTTTTTATGTTTGCTAAGATGTGGTTTTTGAAAAAAGCTTTTTTCTCATTTACAATAGCTTGAGTTACTAGGGTTTTCATGTCTTTGTAGCTGTTCTTCAGGGAACCCTTGTTCGTAGTTTTAAATCCCTGGTAATATTTGTCCCTGATATGCATCATTGACCGAACAGTGTCTGTTATCCACGGATGTGGAGGGTGTTTAAACCTCTTAGACCTGACTGGTGCATCCAGGTCGAACAGGTTGAATAGGCAAGTAGTCATTGAATTAACTAGAGTGTTTAGGTCGTCGTAAGCCAGCAAGTGACTCCAGTCAATAGAATCTAGGTCATTGTTCCACTGTTCCATTTGAATATCCTTTAGCGGCCTATAGGTTACCCACTGGGAGGGAGGTTTGTCTGTTTTTATTTTAAACTCAGTGGTGATCATAGCATGACCTCCCAGTTCTGGAGTGTGCTTCACATTGACATGTAGGGCTCTGGCATCCGAGCACACCACATCTAGGAGACTGGCACTATGGGCAGTGAAGTGTGTGGGTTCTGCGACTACTTGAGTGAGACCAAATGTATGTACCAACTGATTAAAGCTTTTGGTCTTACTGCTGGTAACATCTAGCAGGTCGATGTTGAAATCGCCAGCAAGAAAAAGTGCATCCCTCCTAGGTAGTGTAGCTATGGTGTCCGAGATGGTGTCCAGAAATAGACTGACATCCTGCCAGGGGGGCCTGTAGGCAGTGCCAATGATTACATGCATACCATTCAGTCTTGTCTTGATCCACATTTGCTCAACGTCTATATGCTGTGGAATATCACATATCCTAGCATATATGCATTTCCGAATGTAGAAACCTACACCACCACCCCGGCCACCACGAATGTTGTGAGGTCTCGGGCAATGCCTCAGTCGGTAGCCTGGGATCTTTGGCGCTTTATCATCCTCTCCCGCCCTTAGCCATGTCTCATTAATAGCAAGGATATCTGGGTCCATTTCTGCCACTGCTGCAAAAAATTCCTCATGCCTGGTGCCGAGAGAGCCTGCATTGAACATGCCAATTTTAAAATTTCATTCTAACCATTGGGATTAGAGTCGTAGTGATAATGTATACCTAAAACCAATAGATACAAGGTGTAAAGTGTAGAGTGTAAGATTATTGTATGTATTGTATAGATTTCGTTTGTAAATAGTTTATGTAGTTTTGTAGAAATAAAAGTAGATATAAGTTTAATGTGTGTATAATGTTTAAATGTTGTGTCGTATATAGGGTAAGTGTAGGGTTTTGAATATATGATAATAAAATGGTTAACAGATTTAGAAATTATAAAATTAACAAAGCACAATTTGGTGTTATTGAGAACAGACCCGCATGAGGAACTTGTTGAATTCCTTACAGGAAGTCACTTCGCTGTACCGAGCAAGCGTGTAATGTCTTCTTGCGATCGAAGTTGGAAGACCTGGCTCGACTCGACCTTACGCACGTAGATGCGGCCTCTCCTCGTCCAGCAGAACCGCCACTGGGCGCTGCGACACGCCTCGCGCGCGCGCTGGAACAGCTGGCGGTTGGGGCGGGTCAGGCGCTCATTGACGTACACGCGGCCGCCCCCGGCACCAGCCGGCGCGGCGCGGCGCACGCGCGCAGCCTTCAGCAGCTCGTCGCGCAGCTGGCGGCGCGCCAGCCGCAGCACCACGCGGCGCACGCGCCCCTCGGCCTCGCGCGGGGGCGCGCCCACGCGCTCCGCGAACACCACGTCCCGCTCCTCCAGCGTCACGCCCAGCTGCGCGGCCAGCACGGTCACGGCGTGGACCACGTTCTCCCCCTTCTCCTCCGGCAGCTGCCCGATGTCGAGGTCGGAGAGGAGCGCCTCCTGGTCGCGGTCGTTCAGCTCCTGCCGCAGCTCGGTGATGGTGCGCTCCAGTTCGGCCGTCCCACCGTCGCTCCCCGGCTGGCGCTGCTCCAGCGCGTCCACCCGCTGCTCGACGCTGACTAGCCTCTCCGTCATCGACGAGAATGACTCTCTCAGCAGTGCAAGTTCCTTGCGAAACTCACGCATCTCTGTGACGAAGTCGGCAAATTCCTGGCAGAAGTCGGTGATGATGGAAGCACCAGGCTTGCTTGTGGAGGCGCTCGGTGGAGAAGAAATCATGCGCCGTTTCGGTCTCCGGGCTACATATTTCTGGTCGACATTTCCCTGTGATATTGAGGCAATGTCTGGCTCCGATGAACATTGTTGCTCCGAAAGTGGCGATCTGGCCAGATTTGGCATAGTGCTGATATTATATCACTATGCAGACAAATAAAAGAGAAAAATAAAACCGAAAACAGGAGGGAAAAAAAAATTAAAAAAAAGAAAAAAAAATCTACTCGGATTTGACTCCGCAACTCTCGGTTTGGAGGTAGTGGGTGGGTGAATTTCCCGACACCAAATCGTAAACGGCACGGCTGAAACTGCTAGTGCAGGATGGCACTTTTAAGTTGTAATATTTTTTTTTAGATAGAAGGTGTTGTCTCCTATAGGTGACTATAAATATTTTTAAATTATGATTATTGCTAATTAGGTAAAAAAAATCTTAAACCCCCAATTGTATCATATCGGTGACGCGGCACAATTTGTTTTTCAGTATACTTTTAATCATATTTTAAAAACAGTTGATTTTTTAGGGATTTACCTTTTTTTATTTAAATCCTTAATAATGACAGTACCTTATTGCGGAAAGTTCAATACAAAATCTGTTATATTTAATGAATGGTAAGTACAAATTCACGTGTCCAAATGAGATATGTCATCGCGGTGAATTTTCGTTGTACGCGAATATCTAGGCATCGAACAACACTAGCTTCTTGCCACTGCGCAGTAAATCTGCGCATCAGTGCCGCCTAAGAGCTTAACGTAAGAGAACGTGTGTTGCTGTTTGGAGTTCCCGCCAAAAACGTAAGTAAGTCGGTTTCGGTGACTGCGTATCGTTTTTTTTGTCATTCACGTGAATGGATATAAGTTGTGATCCAATCATTCGGTATGTCTATAAAATCTATGTACTATTACTAAATGTCGCTCAATTAAGTAGGTCGTATCAATTTATTTCTTTTATTTATATTTTCCTTGTTGTGCTTATTTTTATGGGCTGTATATAATATCGGTGACCTCATTCCGGTGAATTCGGTGACCTAAATTGACCACCGGAATGAGAAAAAATAGCATTCCAGTGACTTTTTTTCATTTCGGTGAGAATTTGGTCATTTCGATGATTGTTATCTTCATTTCGGTGATTTCTTTTGTCATTCCGGTGTCAAATTACTTCATTTCGGTGAATAAAGACCTTAATTTATTTTGTTACATTGTAATTTCGAAAGGAATATATTTTTATTTATTGTTGATTATTACAATATATTTGTTGATTTATTCTTACACTAGCGACCCGCCCTCGCTTCGCTTCGGGTATATCTCTATCTCTATATAATATATTTCAAACCCGTAAGGGATTTTTCATACAGAAGTTGTTTCCCAATTACTCCCGTTCCCATGGGAATTTTGTAATATCGCGTTGGAAGTAAGCTTTGCGTTCATTAGAGTACCTGCATGCCAAATCTCAATCATCTATCTTACGCGGTTTAGATTTTTTCATACAAAAGTTTTTCCCTATTACTTCCGTTCCCGTGGGAATTTTACAATATCCAGTTGCAACTAAGCTTTTAATTTATAAAGATACCTGAATGCCAAATTTCAAGCGTCTAACTTATGCGGTTAGTATTTTTCATACAAAAGGAATTTCCTGTTAATTCCCGTTCCCGTGGGAATTTCGGGAAATCCTTTTTTAACGGATGCCTACGTCATAACATCTACCTGCAAGCTAAATTTCATCTCCATCCGTCCAGTGGCTGTGACGACTTCGTCAGCGAAGAGATGTTTAACGGGTAAAACATTACTTCTTTATAGCGCAGTCGGTTAAAAAGTAGCCTATAACCGTTTCTAGGCTCTGGACTATATCTGTACCAAATTTCGTTTAAATCGGTTCAGTACTCTATGCGTGAAAGCGTAACAGACAGACAGACAGACAGACAGACAGACAGACAGAGTTACTTTCGCATTTATAATATTATATAGTAAGGATGTTCCCAAATGAATTTCAGATTAAATTATTAAAATCTATGTGTGGTTGTAATCAATACCTTTATTTTTCACTAGCTGTGCCCGCGACTTCGTTAGCGTGGGCGATTTTTCATACAAAAGGATTTTCCGGATTATTCCCGTTCCCGTGAGAATTTCGGGAATTCCTTTCTTAATGCACCTCTACGGTATCTAAACTACGTCCAAACCAAATTTCAAGTGCCTACGTTTAGCCGTTTAGACTGTGCGTCGATATGTCAGTCAGTGATTCTTCTTTTATATACTTATTTAAGAGTATCCTCTTAATAATAAAACATACTCGCAGATGGACTCTGGATTAAAGTAATAACAGATTAACTTGAAATGTTTGTCAACAGCATCTAAAGTCCAATGATGAAGTTCAAAATGGTAAGTTATTCTTCTTCTTCTTCTTTTCGTGTCGATGGCAAAACACTTAAAATTATTTTTGGAGAATTCCGCCACCCGGACCGCGGTTGTTGACCCTTCTATCAGCTCAGTTTGTGTACAGGAGTCGGGACAGGCGGGGCATGAAGTGAGGTGAGCCATGGACATTGGTGAGAGACCACATAGGCACGCGATATCCTCCTGTCCAGGAAACCCCCACCTAAACATATTATCTTTGCATTGGCCAACCTGGCTACGGAGTCTGTACAGGGACCTTCAGGTTAACCATGGCAAATCGTGTCCTGCTGGAAGGCTTTCTGAAGGCGTTCTGCCTTCAGAAAGCCTTCCAGCAACAAGCAAGGGGACGGGTGGAGCAAACGTGTTAGACCAGAGGTTAAGACGAGCAGAAGGTGGATCTGTGTCAAGATTCGGTACTTTCTAAATCTAAATATAAAGCTATGCCGACTTTAACTTCTGTGGTTGTCCCTGCCATGTTATATTTAGTCTGAGAGTGTCTGAACCCTAAGGCTGAAGTGAGGTTTATTTCTATGTTTTCACAGGATTGTGTTTGTGAAATGAGCGCCAGGTCATCGGCAACATGGTCGGTCTTTTGTGTAGATGTTGAAAAGTAGTGATTCCAACAAAACGGTCATCAGTCAGGGTAGATACCCTGGGGATTACCGTTTTTTTGGGATCGCCATCTGCTTATTTCTTCAGACAAATAATAAATTTAATAATAAATTTGTTTATTTTCTCTCCACAATACATTACAAAAATTAATAATATTTAAACACAGGCATAATTATATTGTGGGAGACTGGAGTCTGAATTAGGCAACAAGTCTGCCTGTATCTCAGAGCACCAGGCCTCCTCCCTCAGAGTTGACGTAGATTTTATATAGTAGATATTATGTATAATGTAGACTAAAAATAATACTAATTCATTGCACATAAGCATATACATTTTAGCATTGTTGCTTGTTACATGCAACATTTAAACAGAGATCAGTATTATTATTACATATAAAAGCACTTAGAGAAAACATTTCAATAGTTATATGTGATAGTTCTTATAATAGTTTTTGGGTGTGAGAAACATGCGATGTGTGAGATTTGTGTCATTGTGTGTGTGGAATATGTAATTTGTGTGTAATATGTTGTGTTGTGTGTGTGGTGTATGTTATGAGTGTGGTGTGTGTTATCTATGTGAGGAGTGTACTGATGGGCGTGTGTGGGAGTTGAGTTAGAGAGGGGTGTGTGGGAATAGGAGGGTGATAGAATTGAGTAGGAATTTGTAGATGTATGTGAGTTTGTAGGTTTTAGCTGATTAGATTTTCCGTTTCCTGAAAGCTACGGTTGCGGAGCAGCTCACCAAGTATTTTTATAAATTTCTAGTCATTGACCATCGAGTAGACTTTCCACAAGAGACGCTTCAGGTTCACTGTATCATAAGCTGCTGTCAGATCCACGCATAAAGCGCTGTAATCATTCCCATTTCAAAACTATCCTCTATGTGTTATTTATTTTGGTTCACAAAACAGAATAACATCAGTGTAGCTTCTGAATTACAAATACAAATCTTATGGATTAGACGTTTATGATAAAATGGCATGTGTTGGGTGAGGTTTAACGTCTGGTTACAACATGATTTTTTAGGTCTGAATCCTACCTGTTCTGGAATTAAGTGCTGATCTAATAGGAGATAGGCGGTTTAGCAAAAGTCGTTGAGATAATTTGTATGTGTGACTGAGCAAGGATAATGGGCGGAAGGTTTTTAGGGTCATTTAGAACTTTTCCCGGTTTTGGAATGGCAATATCAAGATCCATAGACGTGATAATTTCGCAGATTGTAGACAATCATTGAACATCGGTTGTAACCAGCAAATAGTCATAGGATCCAAGTTTTTAAGCTGTTCTGTGGAAATGTTATCAACACCTGATGCTGTACCAGATTTCAAGTATCTAAAACCAAAAATGATATCGTCAAAAGGCTGGCTCAGTAAATTCTCTTTCGGAAGGCATTGTACAAGTTGAATTCTGGGAAGGCGAGTGTACGATTTCTTATTCAGCAACAGTTGATGAGCAATTTTGTTTGCAGTAACTTTACTTGGAACTTTGGAGGAGAGGGCTCACCGGTCCATTTATGGATTGTGGTCTAGGCCTTTTTACTATTGTGGGTCATGTCAATGCTGGTGACTGTATTAATCCATTTGGTTCGCTGGTTTGCATGGATAGACAGCATTAAGATTTCACAAGCATCACACGTGTCTTGTGAAAATGGATCGGCATTATGGGATTCATAATTTTTAAACAGCGCAGATGACTCTTGAGACAAACCCGGGACGTTGGAAGTACGACAGCCTCTTGGGATATGTTGGCACGACGATTTCCAGATGATACCTACGAATCGTTCGTAGTTCGGTAATGAAGCTAGCTTTATAATGGCTTTGTCAAATTGTTTAACGAATTATTGCACTACTGCATATTGCACTTAATCGGTCTATGTAAGGTTAGGGGTATTGATTGGCAGATGGACTTTATGCATTGAGAGCTGAATCTGGAACTGACAAAGATCAAGACTGGGTTGTATCCACGTTTCCATCGACCACTGTTAAACGATTAACGGAGATGCATTTTTATTGATAAGGCCGAAATTTTAATTTTAGTAAGAATAAAATCTGTTACTGTGTGATGAATACACTCTTCAAAACGTAGGTTATAGGCTGTATACTTGGTAACAGTTTACTTTTTTTCGGTGACTACGTACGATTATAAGTAATTTCATTTCGGTGTATTGCGTTTCTCATTTCGGTGATGAGAAGTTTCATTTCGGTGAACTCTTCTTTCATTTCGGTGACACCAAAATTTCAAAGTACTATATCTCTTAACCCATTAAAGGTCAAATAAAAAGCGCTTATGATTTTTTTTAAAGTTGTTTATTTTCGTAATCAAATAAGAACATAGGAACATAAAATATAAGAAAAAAATTGAAAATGACGTTTTTCAGCAAATTACAGGGGTGTACTCAATTGAGTACACTGACCACTTAAGTATGAAATTTTTCAAAGCATGACTTTTCAACACAAAGTGTTTTCAGGCACTTCTTACATTGCCAACGTACTCTAGAATGACAAAGAACACATCGCAACTGTTTTTCAATTTTGAGAGGGAAATGTCCAACTCCATCTTGAGGTAGGCCTTCGACAACTGATGCAGGCGGGCGCGATTTCCTCTGTTCACCCTGGCGTAAATAATATCGTGCGATATGACGGCGAAACATCAATTGATCCATAGGACTATCGTTACACATTACATGTAAACGCCAAGCATTAGCAATGGCCATGTCTAACATGTACGTAAACAAGACCCACCACCACTTCTTACCATGAACAGCAATTCTGTATAATGCGACAGACTGATCCAGTTCATCCACACCGCCCATATTTTTATTGTAGGTTTGAAACAAACGTGGTATCGCTACATCTACCTTCTCTTTTTTTATTGGACACCACCGTTTTACAGTTCCTAGAGGTTCAATGGTGTCATAATTTGTGGCCATGGTACACACACTATTATCTTTCCATCTCACTAATAAAATTTCACCATTCTTGTCAAATCTATAATCAAAGGTGGCACGTTCTTGCTTCTTCATATCCTTTGTGCTAATCAGTGGACATTTCTTAGTCCTATTTTCTCTTACTGTTCCCGTAGCACGATAGCCTAGTCTTTTCAATTCCAGTAATAGGTCGCAGCTTGTGAAAAAGTTATCAAAGAAAACTTCGTGATTACCTGAGGTACAATTCAGCTTCTCCAATAATGTTTTGACTACACGGGAACCCAGGGGATCGGATGACAGTATCTGAGATTTTCCACAATAAAAATCGAATGTATAACAATAGCCGGTGGAACTGGCCGCTACCCAATTTTTGTATCCGAAACGTACTGGTTTTCCTCGGATAAACTGTTTGGCGGGATGGTGCCCGAAGTATTTCACCATAGATTCATCAATTGAAATACAGTCATGAAACACTCCCCACTGCAAAAACTTCTGCATCAGTTTATCTGCCAAAGGCCGTACCTTGAACATTTTATCGTTCGACGTAGATGCTAAGTTGTTATCTACAAGATGAAGATTTCTTTTTATGTCACGAAACCTATGCCTCGATATGGCTTTGCCGACTATATCCACACCTATATCTTCATCTAGAGACCAGTACATTGCCTCACGAGGTAGCTTGTGGTACCCAGACAATATCAAAACCCCGAAAAACTTTTTCAACTCAGAGGAATCTAGTTGAAAATCATGTCTATTGTTTTGACATGCGTAAAGTTTACTGTTACATATTATCATATCAAAAATATCAGCATCAATAATTTTTTCAAATATTTGTACGGGGTTCAGGTCCTCCAGTTCTTCAATAATGGCTTTCTTCTTGTCACTAACTTCAGATGTACTCTGATAAATCAAGGAGTACGAAGGAGTACATTTCCGCCAGGTAGGGTTTTGGTTCGAAGTGGATTGGCGAGTAACATCTTGCTTTCGTCTTTTTTTCGCTGCTAGCGGTTCATCGTCACTATCTTCGCTGCTATTACCTCCATGGCTCCTAAATATTTCTATAGAACCAGGCACATCTTGCGGAATGAAAGAGCCCGCCATATCGTCATCGGCACCTTCCTCTTCATCTGTCAACGAGCTTGGGTCCGGTGGTATGATAGCCAGGTCGCATTCATCATCTTCGCTATCCTGTAAAATGCCTTCAATAGCTTCTTGAAGCCCATTGTAGCTAGTTTGCGATGTAAATTGACGTCTATTCATTGCAAAGTATCTGAAAAAAAAAACAGTAATTTTACTTACCCATGTTGTCATTGTACTCAATCGAGTACAGTAACATTTACGTGATCCTAGATTTATTTTATTATTATAAAATTAATTATTTTGCTTGTAATAACTTACTATGATATATAATCTATACTTTGAAAATGAAAATACACACTATTCGCACTAATTTCTTAAAAATATCAAAAATCATAACACTTACCTCACACGCCGTTCCGTTGAAACAACTTCGATGACACTTTCTAAAATAAAATAACGCACTACCCGCGCATTTTTTATCAATGTACCTGGGCAATCTTATAATGAAGTTAGCTAAAATATTTTACCTCAAATTTTTTTAATGTATCTGTGGTTTACCCTAAAGAATTTACATGTACTCAAATGACTACAGTGACTTCTAATGGGTTAAGCATATGAATTTAATTTAATGTCGTGTTAAAATTAATTATAACGATAGAGTAAATAACAATACTACATGGTTGTATTTTCAAAAAAGTAACAAATAAAAAAGTTCACCGAAATGACAAAAAATATGGACTTGTTGAAATTGACCCGGGTGCTAAACGTAGCGTACTACACGAAGTTCCATGCAACTAATTACGTCATTAAGTAAAGTTCAGAACTACATGCGTCTCATTCGAGGACCATTCGAGAGCAAGCGTTCATAGTTTTTTTTGTTTAACGGAATCACAGCACCACTGAGTCACTCAACACTTTCGGATTTTGTTTATCTTGCAAATAAAGTTTAAACACTTGCACACTCCTGTTATTTTTTTCTAAATCTATGTAGATCGCGACTCTACGCGTTATTTGGTGCTAAATTTAATATAAACCAAGCACTTTTTCTATTTTAAATTAATTATAAACAGCGGAGTCGACACTTGACTATGTTGTCGTTTTGAAGTACCCGCAAAAAAAAAAAAAAAGAAGCAGCTAACCAAATTAAATATTGTAAAGGCGGTATGTTATTTTTTTAATATTTTTAGACGACTTTATAATATTGGGCTGTTGTTTTCTAATCAGGATCATCAGGTAGTCCAGATCTTCGATTTTCGTAGTTTTTATAGTTTTCCCTTTATGTGACTATTAAACGCTAACTTTGTACCAAATTTCAGCGCTCTGAGTTAATGGGAAGTACCAGTTGTATTTTGATGATCATGTGTAGGTGAGTGTGTGTCATAAATGCGAAACTTTGCTTTCGCTTAGCTTCGGAACTATAAGTCCCAACAGACTTGAAATTTTGGATTTTAAGTAAGTTCACATAGCTTATTAGATGATAAATTTAGGTCTGTCTTATCCAGAGGTTCTCAAATAGGGGCCTGAAAATGCGGCGAAATGGTTCCAGTAAAGGATGGTACGGCAGTGTTTGCTTTGCGCTCGACTTGGCAGGGGCACTGCCGTGCCCCCAGATCATCTTATATCAGGGTAGCGATACTTACTTGAGTACTTGACTTGGATACTTGAGTTATATTTATCGATCACGTAAGATCATGATTGACAAGATTTACATACCATCACATCGATGAGAACGACCGTCTAATTTTTCAATGAGTAGAGTTTTGTCTTTTCTACCATCAAAGTATATACCTTCAACAGGGTTCTTAGAGTTGTTCTCCTGTAGGCTTTGGCGTTCCTCATTGCGAGCTCTGCGTAATTTATTTTTGTCCACTACCAAGCTATTTACTTCCGTTGATACTAGTCCTAAATCTTGTAAAACTGCTGACATAAGAGCTGCTCCAAATCTATCCGAAACTCCATAGCAATCACTAGTTTCTGCAAATTTAGGTAGTTTTAAAGTATTGTAGGATTTTTCGCTTTTTGATGTAGTTTTATCGTTTCATTCCCGATCTGAAATACTTAAGTCAGCTGGTGAATTAATTACAGGTTCTAAAACTTTCATTCTTCTTTCAAAAGAAACAATTACTTGGTCCTGGTTGTGGTTTACTGTAGTTTGAATTTCTTTCTTGCATTTTATGTTGTCTCTCAATCCTTTGAATTATTTTTTTTGTTTCACTGTGTTCATTCTTGAAATCATCATTTTTCTTTCAGTTCTTTGATCTAATAGAAAAGTTCGTTCAATTACATGTACTTTATTGTTCTTATTGCAAGTGCACGATGTTATAATTTGACATTTACATGATGCTATATCAAAAAGTCGAGACAAGGCAGTATCTTTAAAACTTGCCACTGTTTGAGTATAATTTTCAGATCTCTTGCTTTGTGGATATCGGATCAGCTTCAAATATTCATCATAATACTTTTTTAAAAGCTCTTTAATACGTTTTGGACTCACAATTGGAATTGAAACTGAGACCCAAATTGTCTCTATGCCGCGGAGCACAATAGCGAAGATTTCACTTATTGCTGGCTGTTTTCCTGAGGTTTTTAGCAGTAATTCATACCTCACATAAAGTATATACTTTTTTACTTCTGCTATTGTGGGTAATATATTGTAATTAATTTCTGCAGGTGCTCCAAATATAGGACAATCCACATCACTTCGTGTTTTGAGATGTTTTCGCTCACTCATTTTTTAAGTCACTAATTGCAAGTATTACAACACAATAATAATACTCCCAAAAAAATAACACTAGAAAACTAATTACGTGGAAAAGAAATATAACTATTCCAGTTAAAACTTCGTTATAACGTATCGGAAATCACAAGATCAATAATAAAGTAAAGGTTTGTTAGTCGTATTCTGCACGCGAGGTACCATCAAATCCGTCAATATTGTAATGTTTCTACCTACTCAGAAATCTTGTTATTATGTAGACAACTGATTTAATATGATGCAGTTATCTTTACAAGACTAAACTAAAACAACAAAAACTAAAAAAAAGCATTTTAAGGTATTTTGAAGTTTCTGAAACATAGGCAGCAAAATCCAATTTTTCCGATTATTTGGGCTTCGGTAAAGGGCTAAAAGGTATATCAAATATGTTTTTAATATATTTTTTGTAAAAGTACTAAAATAACGCAACTTTTTATACTTACCCACGATTTTTATCAAAACATTTTGAAAATCGACCCACCCTAATGCGCATCCCTAGCGCGATGACATTGACACTTCGCTATTTCCGCGCAATTGCTCTAACGCGTCTCTGTACTATATTACTGTTTTATTGAATAAATCCTATTAAAACTAAATACCGAGTTTAATAACTCAGAAGCAAGATGAAATAACTATCGACTAATAAGAAAAATATATGTATTAAATATGTGATTTTGTGAAATTGTATGAAGACGAAAAGTTGACCGCTTGGTGAACTTTAGTTCAAACTTGAGGTTTTAAAATCGCATGGCTTTAAGCTTAAAAGTACACAAACATGAAGAAATGAACGAGCTATGCGCATGAACAGCTGGTTCAATAAATAATAAGTTGGTAAACTCGTTGTAAAGCGTTACACACGCCCACTATGCTGAAGGAAGTACCTATTGGGTTTGGTAAATTGTTTTAGCTTTTAGGTCTTGGCAATTAAGACTTCAGGTGTAGAATGTGCTGCATGTGCACTTACACATAAGCTTAGCATATAGCTTATGATCGAACTAAAAGGGTGAGCTGTATCTTTTTCAATAATTTCCTTAGTGAATGTAATTGATAAAGGGGTCATTGAACCTGTTTTATATAACAATTAGGGCATTTTGTAATGTAAATGAACTACAATCCCACTAAAAGAGTGATCAATACTCTGATAGATCACAAACCTATTTGAGTTTTGATATGATACCTACAATTTAAATCGGTTCTGTTGTTTGACTTGACTGATGCGCTGGTTCTAAACCAAAATAATTTATATTTGCTTGAGCATGTACTAAAACTATTTTGTTTGTGTGTGAGTTTTAGAATTATATAGGTAATTTGCCTGGCTAAGTTGAATCAAAATAACTTACTCTGAACAATGTGCTCCGCTGCAGTACCTAATTCAGCTTCTACATCTATGAATGACTAGTATAGTGCAAAGTCGAATGAATATGAAATGGAACAAGTTACATGTATAAATATCTGCAGTGAGTGAACTGAAAAGCTTATATGAATATATCCATGTATGTAAAATAAACTATCACAAATATGAGGTAACTGATAAACCAGTTTCCGTTGCAAGGTGAGAACGGAACAAACACCGATGTTCGTCACACAAATATTTGTCCCGAGTGGGAATCGAACCCACGACTCTTGGAACCGTAGGTAGTGAACCTGGGTCACTTACCACTGTTCCACCGAGCCAGTCAAATGGCACCTTGGTAAGGCCAAATTGTACATCATATGAGATATGTACCTCAATATGTTTAGTATGTTAAAGGTAAGGGTGGTAAATGCTAAGGGTACACTACAATGGCTTACACAAGCTAAGTGACATATTGGAAAAAAGTTCTATAATATGTATGGTTGGCAGGCGGTTAGTATTCTGTTTACTGTGCCAAAGATAGATAAATTAAATAATAAATGAGTCTGACTATTTGATGATAATTGTGTAAATGGCTGTTTTGATAATAAATTACTTAAATGTATATTCATCTACAGATTTTTTTTGGCGATTATCATGCGATGGAGCATGTGCTATTTACTGTCGTTCCTACACAACTGATCAGGCAGATTGGACACCTTAGTCGCACGATTATAAGCGCATTGCAGCGCGTATGGGTGAACTTCAGTAAGGCCGAACCATATCATTATAATATGTCGAAAACAGTTTGGTATTAAAACCTTGGTAAGCCGGGCTAGTGGTAAGTTCCCTTTAAATTAATTTTGAATCTCGAGCAGCCTAGATATCAAATGGATTGATGCCTTTGTCAGGGACATAGTTGTGGTGCATCATGATATCCGATCTACTCTATTCATGGATAAATTATTCAAATAAATCTGGGACCATTTATGCTAGTTTGGTTGACACAAAATTGTCTGTTTGGCAGAAGTTCCAACATGATATACCTTCAAGAATATCGCAAGTGATATTTCAAATGTGGAAATGAAGAAATTATTAACCTGTGTGGTTTGTATAGCCTGACTGCTAATCGTGGAGCCGTGAATCAGAGGCCACCCCTTGCATGATAATAATATTGTCTTTATCTGTTTAGGCAATACTCCTGCTGTTCGGGCACTTGTCGCTTGCCAACTGGGCCTTCACAGCGACTGCATTACAGTGCTTGAATAATCGACGCTTATCTTCGAAGACTACACAGCGTCTACATAACATTATCTGGACACTTTACGCATGTCCCCGGGGCCTACACAGCTCTCACAGTGTTCAGATGATTAGCGCTTGCTTTCGAGGCTTTCACAGCGTTCTTACAGTGTCTGAACATTTGATAGTTGCTTCCGGATTTAAATGAGTTTGGGCACTTCCGCTTGCATTCGGGGCCTTCACAGCGTTCTTACAGTGTCTGAACATTTGATAGTTGCTTCCGGATTTAAATGAGTTTGGGCACTTGCACTTGCTTTCGGGGCCTTCACAGCGTTCTTACAGTGTCTGAACATTTGATACTTGCTTCCGGATTTAAATGAGTTTGGGCACTTGCGCTTGCTTTCGGGGCCTTCACAGCGTTCTCACAGTGAAATAATTTATGAAAATGAAATGAAATGAAATAATTTATGAAAATAAAATTAAATGAAATAATTTATTCTGCAAATAGATTTTCATGAAATACTTTTGCCCGTCAAGTTGTAAATAAATTAATCACATATTACATAAAAAATAACAAGTTACATAATTCATTGATGTCCAAGCGAGCAGCTCATCATGTCCATGGATTTTTATCATTTAAGCAGTCTACTTTATAATATGCTTTTTTTACAAGACACGACACCTGGCGAGGCTGTGGTGGCAAAATGTAACATTGAGTATGTGGTGGGGTTTGACATACCTACATATTAAATTGGCCATAAATATCATAATAGTATTGACCGAACAAAACATTGTGACCATTCAATGTCCGATTATTGTGATTAACAGAAAAGTGTATACGTAGTTGACAATTTCCATGCCTAAGCGACGAACAATAGTAAGTAGATTGACAATCCAGTGTTTTAAGTGCAAGTAATCTTAAAATTTCTCAAAAAGAACTTTACGCACCGTTAATTTTTTGAAACATTTATAAACAAACTCTTTCGCGCGAAAACGCGTATGCGTAGAGATGCCAGCAGAACCACAGATAACGTCGTCATAACGTAGTGCTGTTATACACGACCGTGAAACTACAAACGTTCTGATAGATCAAATTGATTGATTTTCTGAATATACATACATACACCATAATTATTGAATTTAATTGAGATTTAAATGGCACCTCCGGGAAAAAAGTGCTCAGTATGCCTGATTCGCCTCCCGAAGTATGAATACTTAAAATGTAATACATGTGAGGTTTTATACGATCTTCCATGTACGAATGTCTCAGAAAAACGTTTTTATCTGATGACTCCCGACAATAGAAAAAAATGGAAATGTCACGTCTGCTACAATAAAACCGGAAAAATTCCACTACCAAACCGCTCAAATACAACCCAGCAAAAAAGACCTGCGATCGTCTTAGAAAGCGACGATTCGTCTCTGGATGAACGACTAAACAATGATGAGAGCATACTAGGTGACACGCAAAATGCCAACACAAGTACCAGACACAATTCGACATCACAGTTGATTACTCTCAGCCAGATTAGTAAATTATTGGATGAAAAATTAGAAAATATTGAGAGAAAATTACTTGCTTTATTTAAATCAGAACTCAAACCTATAATAATGGAAGAAATACAAAACGCTATTACTAGCTACATCACTGAAATTTCCCAACAATTAGAAAATATTAATGCAGAACAAGGAAAATTTAATTAACAAGTAGAATATCTGAATAAGAAAATATATGATCTAGAAAAGGAATGCAAAAACGTACGGAAAAATATAAATGACATAAAAAGTCAGCAAAATTCCAGTGAACCAATCATAAAAAATCCCATAACACAGATGTCTATCGACAACAGCAAAAAACTGGTATTGTACGGTCTGGAAGAACTTAGATGGGAAACTGAAAATGACTTGTATGACCGTGTGCTTAATATCTTTGCAGAATGCCTACAGATGAATCTAGAAGGATACATCGAAGGCCTCAGTAGATTGGGAAAGAAAGGTTACCGCCGACCGGTAGTTATAGAACTAAGTAAGGCGTCCGGCTGATTTCAGCCATGGCGGCCGATCTCAATTGAGATCAGCCAAGTGCGCAGGACATATTATAGTGCACAAGTGTGCGCGCAAACACAAGTGCACTCTCTATTCCCTTACTCTCATGATTCGGTGAGACGGCAATCCGACATGACCGATGAGAGATCGGGCGCAGGACCACCGGCTTAACGTGCTTTCCGAGGCACGGGCGTTCAACCGCCAACTTCCTAACTCCGGGCTGAGTAATTTCATTACAGAAAAAACTCACACAAATTTTGCCCGACCCCGGATTCGAACCGGGGACCTCTCGGTCCTAACGCAGCACTTGCTACCAATAGACCAACGAGGCAGTTATAGAACTACTTAGTAAAAGAATGACTATCCAAGCTCTACAAAATAAACATTTTTTTAAGCATACGGGACTAGCTATTGCAAATTTCTTAGAGGATGAGGCACTTCAAAAAAGGAATAAATTAGGCAAGTTGCTTCAGGAAGCCCGAAAAAACGGACATCATGCTGTTATAAAAAACAATAGGCTCCTGATAGATGGTAAAGAATTTATGAGCGATACTCAGCAAATACAAAACACGAACATTAACCATGATATTAGTAATACTGTAACTGACCAACAAAGTAATAGAAACCTAAACAAAAATAACCATTCCTTTCGGAACTAAATTTAACTTTATGATACAGAATGTCCAGAGCATAAAAAATAAAATAAGTATAATAGAAAGTCTGCTAGATGAAAAACAATATCAAGCCGTATTTTTGAGTGAAACATGGATCAGTGAAGAGCAGCTGCCCTACGTGCATGTCGCCGGCTACGAGATCGCGGCGGCCTTCTGCCGGCGCCAGCGGCGCGGCGGCGGCGTGGCGCTGCTGCTGTCCGCCGGCACCGGCTTCACTGCCCGTTCAGACCTCACTCAACTATCTATTGAATACGTTGTAGAATGTTGTGCATTAGAGCTACCACCCAATTTATTATTGATAAGTGTTTATAGGGCCAATCGTAGTATCGAAACCTTCTTCAACTTTCTCCAAACACTACTAAGTAAATTAAAATCACATTATTATAAGAAGCATATTATTATAGGAGGTGATTTTAATATAAATGCAACTTCTACCTCCAACGAATACAAACGACTCTTACAAATAATGTTTGAATATAATTTACACCAGATTGTTAATACACCAACCAGAGCAACAGCCACCAGTTCAACCTGTATTGACCTCATATTCACTAATAATAAAATATATACACTTACCACTGAAGATGAAGGAATCTCTGATCACAAATGTTTAACATATAGCTTTACACTTACAAATTTTACACACATACACCCTTTACATAAAGAAGTAAGATTAATAAATAAAGAAAAAAATATAATCAAATTTAAAGCACTCCTTAACCAAATTCAATGGGAAAATCTTTTGAATGAAAACAACAATACTAACACTAATTATAATATCTTTGATCATGAAATGAAAAAATGTCTCGATACTGCGATTCCTATAAAACATATTAAACTAACAGAAAAAATCAACAAAACATGGTTAACAAAAGGACTGAAAATTTCATGTAAAAGCAAAAGACGTCTTAAAATAATTGTAAACAAATCAAATAATGAAAATATCACAAAACATTATAACATGTACTCAAAAACACTAAAAAAATGTATAAAACTATCAAAAAAGATCGTTCACATCCAAGAAATGAAAAGCTCTGATAACAAAACCAAAAAAATGTGGGATATAATTAAGAAAGTTACATCAAAACCCAAAGTCAAACACACTGAAAACATAAAACTAAACACAGATACGGGTATAGTACAATGTCCTGCCGTCGTTGCTAAAACTTTCAACGAGTACTTCACCAGTGTCGGCCAGCCCCCGAGCACCGTCGGCGCGCTGGCACCCCCCGGCCGCCCGGTGCTATCCCCCGCACTAAACTCAATGTTCTTACAGCCCGTCACTGAGGAAGAAATAATGAACATCATCCGCACCCTCCCAAATAAACGCAGCTGTGATGTGGATGAGATACCCCCAACTCTAATCAAAGCCTGCTCTAAAGAACTAACACCTCCATTAACTAAGTTAATCAATCAATCTTTTTTTGAAAAAACTTTTCCATGCAAGTTAAAAATAGCCATCATAAAACCTATTCTCAAGAAACGTGGAAAAGCATCAGATCCTAGTCAATATAGACCCATATCCATCCTTCCAGCATTTTCCAAAGTATATGAAAAAGCAATGGCTAATCGTTTATGCAGTTTTGTAGAAAAAAATCACATTTTGTACGCAAATCAGTTTGGGTTCCGGAGAAAACGCTCAACAATCCACGCCTTATACACGTACGTACAAGAAATTCTCACCTACATCAGAGACAAAAGTTACGCTGTGGGGCTCCTGCTTGACATGAACAAAGCGTACGATATGGTGTCGCACGCGATCCTCCTCGACAAGCTGAGCGGGGTAGGCGTCCGGGGCGACGCGCACGAGTGGCTGCGCTCCTACCTCGCCGACCGGCGCCAGTGCGTGCAGCTCGAGCATCTCGACGACGCACGCGCGCTCCGAACCGTGCGTTCCGACTTCATCACCACCAACTGGTCCATCCCCCAGGGCAGTGTACTGGGTTGCATCCTTTTCCTAATATATATTAATGATATAATATAAATACAGAAAAGATGTCTTAAATACCTGTGTTTCAAACACAGTCTGGGCCGTTCTTTTACTAATTACAATGAGAGGTTGTCCAAATTTGGTGTGATTCCTCTAAAAACCCGCCGAAAAAGGTACGAACTCCTTTGCCTTCACAAGATCCTACACTCACATATTGATGCCCCTGATCTTTTGTCATCGCTCAATATAAATACCCGCTATAAATCACGTTGCCCCAATACTTTCGCAATGCCGGTATACAAAAATAATACCTCATATCATAGTCCACTTGTGAGAATGTGCCGCAACTATAATGAAATAGTCCGAGGTAGCAAGGACATTGATGTTTTTGTTGACGACTTTCGTTAATATAAGAAAGCGATATCTGATGCTCTAAAGGGAGAAATGTATTAAACTACCTTAATTAAATTTAGATTTTTTGTTTTGTTTTTGTTAACCAAACTTTCAAATTTTGTTTTTGTATTAGTTGATTTTCTTATTTGTGTTTTTTATTTTTTATTATCACCAATAGCACACTCTGTGCTCGCCCATCGTACGTGACATAGGCAACTCTAGCTATATTATCATGCTGTGTTCACTACTTTGGATTACTGTCTAGCCTTATTTATATATAGAATGCCTGTATCATTAACATGTTTTACGATTGTAATCTGTTTGTGAACCTATTATAAATAAATAAATAAATAAATAATGATCTCCCTTCAGTTTGTCATCCCTTATGTGTCCTCTTTGCCGACGATATTTCTTTGCTCTTCAAGATACCAAACAACACGTTTACATCCGATATGATCCTAAACACTTACAACACAGTTCAACTTTGGCTTCAAGACCATAACCTACACATTAACAATAACAAAACCAAGCTTATACAATTTAAACCGCACCAGAAACCACAAATCGATTTAACACCAGTAACTCAAATAATAAATGTACAGGAAGTTGATGAATTTAAACTTTTAGGAATAACTCTAGACTCGCATATTAACTGGAAGAAACATGTAGAGCTGACAAAAACAAAATTATCACAATTTATCTACGCCTTAAGCGTATTAAAAATAAATAGCAGTAAAGAGTGTGCATTATCCGCCTATTATGCGTATGCATATGCGTGGCTAAGATACGGAATCATGCTATGGGGCCACAGCACTGATGCCAAAGACCTCTTCATCGTCCAAAAGAAATGCCTCCGCATACTTGTCAACATACCGCAGAGGACTAGTTGCCGACCGCACTTCGCCAAAGAACACCTACTCACTCTCACTAGCATTTACATACTGGAAACAGCCACTTTTGTAAAAAAGAACATCAATCTGTATGAATACGACAAAAACCCACGACGACCATTTAATCTTGCTCTCCCTACACCCCTAATAGAAATGTATAGAAATAGTCCAAAATACCGTAGCATAAAAATTTATAACAAACTTCCAAATTCTCTCAAAAGCGAAACCCACATAAAAGTATTCTACCGCAAACTCCAATCATTTCTCATCTGTAAAACATATTATACTATAGAAGAATATATGCAGGATAAAGTCGTAGAAATTTAAATATCTATTTTTATCCTATTGATTTATATATGCAATTTGACACACACATAATTACAGTAAACATAACATATTTTTAACAGTATACTTAAACACATTTTGTAAATGTATAAATATTTTTATTGTATAAAAATTGCAGTTGCTTAATACAACTTAAATTATTAAGATTTATGTTGTTGCCCTATATTTTATGATATTTATAAGATATTTAATTAATTTTTTCTTTTAAAATTTGTAGATATAAGCTAAGTTAGTTATGTAAGTTTTGCACACACCCTTACAGGGTCATGTTTTTGTACCTAGGTTAAGAACATGTTGCAAATAAATATTCTATTCTATTCTAAATAACACATAATTATTTAACTGTGGTAGGGTTTTCTTTTTGTCAATTCGACATTCAGTCAGAACTATAACATCCACCGAAAATCCAAACTGTGTCAATGTAAGGCAAAGGTCATCAAAGTTACTGTAAACACTCCTTATGTTTTGAGAGACAATTGTTAAGTCTGACATTAATATTTTTCCAATTGAGGATGAAAAATCCATAATATCACATGTGATTGACGACGCAATTTCAATCTTATCAATCTCTGTTATTGTATTTAGTAGACTATCCATAAAATAAAATGTTTTACGTTTATTTTGTTGTAGCATTCATTTTGTTTATAAAAGAAAGGTGTAGTTCGATTTAAGAGACAATTTATACCGAAATCATTCGTTATTAATAATATAAGAACAATTTATGGCACAATAACAATTATTCCGTGTTTAATTGAAGTGTTGATTGAAGAAATTTATTTATGAGTGTATTTGAATTTACAAAACAAATTCGACTGAAATAGACATATTCCGTATTTTGACCATGTTTGTCTATAATACCATGCCAACCCCTCTGGGAAAAAGGCTTGATATTATGTATGTATGTGTGTATGTCTGTGGCAATAATAATACATATTAACCGTACCTTTGATACTTCTCCTACAATTAAAAATATTTTTACGAAAGGAGGTAAACACATATCTTCACTAGAAAATATGATGAATTGCACTATGAACACAGTATAAAGAAATAACAGTATCACCACTCCTAAGAACAGTCATGTTTGTTGCATAAGATTATGCACTTGGGCTTCATTGCTTAACAGGATAACTGGGGAGTCCACTGTCTTCCTTACGTAAACACGTCCGTATGATGTCCAGCAGAATCTGTATGATTTCGTTTTGGCGAGGTCGAGAGCAAGAAAATGGAGTCTGGCCTCTTTAGCCGCCAGTTGTTCAGACACATATATTGGTGTATCTTCCCTCGTTCTGAGGCCCAAATGTTTAGCTCGCAATTTTTCTTTGTTTTTTATGTTAAACAACTTGCACTTATGTAAGACTGTGGTTTTCGGAATAGCCGAACTTGTTTCCACTATAATAGGGGTAGTTTTGTTAGATTGTTTCTTTCCTCGTATTCTGTAAATATCACTGATATCTTTCTCACCTAGGGGACAGTCGATTGTCTTCGCCAAACTCGAGATCATTTTTATTAGGTCATCTTTGGTTTCTTTGGCCTGGATTTGAGGTGTGTTCTTGATTTCGAAGTGGCTTTTTTGGTTGTCTCGTTTAACGTCTTCTAGTTTTTCCTCTAATAATGTGATGTACTCTTTGTCCTTTTTGTTTTCGCATTCCAAGTGTTCAATCCTTTTTCTAAACTCCTCATTTTGCGCGGCTAGAAATGATATCGAGCTTTCTATGTTCTCGTTTGTCTTTTTGATGTCTTGAAGGACTGGACTTATTTTATTGAATTCATTTTCTTGTTTTTTCATCAAAGATTCAAACGCTTTCATCATGTCGTTCTTGAATGTTTCAAAAGCTTCTTCACCTCTCAGCCTTTTATTATTTCGGAGAGCAGTGTAGTTTGGGGGTGTCGTAACATTGGCATCAATTGTCACAAGTTCTTCAAAGGGTACTATTTACCTCGTCGTAATAATTTTTACCTCTGTCAACCTTAAAAATCAATGATGTGTCATCAGAAAACATCACCATCACCGTCTCACATAGGTCTGCAATGAAATACAGAAGGTAATTTATATAAATCAGAAATAGCAAAGGTCCCAGAATCGAGCCCTGGGGCACTCCCATGAGAATAGGAGCGCCACATGAATCAACTCTATTGACATTCACTGTTTGCACCCTATCTTTGAGATATGATTTCAGTATATCAATCGCTTTATCGGAGACACCATAATGGTGCAATTTCAATAACAATATTTCATGATTTACACACTCGAAGGCTTTTGACAGTTCGCAGAAGATGCCTATTGCATCCTGCTTATTCTCCCAAGCGTCAAAGATATGCTTGACAAGTGCCACTCCTGCGTCAGTTGTGGATCTTCCTTTGGTAAAGCCAAATTGCTTATTATGTAAAAGCTTATTTTCATTGGGACATTAATTGAGAGAAAATATTTTTTTCGAAAATTTTACTAAGTGCAGGTACTATTGAAACAGGGTGAAAATTGGATGGGTCACTTTTATTACCTGTCTTGAATAAAGGCATTATTTTACTAATCTTCATTAAATTTGGGAAATGACCCACCTCTATACACATGTTAAATATTAGTCGCGAGTGACCATGATTGGTGTAACCCAGTCGAAACGTCGGGCAGTAAGTAGCTATGTAATTTGCTTTTCCTAATAACGCGTGTAGACCCATAAAGTCAAATAATTAGTTTAATGGAACGCGAAAGTCTAAAATCTTACATGTTAAATATGATAGCCAAATGTGGTGCTATTGTTGTAATGATTGTTTTCAATAGTTCCACAGAGATACCCCATAAATCTTCAGTCCTTTTAAATTTTTTTTTTTTTTTTCAGGTGGGAGACATTTTGTCGACCGGTTGCTGTTACCACCATACAGTTGCGTAAAACCCGCCAAGTGACTCTGACCTCTCTCGGTCAGGTCGCGTTCCGGGATCAGCACTGTACGAACCGGAGCCAGGGGGGACCATTGCTGCGGCAAGCGCCGGACCAGTGGTGTCTTAGCGGCGGTATTGTGCGGGCGGAGCGGATCAGCCCGCCGGCCAGGAAGACCCGTAGAAACGGTGGTGCCGCTGGCCGCCCGCGGCATAGTACAGGGGCCCGACGGAGACTAACCACCTCCGAAGGCTGCCCCACCAGGTCGCGCATAATCCCGGAGCGGCTCGTCGTGCCGGCCCGGAGTGGGACCCGGCGTGTCCGCCTCCGGGGGGGTACGGGGGCCCTTCCGTCCGGCGGACTGGCCAACTCCGACCCGTACAGCTCAATACCAATGCGAGACTCCACGCCTTGTCTCGTTGTTGCCGCAGCAATGGTTTCCTCTTTCACGTCCCCCTTTCCCTCTAATCTCGATGGCAGTATAACAAACGCAACATCGTCCTACAGCGGCACCCCAACTCCCCACCTCCTCGCTGTTTGAGGTGGAGTTCACTAACATTCGTGGACTCCATGCAAACCTCAACGCCGTCCACCAACACCTCGAGACGGCGAGGCCTGCGATGTTGTTTCTGACGGAGACTCAGATTGGCTGCCCTGACGATATGGCATACCTTCGCTATCCGGGCTATGAGCTGGAAGAGTCCTTCCAGCCCAAGGCGGGTGTGTGCGTTTTCGTCAGGGCGGACGTCTGTTGTGTCCGTCTTCACTGCCTCAAAGATCCATCCCTCTCCATCCTTGGTGTGCACGTGGATTTAGGCTCTGTGAGCAGAGTCTACGTATGCATATACCGGTCCCATAAAGGTGACACTGAGACAACTCGACTCTTCGACCATCTGAGTCAGGCGGCAGACATCGCTCAGGCGCGGTTCCCCAATAGCGAGCTGGTGTTTTTAGGGGACTTTAATGCCCACCATGACACCTGGTTAGGCTCCCCTAAAACAGACCATGCTGGCCGGACCGCCCACGCATTTGCTCTCACGCATGACCTGACGCAACTGGTACTCCAGCCCACCCGGATGCCTGATATTGTCGGTCAAGCGCCCTCCTTGTTGGACCTTCTGCTGACGAGCCACCCATTCGGGTACCTAGTATCGGTTTGTGCCCCGCTGGGGTCCTCCGACCACTGCCTGGTGGGTGCAACAGTGCCATGCACCGCCCCCCCACAACCCGTGGAGGTGACGCGGAGACTGTGGCGCTACTCGTCGGCAGATTGGGATGGTATGCGTGAATACTTCGCATCTATCCCTTGGGGCCAGAGCTGCTTTGGAGGAAGTGATCCCACGGAGTGTGCAGCGGCCATTGCGGGTGAGATCAGTCTTGGTGACTAATAAAACGCCGGTTGACAGATTCGAACAGAGTGAAATTTATTACTATAGACACAGACATAGACAAAAGTATTATAGCAATGGCATAATCAGACTATAGGTAGTTTATGGTTTTGGTATACTCTTTAACATCTCCACTTAACAAAACCATAAAACAAAAAACATAAACTTATGACTAATACAGTTTTATGAAACAGATGATATGCCTAACTTATTCATAAAATAATAATGCTTAACAGAGCCCAAGCTCTTCGTGAAGATATCAGCTGGCATTTCTGCTGTTTCAAGATAAGAAACACTTATGATATTATTTTGTATTACTTCTCTAACAAAATGATATCGTATATCAATATGTTTGGATCTGCGGTGGAAGACTGGGTTCATTGCTAATTTTTGAGCACTTTGACTATCATTATAAACTTTCATTGGCTCTGAACTACCAAGTATTTCGGCAAGCAAATTTTTTAAATATGCAGCTTCTTTACTAGCTTCCGGCATAGAAATATACTCGGCTTCAGTACTAGATAAGGCGACATTTCTTTGCTTTTTACATTCAAATGAAATAACAGAAATTGACATAGTGAAGCAGAAACCTGAGTATGATTTTCTGTCATTTAAATCTGATCCCCAATCAGCATCTACATATCCTTCAAGAGAACAGTCATTTTTACTAAATATAAGACCATAACTCTTAGTACATTTTAAATATTTCAATATCCTCTTAGCATGTTTCCAGTGAGTCTCATTATAAGAGTTGTTGAACTGACTGAAATGAAATGAAATGAAATGAAATAATTTATTGAAATGAAATAATTTATTCTGCAAATAGATTTACATGAAATACTTTTGCACGTCAAGTTGTAAATAAATTAATCACATATTACATAAAAATTCACAAGTTACATAATTCATTGATGTCCAAGCGAGCAGCTCATCATGTCCATGGATTTTTATCATTTAAGTAGTCTTCTACTTTATAATATGCTTTTTTCACAAGACACGACTTAATAAAAAGTTTGAAATTATAAAAAGGTAATTCAATAACATTTTGTGGGATTTTATTAAACAATTTTGTGCCTAAACCTAAGAACGACTTTCCAGTCTTTTGAAGCCTGAGCCTTGAAACGGCAAGCCTATGTTTATTCCTGGTGTTAAAATGGTGAGTATCCGATTTCTTATTAAATGATTGCATGTTCTTGTAAACATATAAGATACAGTCCAAAATGTACTGGGAAGCTACGGTTAAAATATCTATGTCTTTAAAAATATCTCTAAGGGAGTCACGCGGTCTTAAGCCATATATGGATCGGATAGCCCTCTTCTGTAATACAAAAATAGTCTGTATATCAGAAGCAGACCCCCACAGCAGAAGACCGTATGACATAACACTATGAAAATAGCTGAAATAAACTAACCTTGCCGTTTCAACGTCAGTCAAATTCCTGATTTTTCTAACTGCATACGCAGCTGAACTAAGTCTACCCGCCAAAACGGAGATATGAGGTCCCCAGTGTAACTTAGCATCTATAGTGATTCCTAAAAATTTTGTAGATTCAGTCAATTCTACAAGTTCGTTATTTACAATAATGTTAGTATCAACTTGTCTTACATTTGGCATTGTAAATCTCATACATTTGGTTTTTTTCGCATTTAACAATAAATTATTTGTATTAAACCAGTGAAGAACTTGTGAAAGGGTACTATTTACCTCGTCGTAATTATTTTTACCTCTGTCAACCTTAAAAATCAATGATGTGTCATCAGCAAACAGTACCGTCTCACATAGGTCTGCAGTGAAATACGGAAGGTCATTTATATAAATCAGAAACAGCAAAGGTCCCAGAATCGAGCCCTGGGGCACTCCCATGAGAATAGGAGCGCCACACGAGTCAACTCCATTGACATTCACTGTTTGCACCCTATCTTTAAGATATGATTTCAATAAATCAATCGCTTTATCTGAAACACCATAATGATGCAATTTTAATAACAATATTTCATGATTTACACAATCAAAGGCTTTTGACAGGTCGCAAAAGATGCCTATTGCATCCTGCTTATTCTCCCAAGCGTCAAAGATATGCTTGACAAGTGCCACTCCTGCGTCAGTGGTGGATCTTCCCTTGGTAAAGCCAAATTGCTTATTATGTAAAAGCTTATTTTCATTAAAATGGGACATTAATTGAGAGAATATAATTTTTTCAAAAATTTTACTAAGTGCAGGTAGTATTGAAACAGGGCGAAAATTGGATGGGTCATTTTTATTACCTGTCTTGAATAAAGGAATTATTTTTCTTAACTTCATTAAATTAGGGAAATGACCTATCTCTATACACATATTAAATATGATAGCCAAATGTGGAGCTATTGTTATGATGATTGTTTTTAATAGTTCCACAGAGATACCCCATAAATCTTCAGTCTTTTTGAAATTTAACTCTTTAAAGGCTCGTAAAATTATATTTTGGTTGACTTGGTTAAATTTAAAAGATACTAGACATTTTTCTACAGTCCCTATAAGGAGGGATTGAGCTTGGTGTGGGCATGAGTTCAGTTTACTTGTGGTAATTATAGGTATATTAGAAAAATAGGTTTCAAAAACATTTGCAACATCCTTATCAGAATCAATATGCTTATCATCAACTATGAGAGAGATCTTGCGGTCTTGTGTTTTATTTTTACAAGTCTCTTTGTTTATAATTTTCCAAGTGGCATTTATCTTATTATTTGATTTTCTAATTTTTTCTTTCAAGTAATTTGACTTTGCAATTGCACAAACCTTTTTAAATAACTTTGAATATTTTCTAACATAATTGATAACATTAATATCATTAGATTGTGATTTAATGTCATACAATTCATATAATCTGTTTCTACTTTTGTAAATGCCTTTAGTTGCCCAGTCACTGAATTTGTACTTGGGATCTTTGATTTTTATTGATTTTTTAGTAAAAATCCCATTAAATTCATTTAATATTAAATCAAACAGGTTTTTATAAGATTCATCAATGTTTTGATTCAGATTGTATTGAAAATGAGAAAATTTATTATTAATATTTTTCTTAAAAATTTCTGTGCGACTTGTAGTGATAGGTCGGTATGTAAAATGCAGTGAAGGATTATTATGATTGTGTTCAAATATAGCCATCTGACCACTATGGTCAGAGTTGATAAAATTAATTATAGATTTATTATACACTTTGCAATTACAAAAAATATTATCCAGGCAAGTAGCTGTTGTTGGAGTTACCCGAGTTGGTTCAAAAAATAAATTATCAAGTCCAAAAGAGTTAAATAAGTTAAGAAATCTAGTCGATAGTTGTGAGTCACTATCCAAAATATTAATATTGAAATCTCCACAAACAACTACTTTTTTGCTACATTTACATACCTTTTTCAAAACTTCCTCCATAGTAGATTCAAATAGTACATAGTTACCAGATGGGGGCCTATAGACACAGACAATGATGTACTGCTCGAGCTCTGCACATGAAAGCTCAATAGTTCGCTCAATAGAGAGTGATGTCACATCCTTACGGTTTTTTGAAGTTAATGATTTATTTAATAATATAAGTGATCCACCTCTAATAACATCTTCCCTTGTGAACGAACTAACGACTTTGTAATTATCAATACTAATCAGTAACTCATACTGTCTTAACCAATGCTCAGTAAGGCATACAACATTAATATTCATTTCATTTAAATATAACTCAAGTTCTAGTTCTTTTCCAGGAAAGCCTTGAATATTTTGATGAATAAGTGTTAAGTTATTATGCTTTCCTTTTGACCTTACATTTAATTTGCTAGAGTTGTCCTCTATTGTCCTATGATATAATTTAAATTACCTGAAACATTTTCCAGGGAATTGTCGCAAATGTCAATAACCTGCTCAAAAGAAGCAGACTGAGTAGCCAAATTCTTTGCTGAATTACTTATTCTAATACAAAAACATAGCGATAAAGCTAACTGTCTTTTATAAAACTTTGAAAGATAAAAGTTATCTTTAGTCAACAATAGCCCTTTGCTAAGGTTAAATGTACTAATATTACAGTCAATTAAATTAAATTTATTATTATTAAATGTCAGTGTATTCAATGTCAAGTTCAATTTATACCTAATTAAGTTTTCTGATTGTGGCAAGCTATGACTATAAGGAAGTGTAAATAATATAATTTTATTTACTTTTAAGTTACTCAAATAATCAAAACATTTAATTAATTCTTTTTTATTTACATTTCCTCTATTCGCAGTAAATATAATAACCGTTGTGTCTGTGTTAAACTTAAATTTAATAATTTTTCTAATAATTTCACTATATGATGTATTTGGGAAACAATAATTGCTGATCGGTTGTCCCATTATTCTACTCATTAATAGGCCCATATTCTTACCTATCTCATCACTAAACATAACAATATTAGAACTACTTACTAAAGACACCTGATCGTTACATGCCTGAGGTGGATGGGTATAGGAACTGTTGGATTCCACGGTTTGAGATAGGTTCAGCAAGCTATCACAGCGGGGTGAGCATGATGGGTCACACACTGACTGAGAACCATTTTCACTGTTAATCATGTTTACACTATGACCACTTGTCACCGAGGAATCTAAAAGGTTCTTCAAAGCCAATATGTGTTCCTCATTCTCTTTTTTGCAGCTTATATACCTACTAGTCATATTTTCTAATGATTTTGTTAAATTAATTATTTCATTTTCTAATTTTTCTATACTTTTCTCATAAGTAGTAATATGTTTGTCTAATGTTAATGTATATAAATCTAGCTCATCACCTAAACGCTGTCTTTCTTTAATACACTTTAGCTTGTTGTATGTACCATTATGTTTTTTTATTAACTTTTGTGTTTTTCTTATAAATCTATTGATTCTTAAATATTTTTTCAATTTATTCCTGCTGCATTTTACATTCCCAGCTGTGGGTGTAGGGCAGTTAAAAGTGTCATTTGTTAAGTCTATTGTCACAGTCGGGTTCATGTTAACTGCATCAGGAATAAGGCTGGGCGCACTGTCAATTAGCTCGTCGAATAGGGATTGGGTTTGGGAGGCGGTGAGCTCCTGCTTGGCGGTCTCCAGGTGGCTGATGTGGTGGTGGGCCTCCTGCAGCTCCTGCCCCAGCAGCGTAACGCGCCGCAGGTTGTGGACGTACTCCTGACTGCACTCACCAAACCCATCAACAATTGTTTGTAATTTGTCCCGTTCCTCAACTACAGTTATATGTTGAGTATGTAAATCGGCCATATCTTTTTTTAACTTACTGCTCCTATCTAATACATCCAACAGTTCCTTCTCATTTTCATCTCTCTCTCGAATTAATTGTGTAACTTCCTCCCTGGTGGATTTTAACTCTCGCAAAGCCAGGTCCAGTTTAGTCTCTGTCGAGACGGTCCCAGACCCCGCCTGGCGAGCAATAGTTTTGCTACGGGTCAACATGTTGACAATGTTTATTTAAAATGCAAAATAAAACAATCACCAGAAACCGCGGTACCAATGAGATGTTTACACAATGTTTTGGGTAATAAATGTTACTTTGTCGCGTAAAAACGACTCGTAATTAACTGTAATATATTAAATAATAGTCGATAATACTATTTTTTAGCACTGACGTTAGTATTTACCTGCTTTGAGAGATAAAAACGATCACACAAAATTCAAACTTGCACTGTCATCCGCTTTGCATTTGTTGCTGTTTCACAATCACGATAGATACTTAGTAATTAAGTTATATTTTTACACTTACACTTATAATAACACAGAATAAGTAATTAGTACGATTTAAATGGGCCAATTAATGAGAAAATTAAATAAAATTATAAATTAAAACCGGGACAAACGAAATCAGCTGTCACTCGTAGTGTTGCCACAACCAAAAAAAAAAATTACCTAATTACTAGACTAATTGGCGTTTTAACTGGCTTGCATTCCAACATATTAAACTTTTTAAGTAAACTATCTGACGGATTTCCGAGCTCACGACTGCGCTCATTCGAATCCATTGGGCGGGAAGCAACTTTAGGTAAACTATAATCCGTAATACTTTTTATAACACTTTAATACAAGTTTCGGACAGAGTTTCTACACAGTAAGTACTAAAGAGTATGCGGAATTGCGAGCGTACGAACAGGGCGACGCCTCAGGTAAGACTGACTCACTGAGCCGTGCAGCGCTCTTTTATAGCGGCAGTCGCCCCACTATACCATTACGCATTACGCAGGTGGCGATGACGCAGCTCGCAAGCCCACGCGGACGGAAGTCCCTCTTTAGTTAATCATTTAAATGAACAGAAATTATTTGTCTAGTTAATTGATGTGAAATTACAATTGTTTTCATACAATGTAAAAATAATAAAAATAATTCAATAAAACGAATTAAATTAAAATTATTCTTTTAGAAATGTTTCGTGAAACTAGAACGCGCCGTCACGGCCGTCCTGCACCTTCACACGTCCTCGTGTGTCTCCTCAACATCAGACTCTGTAAAGGAAACAAATAAAGTACAAAGTATGGTTATTTCCTTAAACAAGCTCGGCCATTCTGGCCTTATGTTGTCACTCAGAGTTGTGATTACACAGACTGTTTGTCACACAGACCGTTTGTCACACAGACCATTTGTCACACAGACTATTTGTCACACAGACTATTTGTCACACAGACTCTTTGTCACACAGACTATTTGTCACACAGACTTTTTGTCACACAGACTTTTTGTCACACAGACTATTTGTCACACAGACTTTTTGTCACACAGACTGTATAACAGATTTGGTCACACAGATTTTGTCACTTCAAATTACTTACTCTCGCCGTCAACGGCATTTCCTAATATCTTCAAATTTGCCTTTAATTCCAACGGAACGCAACAATCAGGCACACTACAAAGTCGGTCGTGTGCATATCTATACGTTCTATTGGAATTCAAAGCCTTTAGCAAATATCCGTCACCCTCAAGGACTTGAATCACCTTAAACGGTCCTACAAAGGAACAATAGGAATATTAAAAAAATACATTAAATCATCGAAATATACAAAGGCAACAAGTATTCGATATAATTAAGCATTTTGTAATATTTTTCATATGTATACTGTTGGTGTACCTTTTTAATAAATAAATAAATAAATATCTCCTAAACTAACCGGTATATGCTCACGTTTTTTTTTTTTTTTTAAATAGTGTTGTTTAATAGTGCCGCGCAAGAAATACTGATTCCGGAGACCGCCGCTCAACTCCAAAAATAGACCAAGCTCCATACATTTTTGACCATTGTCCTTTTGGATCCAATTTGTTCTGATTCCGGTCGTGGTTTTCTAAAAAGACAAAATCTTCAATTTTTAAAACGGCTAAGCTTTGCTTTGGTTTCGTCAAACCTTTGCTTTTCGGTGATGGCGCTGTTTTTGATAAGTTGTACTGCACAGTGTCGCAGGTCCGTTAAATTTATATTAAATGTATTAGTATCGTCATCTAAAGTCAATAAGTCTAGAGGTCTTGCTACTTTGCCGATTAATAACTCCAAAGGACTTGATTTTGTTACGCGGTTCATTGTACTGTTTAAAGCTACTTGTACTTCAGGCAAAGCATCTTGCCGCGACTTATTATTTCCCACTTCAACAGCAGTGAGAATGTTTTTTATGTACTCATCACACGCTCTACTTGACCGTTGGCTCGACTAGTGCCTGTGGCTATGAGACGAAGCGTAATACTGTAAGACTCGCAAAATTGTTAAAATTCTTTGTTTGCAAAACATCTACCCTGAACAGCTATGACGCGAGAAGGGGCGCCAAACGGGCGGACACAACGTACCTGAGAGCTTGAATAGCATTGTTCGTATCGATATTAAGAACGTGATGCAGAATTGTGTACTGGTGAATGCATCAATCATAACAAACACATATTCTGTTGTGTCATTTTTACCACTGAGTTTCCCAGTGACATCAGTATGGATAGTATGCCAAGGTGTGGATACTTTAGAGATGGGGTGTAATTCTGCTTATACTTTGCCAGAATGTGATTTAGACAGCCTACAGGTGATGCAATTTTCAACAAATTTACGAACGTATTCACTCATATGTGAGAACCACTAATGACAATACAGTTTTTCCAAAGTCTTTTCCGATCCTAAGTGCATAATACTTTCATGATCGTGATTTATTACTGCCTACTTGAATGACCTGGGAACAATTGGTAACCAAACGCTTCGATTGTTCCTCTCTATTGTCCATGCAAAATTCCCCGTTGAATTTCGTGAGTACAACTAATATCAGATTCAAGACTATGGGTTTGCAAACTAGATATAATAGATTTTATTTCAGGGTATTTTTGTTGTTCTGCTTGAAACCAGTTGTCACTAAATTTCAGTTAGGTTGACTCGTTTTTTTGAATTATTTTTGTTACAGGTGTTTGAGTAAGAAGATTCTTGGACAGAAAATCGACATATTCCATTCGCTTTCCAGGCCTATATTCGATGTCGAAATCGAAACTTTGTAGATAACACCACCATCTGTGTACACGAGAGGTTTTAGTTTTAGTTTTGCTTTAACAGCATTTGAACACGCATTATAAACATTATAAACTTACGACCCTGTGGGTAATGTTTAAAATGTTTTATAGCATTAACTGTGGCTAATGTCTCAAGTTCATACGAGTGGTATTTGGATTCGTAAGAGGTTGTTCTTCTGCTAAAATACTCAACCACGTAAGGCTTGCAGACTTTTTAATGTATAAGAATAGCACCATAGCCTTCAGAACCAGCATCAGTATGCAATTCAATATGATATTGAGGATCAAAAATAGTGAGGACGGGTTTGTCAGTGAGAACAGAAATCATTTTTCGACGAATGGTTTCAAATTGAGGAGTCCACTTAATATTACCTTTCCTAGATGTGAGTCTGTACAGAGGTGTAGATATTTGAGAAGACCAATAAATTGCCTTAATTGCGTGATTGTTTGTGGAGGTGGTAGTTGACACAAGGCATTTATTTTACGAGGATTAGGCTTTATTTGTCCTGATGAGACATGATATCCAAGGTAATCAATTTCTGTTTAAAGAAAAGCACATTTCTTTAAGTTAAAAGAAAAACCAGATTTAGCCAAGGTTTCCAATACTAACTTTAACCGAAAAATACACTCTGAAATAGTTTGGGATGGTATAATTATGTCATCAATTTAACAGATTACGAATGTTTCGGATAAGTTACCGAGAGCTTTGTTAATAGCTCGCTGGTAAACAGATGGTGCGTTTTTAAGTCCAAAGGCAAAGGCATTTTGACATATTCAAATTGGCCATCCGTCGTAACAAAACACAGTTTTCTCAATCGTGTCTTGACGTACGGAACTCTGATGATAGCTACTAGCCATGTCTAATGAAGTAAATTATTTAGCACCAACTAAACGCTGTATTCTATCAAAGGTAAGGGATATCCATCAGAAACGGTGTTACTATTTTAATTCGCGAAAATCCACACATAAGCGGTCAGATCCTTCTTTCTTTTTGACTAGTAATATCGGATTTGCAAAAAGAGAGCAACTCTCACGAATTACACCTGCATCAAGTAGTTCTTTTATTTTATCGCGTACTAGATTTCGCTCGTTAGAGCTTATACGGTATGGACGTCGTTGCACTGTGCGATTGGCATCTATAAGTTTTATTTCAAGCTTGGAGAGCTAACCTTGTCTGTAGGTAAGTCTTTAACAAAGAAATACGAGTATTCTTTGAGTAATTGTTTTAGGTCGGTACATGAGTCTAAAGGAATTTCTGTATTGGTATTATTGAAATCTTTTACTTTTTTTTACCAAACTCGCACTGAGCTACAATTTGAGTCATGTTTATAGCAATATTAAAATCTCAACTGAAAAACCTAAATTAATCAAATCGCGTTCTATCAAGATACTGGTTCCTAGTGAAGAATCTGGGACCACATGAAATAATAGTTCAAGCGAATAACCCTGTATTGTAACTGTGGCATTAATTTGGGTATCGCAATATAGACTTGATTTTCCTATCCCTAAAAGTGTGACAGAGTTATAATTTCTTTTACAGGGAAAGAATACAGCCACCGTTTGTCTAATTAAAGAGCATTCAGAACCAGAATCAAAACAAAATGAAAACTTCTCACCCAGATTGTAAAGATGGTCAGAGCAGGTTTGATGGTGCAGATATTCACTCTCCATTCGGATTCTTTATTGTTTCCTGGTGTCTTCTTCTGCGCGCAGTGGCGCTAGATGACCCGGCTTGCCGCAGCCGAAACAGGTGATGACCCTCGGTTCCTTGCGAAGTGGACGATGAAATGTTCTAGCCCTCCTTTGGGTAGCTTGATTGTACGTTGAATAGTGTAGCGGTTGGCATTTCAGTCGTATAGAAGCGAGCTAAGAAAAGGCCTTTCAATTCTGGTCACGTAACCTCAGCATGACTATTTTGTGCTAGCCATGTTGCTGCAGATCCCTTTAAGGCCCGACTCAGGAGTATTATCAACTGACTTCCACTTGAAAGGTCTTCTTCATACAGATGTCCACGGTGGTGCACCATTCCCGTGCATCTGCCTCTGGATCATCAGGGTTGAACTCGGGTAACACGAGATGACGCTCCTTTTTTTTCGTGAAGAAGTGACGTTCAAGCACTGTTTTCACTAATTGCACATTTCTGTGTAGCAATTCCAACAAACTCTTTCACTGGTCTCGTTCAGTGCGTATAAAGGGGCTGGCATGACCCGCACCGAGAGTTTCCGCTTCCTGGTTCATCCTGACTTCTGATGACGGATTTCCGAGCTCACGACTGCGCTCATTCGAATCCATTGGGCGGGAAGCAACTTTAAGTAAACTATAATCCGTAATACTTTTTATAACACTTTAATACAAGTTTCGGACAGAGTTTCTACACAGTAAGTACTAAAGAGTATGCGGAATTGCGAGCGTACGAACAGGGCGACGCCTCAGGTAAGACTGACTCACTGAGCCGTGCAGCGCTCTTTTATAGCGGCAGTCGCCCCACTATACCATTACGCATTACGCAGGTGGCGATGACGCAGCTCGCAAGCCCACGCGGACGGAAGTCCCTCTTTAGTTAATCATTTAAATGAACAGAAATTATTTGTCTAGTTAATTGATGTGAAATTACAATTGTTTTCATACAATGTAAAAATAATAAAAATAATTCAATAAAACGAATTAAATTAAAATTATTCTTTTAGAAATGTTTCGTGAAACTAGAACGCGCCGTCATATCTATGTATTGTTCCTGATCAAGGGATATTACATCTTTACCTACTTTAACCCTCATGCCTAGACATTGTTTCAATTGGCCAAGATTTTTAATTTTAAAATTCCTATTTAAATTATCTACTAAACAATCTAAAGTGGCTTTACAGTTATAGAAGATAAAAAAATCATCAACAAACAATGCTATCATGATTCTAATATTATTATCAAATTTAGTGTACAGACATGGCTCAAATTGTGATTTCTTATAACCTAAGTTTTGTAAACATTCATCAATTCTATGGTTCCAAGCTCTTGAAGACTGCTTCAAGCCATAGATTGCTCGTTTTAATCTAAAACTTTAGAATCATCTACACTCTCATATGTTACTGGTTTGGCCATATACACTTTTTCTTTTAGGAAACCATTCAAAAAAAAATTCTTAAGGTAGAATATCTAAGCACAGGTGAAAAAGTCTCATGATAATCAACATCAACCTTTTGAGAAAATCCTTTTGCCACTAACCTTGCACGATACCGAACACTATTTGAACTGTCATATTTCTTTCTGAACACCCACTTACACTGAACCACTGTTTTGTCTTTAGGACGCACTACTTCTTCCCAGGCATCATTTTCTTTGAATGAATTGAGCTCTTCTTGCATAGCTTTTCTCCAGAATTCACTTTCTGGCCCATTCAAGGCTTCTTCGAGTGTTATATCTCTATCATCTCTGTTCTGACACTCTGCAAAACATAAACTGTTAAAACCATATCTGTCTGGTTTTCTTGACACTCGTTTTTGAACATTTACTACTTCTGCTGGAGTCACAGGAGTTATGTCTAAATCTGAAGTGGTATCTAGGTCATCATCAGTACTCACCGAAAAAGCTTCTTCATCTGGTATATAGGTACTGTCCTTCTCATCATCCTCTTCAAGGTCTGATGACACCTCAGTTTGCTCAGACTGCTGCTTGGAGCTGGACATCTTGCCATTTTCATCTTGTGAAGGTTTACAATCTATTGCCACATCTACCATATTCTTGGTTGAATGCTCAATCACTATTATATCTCTACTAGTACTTATAGAATTAGTGCTAGAGTCATATACTCTGTATCCCTTCACATCCTCTGCATAGCCTACTAGGATGAGTGTCTTTGCCTTCTTATCCCACTTAGCGCGCTTTTCTTTTGGAACATGTGTCATCACTGTACTCCCAAATACACGCAAGTGACTCAAATCTGGCTTATGGCCTGTCCACACTTCATATGGAGTTTTATTATGTCCCGTTACAACGGACCTATTTCTCAAATACACAGAAGTATTCACCGCTTCTGCCCAAAACTTTTTTTCAAGATTGGCATCGAATAACAGGCACCGTGCTTTCTCCACTACTGACCTGTTCATTCGCTCGCAGATGCCATTTTGCTGTGGAGTATAGGGGTTTGTTTTCTGATGGATGATACCTTGTAATTTTAAGTAGTTTTCAAACTCATGGTTGCAAAATTCTCCTCCATTGTCTGTTCTGATAACTTTTATTTTTCTATCTTTTTGCTTCTCCACCATTAGTTGAAAATACTTAAAGTTCTTGAACACTTCATCTTTTGTTTTTAGAAAATACACAAAAGCCATTTTACTAAAATCATCCACAAATAAAACATAGTACCTCGACTTCCCAATTGAAAGATTTTCCATTGGACCTCCCACATCTGCATGAATCAAATCCAATACATTTTCTGATTTGGAAGAACTCTGTCCAAATGGTAGCCTAGACTGCTTCCCTTCACAGCATACAGTACAGCTCGACTTACTTATGCTCGCTACTTCTGGGAATGAAATACCATCTACAGCCTTCGACTTCATTTTATTCAAACTTGCACTGTTTATATGTCCTAAGCGTCTGTGCCATATCTCACTTGATACTACTGCTGGCACTGCTAATGTCTCTGTTTTCAATGTTTGTAATCTGTATACTCCATCTATCAATTCCGCTAGGCCAACAAGTTCATTCTGTCTATTATAGATATAACAGGCGCCTTCCTTGAAGTTAACTCTGTTGCCTTGATCAATCAATTGACTTACTGATAGTAGGTTTGTAGTCAACTTCGGTATACACAAAACATTAGAAACAGTGATGTCATACTCCATGTTGTTCACAACTGTGACAATGTTTACATCACCTGAGCATAATACAGGAACACTTGTCTGATCGGCGATTATAATTTCCTTTGTGCTTACTTGTTGTGATTCATTAACTATGAAATCTCGTCTTGCAGTCATATGTTTACTTGCGCCGCTGTCAATATACCAACTGTTTTGGTTAAATTTTCCAGAAAGGAACACTGCACTAAAGGCATTCGATGTTTTGTTTTTGTTTTTGTCAATCAAATTTGGACACTGACTTTTATAATGACCGGTTTGTTTACAATTATAACATTTTATAATTTTGACAGCCTTACTCTCTGACATTTGTGATTTAAGATGGCTTCCGCTCGATTTATTCCCGCCATATTTCAAACGTTGTGAATGTTGAGATTTTGCAAGGTATGCGGTAAAATCTGAACTCGATGTGGAAATACTGCCTTCGTCTGCACTCATGTCAATTAATTTAGTTTTAATAACGTCTGCGCTTATATCTATCCCCGAATGTTCGATGGCCATAATCATTGGGGCGAACCGTTCCGGTAATCCCGCCAACATTAAAGCGCCAATCCACTCATCGGTTATCTTAAAACCCGTTCCCCGAAGACGTTGCCCTGTTTCGATGATCTGGGTTACATAGTTTGTCATAGATTCGCAGTTTTCTAATCTTATATTGATGAGATTTCGTAGTAAACTGATTTTTCTTGAGTACCCTGAATCATCAAACATTTTCTTGAGCGTTATCCAGAGATCGTAACACGAATTTGCTTGCTTAATGTGAACGTAGAGCGATGCATCAATCGTGAGGATTAATTTCGCCTTCGCTTTAGTATCTTCCGTCTTTTGTACTGCAGTCGCCGATGCCGATAACTGTGTTTCAATGGCCGCCGCCATTCCTTCCAACACCAACAAGTTCGACGCCGCAAAATACCAGTCATCGTAGCTTTCTCTACCTCCTAATTTGGGAACGTTAGCGATATAACTAGAAGACATTTTTCTGCACTAACGCACTTGGATTTACTATTTATTCACTTTTATTTTCCTGATTTTACGGGTCTGGGCCCATAACCTAATAAAACGCCGGTTGACAGATTCGAACAGAGTGAAATTTATTACTATAGACACAGACAAAGACAAAAGTATTATAGCAATGGCATAATCAGACTATAGGTAGTTTATGGTTTTGGTATACTCTTTAACAGGAATGGAGTATTACAATCCATTTACTGATGTCACCAGCGGTCGCAAAGATGATCTCTGGTTCAGTCGTGAGTGCGCCGCAGCCGTTGAACTGAAACGGACGGCGTACCGCAACTGGGCCAGAGCTCATGCACTTGGGGATCCTAATATTGCCTCGATTAAAGCAGCCTACAACAAAGCCACCAAGGCCACCAAAAGGGCCTACAACAGAGCAGATGCCCAGCGAGTTGCACGTGTTGGCCAGGACCTTATTAGGCATCCCACGGGTAGCCGCTCCTTTTGGCGCCTGGCTAAACATGTGCAATCCAACTTCTGTCTGCCTTCGCTGCCCCCGCTGAAATATCCTGACGGTTCACTAGCTCATCAACCGCAGGAGAAGGCAGATCTGCTTGCCAATCTTATTGCGGCCAATTCCTGCATCGATGACGGTGGAGCACAGCCGCCTAAAATTCCACATTGCGGTATATGCTCATATGCCTGAGATCCGAATCAGGCTATGTGATGTACGTGCTGAGTTGCAGTCACTTGATGTAAGGAAAGCTAGTGGCCCAGACGGTATTCCAGCGTTAGTATTCCAAATTTGCGCAGCGGAGTTGTCTCCAGTACTCACACGCCTGTACCGCCTCTCATATACCTTGGGCATCGTGCCCCGGGCTTGGAAGGAGGCGAATGTTCAACCTGTTCCCAAAAAAGGGGACAGGTCCGATCCTGCCAACTACCGGCCCATAGCTATAACCTCAGTACTGGGTAAGGTGTTTGAGCGGATAATTAACGCCCAGCTCATCCGCTACCTAGAGGATCACTCGCTGCTGCATGACCGTCAATACGGTTTTAGTCCAAAACGGTCCACGGGTGATCTTCTGGCGTACGTTTCGCACCTCTGGGGGGAGGCTATGGAGAAGCATGGCGAATGTATGGCAGTTAGTCTTGATATCGCTAAAGCGTTTAACCGTGTATGGCATCGTTCGATTCTCTCCAAGCTCCCGGCATACGGTCTGCCACCTCGCTTGTGCGAATGGGTTGTGGGATTTTTGGAGGGGCGCAGGATTCGTGTCCTTTGTGACGTACGCACTTCTTGTTTCCACCCAATAAATTCCGGTGTACCTCAAGGTTCCGTTCTGTCGCCGACATTGTTTCTGCTGCATATCAATGACATGTTGTCACTAGGCAACATTCATTGCTATGCGGATGACAGCACTGTCCACGCACGCTATTTCGGAAGACCTGGGGTAAAGCAGATCGAAACCGAGGAAAAGAGGAACCTTCTTGTCGCCGAGCTTGATGGGGTCTTGGACCGCATTTCCGAATGGGGCTCATGCAATCTTGTCCAGTTCAATGCCAAGAAGACACAGGTGTGTGTCTTTTCAAGTAAAGTGTCTCCTTTCCTTTCCCATCCTACTCTTCAGAGCAGCCCCTTACCAATACAGGATAGCCTTAGCATCCTTGGCATGGATGTTCGCCGCGACCTGAACCAGCGGGATTACATCGAGAGCGTCATTAGAACAGCCTCCCGCAAACTGGGGATCCTGAACAGAGTGCGGCGATTTTTCACACCGGTGCAACTCTGCCTTCTTTACAAGGCTCAAGTTCGCCCATGTGTGGAATATTGCTGTCACCTCTGGGATGGCTCCGCGAAATACTTGCTCGACGCCCTCGATAGGTTGCAGCGACGTGCTATCCGTATTGTCGGTGATGTAGAGGTGTCCGAAACCCTGGAGCCTCTCCAGCTACGTAGAGACATTGCCGGTCTAAGTGTTCTCTACCGTCTCTATAATGGGGAATGCTCTGAAGAGCTATTCCAGCTAGTCCCTCCCTCCCCTTTCCACTCCCGAACGACACGTGCTAGACAGCGCTGCCATCCACATACAATGCAGGCGCTGGTGGCTCGGACTAAGAGGTTTAGCTCCTTATTTCTGCCTCGTGCCATTAAGGCATGGAATGCCCTTCCAGCTCATGTTTTCCCTCCCTCCTATGATCCCGGGCTCTTCAGGCGGGGCGTGAAACACGACAAAACGACAGGCTCAATACGATCTATTGTGCCTGTCGACCTCATATTTGGATCTCACTACCGCTTACCATCAGGTGGAGTGAGGTCATCTTGTTAGCCTTTTTATATAAAAAAAAAACTCAGAAGCTCATAAAGGAGTGCAGGGAGGCTATTGGTGATGAGATGGCTACGTATCTCCTACGACCGAGAATCCTCCAACCTCCCAAACTGTATGGACTACCAAAGGTTCACAAGCCTAGTGTACCTTTGCGGCCAATAGTGAGTCAGATTGATTCCGACTTATGAATTGGCGAAGCATGTAGCCGGTATCCTTCAGCCTTTGGTGGGTGGCACCACATCGTACGTGAAAGATTCCAGGCATGTTATAGACATTCTGCGACTTAATAATATCACTAAGAACGAAGTGATGGTCAGCTTTGACGTAGAATCACTATTCACAAACGTTCCCATTACTGACTGCATTGAAGTCATTAAGCGTAGAATGGACGAGAATGATATCCCTATGGAATATGCCAAATTGGTGCAACATTGCCTTTCTACTAATTACTTTATATACCAAGGCGAATACTACCTCCAAATAGATGGTGTGGCGATGGGCAGTCCTGTGGCCCCAGTAGTTGCAAACTTATGGATGGAACATTTTGAAAACGGAGCCATTGCCACTGCCCCTTATAGTATTAGTATTTGGAAAAGGTACGTGGACGACATTTTTGTTATAATCATCATCCTCCCGGCCGGTATTCGGCCACAGCGACTTAGTAATCTATTTATCGGACTATTGAGAGCGCCGCATGTGTGCTCTCTGGTGACTGACATATCCGATTTTTGCGGCGAACGTACGTCCGCATTCGCCACAAGTCAGCACTCCTCCGATATAATTATATTGGATGGCCGCAGGTGGTCGGACCTTGAGCTCGTCACGTTTTGCATCAAGCTCTGTTCTCCGCCTATCTTCAAACTCAAACACCTTAGTGTTAATAGTACGCCTCCATCGCGCCCGGTCAGCGGCCACTGCCTCCCACTGCGGGGGATCTATATCGCACCATTTCATGTGTCGCTTAAGCACATCTTTGTACCGCAAGAATTGGCCGCCCTGCTTACGCTGCCCATTCTGCAGTTCACTATAGAAGATGCGCTTAGCGAATCTGTCGTTAGACATCCGGGAGACGTGACCGCACCACCGCAACTGCCGCCGCACCAGATAAGCCTCGATTCCTCCGACATTAGCTCGCCTCAAAACTTCTGTGTTTCTAAAACGATGCGACCAGTGAACATTCATAATGTCGCGTAGGCATTTAAGATGAAATCTATCTAATGTGCGGATGTGCTTACGGTACAAGACCCACGTTTCAGAAGCGTACAAAAGATTCGGCAGAACAATTGCCATGTAAACAGCTACTTTTGTAGACAGCTTTATGTGATGCGACCGGAACACCTTGGGACGAAGCCTGCCAAACGCTGCAGCAGCTGCTCCAATTCTATTGTTGACCTCGTCATCAAGGAGGCACCGCGATGTTATGGTGCTGCCCAGATATTTAAATTTGTCTACCAGCTTGAGTGAGTCGTTGCCAATGTTGATGTCGATTGGGGCACTGTTCATTAAGCCAGAGACCATCACCTCTGTCTTCTTCACGCTTATCTTAAGGCCAAATTTGCGACATGACACATCAAGACTAGACATAAGCATCTGTAGACCCTCCGGGGATTCCGACACAAAACATAAGTCATCTGCGTACATAATCTCAGTGATGGTAGCATGAGACACTTTGGTGTGAGCTTTCAGTCTTCTCAGGTTAAAGACACCTCCTCCATCGGTACGGAAACGAATACGGATACCCTCAGATAAAGTTTGTACTGTTTCCCGAACTACAACTGCAAAGTACAGAGAGAACAGAGTTGGTGCGAGCACGCAGCCTTGCTTAACACCGCAACTCACAGAGAAGAACTCTGAGTCTTCACCCTGTACATGGACACAACACTGCATGTCATCGTGCAGTAGACGGATCAATCGGACAAACTTTTCTGTGCATCCAAGTTTCGTCAGTACAACCCAAAGGGCTTCACGAGGCACACTGTCGAACGCTTTTTCTAAGTCAACAAAACAAAGATACAATGGTTGCCCTTGCTCTCGGCTTTTCTCTTGAAGTTGACGCACTGAGAAAATTGCTTCGCAGGTACCTCGATCAGGCCGGAAGCCAAATTGGGATTCGGGAAGTATGCCTTCGGACAATGGTAGCAAGCGATTCAGGAGAATTCGTGCAAAGACCTTCCCTGGAGAAGTCAGCAGGGAAATTCCTCTGTAAGAATTGCAATCTGCTCTGTCACCCTTGTTCTTGTACAAAGAACAGATTCGTGAGACTTTGAAGTCATCCGGTACCCGCTCTTCCTCCCACATTCTCATAAAAAGCTTCCAGATAGCTTCATGCAATTCTGATCCTCCATACTTCAAAAGTTCTCCAGGTACATTGTCGATGCCAACCGCTTTCTTGTTCTGCTGCTGTTGAACGGCGACAATGACTTCGCGCAGTGACAGTGGATCATCCAGCTCATTGATCGTTGGTGATTGGTACATCGACACTATGTGCGGAAGATCCGCAAATCGGTCAACGTTAAGCAGGTTGTGAAAGTGTTGCTCCCAACGACCTTGTACTTCATTCCTGCTAGTAAGCAATCTGGTGCCATCGAGGGATCTCAGGGGCACCCTGGCACGAATTGCAGAACCAACAAGTTTGCGGACCTCAACATAAAATGCGCCCAGCTGGTTAGTGTCCGAGAGCCACTGTATGCGCTCAGCTTTATCTTTCCACCACTTGTCCTTTATTTCCCGTACATATCTACGTAGCTCAGCTCCACTTTGCTTGACTTGATTCGCTTCGATGTTACCGCGGTTTTGACGCAAAAGAGACCGATGCTTCTGTATCGCCCTGGACAAGATTTCGTCATTGTCATCGAACCAGTCCTCGTGATTATTGGCTTTAACACCAAGTGTCTCCGAAGCAGCCTTGACTAGATGAGACGAGAGCGTTTGCCAGTTCGCCACAGCATCACCGTTCTCAAAGTCCAGCGCCTGAATAGCGTCACCAACTGCCTGAGAATAGGTCTCACTAACGTCTAGACTCTGCAATTTCTCTGTGTCTAGGCGCTTAGGTTTCACTCCTTGGGATCTACTAGGAGGGTGCAGACGAAGCCTTAGTTTGGTGATAACAAGCCTGTGGTCGCTAGAGCAAATTGCATTAGCATCACGCATAACACGAGTGATACATACTTGGGAAATATCACGTTGTCTGACAATCACATAGTCAATAAGGTGCCAATGTTTCGACCTCGGATGCATCCACGTAGTCTTATATTTAGCGGGGAGTCTGAACATGGTGTTGGTGATAGCCATGTGGAATTCGGCACATAGAGTTAATAAAAGTTGTCCATTTGAATTCATGTTTCCAACACCATGCCTCCCCAAGACCTTAGGCCAAGCTTCAAAGTCACGCCCAACTCTCGCATTGAAGTCACCCATTAGAAGGATCTTCTCTCTAAAAGGAATCCTAGAGAGAGTCTGCGTGAGTTCTTCATAAAACCGGGCCTTGATGTCATCATCCTTGTCCAGAGTTGGCGCATATGCGCTGATGACGTTAAGGTGATTGTCATTTGCCAGGTGCAAGCGCAACGTGGTAACGCGGTCCGAGATGTGAATAGGACATTCCTCCAGTTTTGCTGCGATGCTATTTTTGATCGCAAAACCAACACCTGATCTCCTAGGCTCCGAGGAAGGAGTACCCTTCCAGAAAAAGGTGTATCCACCCAGGCGCTCTACCCTTTCCCCTTCATCAGCTAAGTGAGTCTCACTGAGTGCAGCAACATCCACACCATAGCGTCGAAGTTCTCGGGAAACGAGGGCTGTTTTGCGAGGTGGACCAATGTTGCTCTCGCGATCAAGGAGGGTACGTACATTCCACGCTGCGAAAGTCATGTCCTGTTGCTTAATGATTTTGTTTCTTAAATTCTGTTTCTTTCGACCACGTGGTTAATGATGCAGAGACAGCCGTGGTAACTACCTCCGGATATGATGGGCTAAGCCATTTTTAGGACACCTTTTCTAGTCCTCTCCCCGGATTAGGGAAAGCAGGGCCTCTCTAAATAGAGCTGCTTTGTCACTCGAAGTGCTGCCGAGTTGCACTGTTAGCCCAGCGCAGTGCAGAAGCGACCACTCTCTTCGAGCCGCCTGCGTGCAAACATTAGACAAAGCCGGGGAGCATCACACCCGACCTCTCTACCTCCGTCCATCGCCGCAGGACTTTTGAAATCGGAGTCCGCTTAGAAAACCAAGTCATTTGCGCAGGAGATATTATAGTGCACAAAACATAAATGACAGTGTACGCACAAACACAGGTGCACTCTTACCCCTACCAGCCTAAATCCAATGGAGCAGTGACCCGCTACGATCGGAGACAGGTAGGGACGTTCGATGCCAGCGCTAGCGAGGCCTCTAGCGTGAACATTGGGCATGCGACGCCCTGTGGCTGACCTGGGTCGCCAGCCGGTCTTAGTGGGAGGCATCCACAAAATTGGGTAATTTGGAAGGGAAGACTAGGATAGGATACTACTTCATAGGAGTAGGGGGAAAGTAAAAGTAGCAGCTAGAGCAGTTCGGGGTCGCGTACCCGTAGTGATTCGGACAGTATCGGACAGATGACTGAGAGAACCACCCTCTGAACAAAAATAAAATTTGATATAATAGAGGGTGATGAAAGCACCGTGCAAAACTACTTGGCTCACTTAAATAGCATCCACAGGAAGATGAATTTCACGTACGAGATGGAAGATAAGAGGAGCATTGCCTTTTTAGATGTGTTGGTTAAAGTGCGTAAGGACGGTTCTTTCAGCCATTTGGTATACAGGAAGCCAACTCATACCGATCGCTACCTACATGCAGAATCACATCACCATCCACGCCAACTGAACTCTGTAGTGAAGTCGCTTACAGACCGCACATATAATCTATGTGGCGAGGAACACATAAATGATGAGCTTAAACACATAAGTGACGTCCTACAGAAGAATGGATATAGTGGGCGAATATCAAGACCGACACGTAATAAACGCCTGGATTATAGGGTTGACCGGCATCCAGCTTATTTGCCATATGTAAAAGGAGTGACAGATAAGATCTCGAACATACTTATGAAATTCTCCGTAAAAACTATCTTCACTCCTCTCAAAAAGGTATCGCAGTTTCTACGCTCACCGAAGGATAGTTTTCCTTTGGAAAAACCAGGCGTTTATAAAATTGACTGCAGCTGCGGGAGCTCGTACATAGGGCAAACGAAACGGACGATTTCGTGCCGGGTGAAAGAGCATATCAGGGCAGTCAAAAACAATGAAGCACAAAAATCGGCAATCGCTCAACATCTTTTAGAATCGGGAACGAACCACTGGATTGAGTTAGATAACCCTAAGATACTTTCGACAGAACGCCATTACATACCACGACTGGTCAGAGAAGCTATTGAAATTAAGAAATTCAAAAACTTCAATCGTGAAGATGGGTTTCAACTGTCGAATGTATGGTATCCAGTAATACGTTTATGTAAAAATAAAAATGTGACCGTTTGCGAGGAAGAAAGAAGTGATACCGTGAGTGTAGTGTGTCGTGATCGAATTCGGAGTGACAATATTGTGAACGAGGGCAGTGGTGTCGTGCGTAATAAAGGACTTAGAAAGAGGGTAAACCGATATGTCTGCCCTTAGACCTACCGTCATTCTCGCAGTCCTACAGTTCACCCGTGATCATGGCGCTTGCAACAGTGCCGAAATATCGGGAGCTCATTAAAACAAAACAACATGGTAAATATCCCGGACACTTTCAGTTTTATAATGGTCGCATTAGTTTTTCATATTAAGTGTTAAATTCGGAAACTCAAGCGTTTTAATTTCACCTAATTTCGTTAACCGCCGCAAATTTTGAACGTTGTCAAGCGCGCGTGTACCTCTCGCTCGCTCGGCCGCTCGCCCGCCCCGCCCCGCTCACCCCCGCATCGAAGATCGCTAGAAGAAAGTGTGCGTCACAACGGCAAGGCCATCTCCGGATTTGGGTGCGACACGTCGGCAAGATGAGTACAAATTGTGCAGCTTGTGGAAATAATATGTAGTGGTTAGTGACCCAGGTTTACTACCTACGGTTCCAAGAGTCGTGGGTTCGATTCCCACTCGGGACAAATATTTGTGTGACGAACATCGGTGTTTGTTCCGTGTCTGGGTGTGTTATTAAATATGTTTAAGTTTATTTGTGTATCCACTGTTGATTCTGATATCTGTAACACAAGTGCTTAAGCTACTTACCACGGGATCAGATCGATGTATGTGATGTTGTGAAATATATTTAAATATTAAAGACCCATTCCTTGTCTTGGGATGCTCAAATTGCAGAAATAATTACGATCTATATTGCATAAATTACACTGTTGAAAAATTTGATGCTATGACCAGTAATCAAAAGGATAACTGGATTTGTCCGTCTTGCATATGTAAGCGGCCTAAGGGTGACCTCTCATCGACACCTGTTAGGCCTCCGGCTGAAAACTTACCACACATGAGCAACAACAACCACTCCACTTCAAGTGCTAATGTTAACATGTCTCGTGGTAGTACCAAGCAACAAGCCCCCAAAGCAAAGCAAGCGACTGCAGATTTTCCAAATGCTGATATTTCTTTGCTAATAACAGAAATCCGACAGTTAAGACAAGAAGTTACTGAGGTAAGACATCAAAACTCCGAAATTAGCAGCAAAATGACTTTAGTTTCGGAATCTCTGGCCACAACAGTAAAGGAGCACACGAAGCAGCTCCAGTGTGCACACCTCGAGATCGCTACACTTCGCTCAACGGTAGAGAGCTTGAAACAGCAGATGGCAGCAGGCGAACAAGACAAAATGAAAAACGACTTGGAAATAATCGGTCTTCCCGAAGAAGATAATGAAAACCTGCATCACATCGTGTTGACAGCCTCCCACAAAATAGGTGTGGAGCTCAGTACTGCGGACATTGCTGATATTACGAGGGTAGGTCCTAGACTCCGGAACAACAAAAAAGACGCTCAACTATCCTCATACCCTCGCCCGATTGTAGTGCGGCTCCTGCGGAAAAATAAAAGAGATGACCTAATTCGAGCAGCAAAATCACGGCGAAATATTTCAACGGAGAACTTGGTGAATGGGCCCCCTAAGGCAATCTTTATTAATGAAAGGTTAACGAAAGAAAACCGCCAGTTATTTCGTGAAACCAGAATCCGAGCAAAGGAGCATCAGTACCAGTACTCGTGGATTCGCAATGGAGGAATTTACGTCAGGAAATCGGACGGGAAACCTGCCGTTCGTATCCTTGACTTGTCCGACCTGGATGCCAAAGTCGGGCCTCCATCAATGCCCGACCAATCTGATTCTGTGGTATGAACTGTTATCGGTATTTTCTGTTATCTTTTTGTTACTAATATTGTTAACATCTTTTCTGATTTTAGTCCTCTCTGTTTCTCAGCAAAATACTCTCACCCATTATTTGAACCACAATTTTACACTTTTACTCTTAGTCTTACTCCTACTCACACTAACCCAGAAACAAATTCACAAACTCACCCATTACAAACGCACTTTTTTATTTTTACCTAATAATACTCATACACAAATACTCAAATACATTGAAAATAAACACAAACACACACTTTCAATTTTACTTACACATATACAAATTATAACCTGTATAACCAAAGGGATGGTTTGTCATCAAACTGCAGTCTATCTTAGTACTTACCCTCAAAACCCTGCTTTTGCTTTAATTATCTTTTTAAACTACGAAAATGGTTGATTATACAAAAGATCTAGATGAAACTCTTTCAATAGACTGCATCTCGATTGACAATATCGAAGCTTTTGCTCAATCCCTATCCCACAGCCACAACTTTAGGGCTATAACTTTAAATATTAGAAGCATCCTACACAACTTTCATGCATTTTTGGTCACACTCGCACGCGCAAACACCCAATTTGATTTTTTTTTTTTTTTTTATTTTTTATAATAGGCAAACAAGATGACCACACTCCGCCTGATGGTAAGCGGTAGTGAGATCCAAATATGAGGTCGACAGGCACAATAGATCATATTGCGCCTGTCGCACTCACCCTGAAGGCCTGCTTAAATGCCGTTTCACGCCCCGCCTGAAGAGCCCGGGATCATAGGAGGGAGGGAAAACATGAGCTGGAAGGGCATTCCATGCCTTAATGGCACGGGGCAGAAATGAAGAGCTGAACCTCTTAGTCCGAGCCACCAGCGACTGCATTGTATGTGGATGGCAGCGCTGTCCTGCACGTGTCGTTCGGGAGTGGAAAGGGGAGGGAGGGATTAGCTGAAATAGCTCTTCAGAGCATTCCCCATTAAAGAGACGGTAGAGAACACTAAGACCGGCAATGTCTCTACGTAGTTGTAGAGGCTCCAGAGTTTCGGACACCTCTACATCACCGACAATACGGATAGCACGTCGCTGCAACCTATCGAGAGCGTCGAGCAAGTATTTTGCGGAGCCATCCCAGAGGTGACAGCAATATTCCACACATGGGCGAACTTGTGCCTTATAAAGAAGGCAGAGCTGCACCGGTGTGAAAAATCGCCGCACTCTGTTCAGGATCCCCAGTTTGCGGGAGGCTGTTCTAATGACGCTCTCGATGTAATCCCGCTGGTTCAGGTCGCGGCGAACATCTATGCCAATCTATGATATTATAGTTCTGACAAAATGCTGGTTAAATGACAGTACCATTATTCCACAACTGCCTGGTTATGACTCTTTTCGTACTTACAAGCTTACTAACAAGTGTGGCTGTGTTGTCGCTTACGTAAAGGAGCACTGGCATGCTGTCGTAACAGAACCCCCTTGTGTTGACTGTAACTGCTTACAAATTCATATGGGCAACGACACTACGTTATTAGCAATTTAAAGATCTCCTTCTGCTTCCAACATATGCAATTTTCTAGAATCCCTAGACAGTACTCTAACGTTATTCTTTGTTAAATCTCTACGACACGCTCGCGGTTTCGTTTGTTCTTCGGATATTACAGACCACTAAATTTTTTATTTTATTTTTTTTTATAAAAGGCTAACAAGATGACCTCACTCCACCTGATGGTAAGCAGTAGTGAGATCCAAATATGAGGTCGACAGGTACAATAGATCGTATTGAGCCTGTCGCACTCACCCTGAAGGTCTGTTTAAATGCCGTTTCACGCCCCGCCTGAAGAGCCCGGGATCATAGGAGGGAAGGAAAACATGAGCTGGAAGGGCATTCCATGCCTTAATGGCACGGGGCAGAAATGAGGAGCTAAACCTCTTAGTCCGAGCCACCAGCGCTTGCATTGTATGTGGATGGCAGCGCTGTCCAGCACATGTCGTTCGGGAGTGGAAAGGGGAGGGAGGGACTAGCTGAAATAGCTCTACAGAGCACTCCCCATTATAGAGACGGTAGAGATCACTTAGACCGGCAATGTCTCTACGTAGTTGTAGAGGCTCCAGGGTTTCGGACACCTCTACATCACCGACAATACGGATAGCACGTCGCTGCAACCTATCGAGGGCGTCGAGCAAGTATTTCGCGGAGCCATCCCAGAGGTGACAGCAATATTCCACACATGGGCGAACTTGAGCCTTGTAAAGAAGGCAGAGCTGCACCGGTGTGAAAAATCGCCGCACTCTGTTCAGGATCCCCAGTTTGCGGGAGGCTGTTCTAATGACGCTCTCGATGTAATCCCGCTGGTTCAGGATTTGCCTATTAGGTCTTGCAATGAATTGTAAAAATACAATTACTAAACGTCAATATGACAAGTTAGATTTCGATGGTGTTGCTAAAGACCTTTGCTCAACTGATTGGTCAATGGTTACTAGCTGTCATGATTTAAATGTAGCCACTGGAAACTTTGACTCAATAGTATCTGCTTGTATCCACAACAATACAAATAAATTAGTCATACCCCGCAAAAAGCTAATCTTCAAACCCTGGATCACACCAGGTCTTATTAAATCCCAGCAACACCGAGACCGTCTTCACCTGCAAGCCAAACAAAATCCTCAAAATAGTACTACAGGAGATATTTCCTTAATAATCTTCTACGTAAGTTGAAATCGGAATATGAAAACCAGTTGCTTGTTTCCAATCGTAAAGATCCCAAAAAACTGTGGAACTCAATAAAAGAAATTTGCCACTTAAACAAACCCCGCAATAACCCTGTAGAATTACTGCACTCTGGCCCAAATTCTCTAACTTCGCTTAATTAATGTAATTACTATTTTGCAAGTATTGGAGAAAAACTGGCGAATAAGACACTCATAAATGTTAACCAAACCCAAGATTCACTTGTAAAAATGTATAAAAGCGAAATTCAACTTCCTTTTCCAAACTCCTTCTTAATGTCCCCTACCGACGAAGACGAGGTGTACAATCTTATATGTGACCTAAAACAGAATAGTGCTCCCGGGATCGACAGGTGTCATCCTTTACTAATAAAAAAGGCAAGACTAGGTCTCCTTGCCCCTCTAACCCACATCTTCAACTTGAGCCTTTCGACAGGATCATTCCCAGATTGCTGGAAACTAGCAATCGTCACTCCTATTCACAAAGGAGGTGATAAAAGCAATCCTTCCAACTACACCCATCTCTTTGTTTAATATATTTTCCAAGCTTTTGGAGAAGATAGTGAACAAGAGGTTGGTCGACTTCCTGGAAGAAAATAAGCTGATCTCTAATAGGCAATACGGGTTTCGCCGGGGAAAATCTACAGAAGACGCTGTCCTTAACCTCACTAATATTGTCTCCTCAGCTCTAGATACAAATAAATGTTGCTTAGCTGCCTTTATTGACTTAGCCAAGGTTTTCGATACTGTGTCAATACCCATTCTGTTAGAAAAACTTAACCAACTTGGCATTAGGGGAATTGCGTTAAGCTGGTTTAGTAGTTACCTGACCAACAGGAAGCAGTGTGTTCGCGTAGATCGAACCATCAGTGACCAAGAGTACATACGATTTAGAGTACCACAGGGGAGCATCCTGGGACCCTCTCTTTTTCTGGTTTACATAGGATACCTCCCCGAGATCGATTTAGAAGAGGGCGAAGTGCTCTGCTACGCAGACGATACAGTAGTCTTATTTCAGAGCCCGGACTGGGACAGTGTTTACAGCAAAGCAGAGAAGGGCCTGACTCAGGTAGCTGACTGGTTGGATGGCAATCTATTAACCCTAAATAGTAGCAAAACTAAATACATGGCTTTTCATAAAACTAGCGCATCTCAACCTCCCCGATCTAAAAAGTTAATTCTTCACTCGTGCAAAAACCTATCCCTTTTATGTGACTGCCACCCAATTAGTAGAACCGATAGATTTAAATACCTTGGCATTTTTCTTGACGATAAACTCTCCTTCAAACACCACTTAAGTAACCTTGCAACCAGAACCCGGAAAACTATATACTTGATGAAATCGTTAAGACGATCCGCCCAAGATACTCTTATGATGGTTTATAAAGCCATATGTCAATCTCTGTTCTTGTACTGTATAAAAGTATGGGGTGGTGCAGCAAAGTCCTCTCTCATTGAGGTTGAGAGAACTCAGCGCGCAATCCTCAAAGTCATGTGGAAGAAACCTGTTAGATACAGTACAAACCTACTATATAGAGATAGCAAGGTTCTAAGAGTAAGACAGTTATACTTTCTGAGAGTTGTTGTACATAAAATTACCCTTAACCTACCTGAATATAACGAACTTCTACTTCGTCGTAACTACAGAATTCCAGTTCCCACCGTCCGTACCACTTTCGCCCAAAGGCAAGCGGCTCATCTTCATCCACGCATTTATATTATAAATAATATAAATAATATAATATAAATGCGTAAATATTATAGATAATATAAATGCGTGGATGAAGATGAGCCGTAAAATCAATTTGAAGAACATGCCCATGTATGAAGCTAAAGACAAAACTGAAACCTACCTTATGACACTTGACTATGCCCAAACAGAAGATCTAATTTTATAATATTGGTTATTTGGTTATACATACTGACACACACATACTCACAAACATACACACACTCACACACACACACACACGCACATACACACACATGCAAACTAGATAATTCAAATAAGTGAGTAGATAATTTAAATTTCAGTTATAAATTAATTCAGTATTTTTGTAAGCATAATTTTAAATAATTTTTAACATTAATTTATAATAATAATTAAAAATTGAAACATTTGCAAAAAATTGTTTAAATACATAATATGATTTTATTTCCTAAATGTCTATGTGCACCGGACGCCCAGATGTACACAATTTTGTAAAGTAAGTGGCCGCTGCGAGACAAGCCAATGCTTAGTGTGGCGGCCGTATGATATCTTTGTGTACTAGTTTTAAGGTTTTTTTGAAATAAACATTTATTATTATTAAATCTCTGATGATTTGATTCTGCTTAACAATTCATCACTGACGTAATATTGAAAGTCTACTCGATTTTTTTTACAGGTGAAGGAGATTACGTAAGTCTTAGTAATATTAAGATACATCTTGTTGGCTATACACCAGTCTCAACATCATTTTGAAGCATTTGGCACTGTGTTATGTCCCTAACATCGGTATATATCTTTAGATCATCAGCGTATAAAAGAGCATTGCACGAAAGTCGATCAACCAAGTCATTTATAAATACTACAAACAGCAGCGGTCCCAAATGCGATCCCTGAGGGACGCCGGATGACACAGACATAGGAGATGAGGAAAAGCCTTTAACTGTCACCAGCTGAGAACGGTTACTTAAGTAGGATATTACCCTACCCTGATGTAATAAAGAACATCAGGCTAGAACCCGGAGACATTATGGTTAGTTTGGATTTTGAGTCGCTTTTTACTAATGTCCCGCTAAAGGAGTGCCTTGAGGTCATTAAGTGTAAACTGGAAGATCATGAGTTGCCTAAAGAGTATATTGTTCTGATTGAAAATTGTTTAGACGGAAATTACCTCTTATTCAGAGAGCAGTACTACCTTCAGATCGACGGAGTGGCAATGGGCAGCCCTTTGGCGCCGGTAATTGCCAATATCTGGATGGAACATTTTGAAAATCAAGCATTACGCAATGGACCTTGTACTGTGAAACTGTGGAAGAGGTACGTTGATGATGTATTTTGCATCATCAGCGGTAGTCAACTAGACGTCGTACAATATTTCGATGGCCCCACCGAATAAACGTGTAATAGCCATTGCACAAAAAAATTTTTTTTTGTTATTTCGTTACATTAGCCTCTCTTCTACCTCCCCAATTTTTTTTAGAATTTTTTGATCATAAACAAGCCTGTAATTGCATTAAAAACCTTTTTTCCACGGAAATAATATATTTTTTTGTCCCAAGAATATTATTTTAAGTGACTATTACATGCTTCATACTCTCTCTGTTTCACAAGAATAAACGTGTATAAACAGCAAAACGTTTGATATTGTTAGTTCTTTGTTGTTAAGTATAGGCAATATGCGTTTGCACGTTTATTCGTGTATATTTTTTTGGTGCTTTATTGAGTAATGTGTCTTGCACGAGAAGTAACTTAGCAAATAATTTTGCATTGTTTCTTATCATAATAGATAAGTTTTATAATTTATTGCTATAAATCAAGCACCAATATTTCATTATTCTTAATAAAATAGAAAGTAGAGTAAAAGTGCCTTAACCAAATATAAACGACAATAAATTTTTGCGATCGGGTCTCGCAGGGTAATAATAGATAAGTTTTATAATTTATTGCTATAAATCAAGCACCAGCCGTGTGGTGACGGCGTAAGAATACAAAGTGTTGAAGTGGAAGCTGTATGAGGACATTAGTAGGGGCCATACATAGCTTCAAAACACATTTCACTGTTGTAACGGGAGACTTCAATGCAAAGCTGGGCCGTAGAAGCGATGGTGAGCTGAAAGTGGGACGATTTGGATATGAACATCGGAATCTCAGGGGACAGATAATAGCTGACTTTATGGAGAAAGAAGGACTTTTTATGAAGAATTCATTCTTCCGAAAGTCGCCGCACAGAAAATGGACCTGGTTGGGTCCGAACGGCTGAACTAAAAATGAGATAGACTACATCATGACCATTAGGAGACGTCATTTAAACGACGTCTCTGTGATCAACAGGATTTAAACCGGAAGTGATCACCGTATTGTTAGAGGCACATTGAATATCAACGTCAAACTGGAAAGAACGCGTCTGGTGAAGTCTGCGCTCCGACCATCGAAGGCACATATCCAAAACCCCGAGAGCTTTCAGCTTGAACTGTCGAATCGCTTTCAATGGCTGGACAGCTGTTCATCAGTGGAAGATATAAATAGCAGGCTGTAAACTGAAACTGTTCATACGGTACGGTCCAAGTTTTTCAAAACCCACCGTAAAAAAAGACGTCAAAAACTATCCGACCATACCCGACACCTCATCCTCATCAGGCTAGTCGACGTTTTTTGACGCTGAAAACTTCGGATGAAGCTGAGTCATATAGGCAGCTGAATAGACTGATTAGGAAGTCTCTGCGACATGATTTACGCTCCTATAATACCCAGCGTATTAAGGAGACAATTAAGTGGAACCAAGGCTCCAAAGTGTTCGCAAGAGACGCGTCTATTGGGCAAAGCCAACTGACAAAGCTGAAGACTGAAGATGGACGCGTGACGTCAAACAAGTCAGAGGTGCTACGGGAGATAGAGAGGTTCTATGGGCAGTTATATACCTCGGTCTGTGCTGAGCCAGCTATTGTGGCGACAGACCCCAGAGCCAAGCTAACCCGACACTATACCGAAGACATCCCGGACATCAGCCTGTACGAGATAAGAATGGCTCTCAAACAACTTAAGAAAAACAAGACACCGCGTGAGGATGGAATCACTACAGAGCTCCTGAAAGCGGGTGGAACACCGGTACTAAAAGTCCCTCAGAAGCTCTTTTATTTCTCCCCGCTCGACGGCAAAACGCCAGAAGCATGGAACAGGGGAGTTGTGGTCTTGTTCTTCAAAAAAGGTGACAAAACCTTACTGAAGAACTACCGCCCCATAACACTGCTAAGCCATGTCTACAAGCTGTTCTCTAGAGTCATCACGAATCGTCTCGAACGCAGTCTTGATGACTTCTAGCCTTCCGAACAAGCCGGATTCCGAAAAGGCTTTAGTACCATAGAGCACTTCCATACGCTGCGGCAGATTATACAGAAGACGGAGGAGTATAATCGGCCACTATGCTTAGCGTTCGTGGACTATGAAAAAGCCTTCGATTCCGTCGAAATTTGGGTGGTTCTTAGATCCCTACAGCGATGCCATGTAGATTATCGGTACATTGATGTGTTGAAGTGTTTGTATAACAGCGCCACCATGTCAGTCCGAGTACAGGAAAATCGCACGAAGGAAATCCCCTTACAAAGAGGAGTACGACAGGTAGTTGTCATATCTCCGAAACTATTTACTGCAGGCTGCTCTGGAGGATTCCTTTAAGCTGCTGGAATGGCAAGAACTTGGTATCAATATTATTGGCAAGGCAAAATACATCACGCACCTTCGATTTGCTGATGACATCGTAGTCATGGCCGAGTCGCTGGAAGATCTAGGACAAATGCTCGATGACCTCAATAAAGTTTCCCAACAAGTGGGTCTTAGAATGAACATGGATAAAACAAAAAATATGTTTAATGTTGCACCCACCGTACAAACTGTTGGGAACTTTACTCTCGAAATTGTGGACGAATATATCTACCTCGGACAGGCAATCCGTTTAGGAAAATCAACTTTAGAGAGAGAGGTCAGTAGGCCGATGCAAATCGGCTGGGCAGCGTTCGGGAAACTGCACAACGTGTTCTCGTCCAAAATACCTCAGTGTCTCAAGACAAAGGTGTACAACCAATGTGTGTTACCTGTGATGACTTACGGCGCTGAGACGTGGTGCTTCACAAAAGATCTTTTTAGAAGGCTCAATGTCGCGCAGAGAGCTATGGAGAGGGCTATGCTCGGCATTTCTCTACGTGATCGAATCAGAAATGAGGAGATCCGTAGAAGAACCAAACTTGCTGACATAACCCACCAGATAAGCAAACTGAAGTGGCAATGGGCCGGCAACATAGCACGAAGATTGGACGGTCGTTTGGGCCGAAAGATCCTGGAGTGGAGGCCACGTACTGGAAAGCGCAGTGTGGGACGACCACCTACCAGATGGACCGACGACCTGGTGAAAATCGCTGGGTTTTGTTGGAAAGCTTCGAAAGAGGCCTATGCTCAGCAGTGGGGAGCAATGGGCTGAGATATCGACAATTTTATTAAAGATTATGTTGGAATTTATTTAGTTCTCAAAATGCTTATAAGATAAGCTGTTTGTTTTTTTTTGTTGATTTTTGCTCAATTTCTATAGTAATGAGAAATATCTCTATGAATGTCAAAGGCTGATTATTATAAAAAATAGTTTCATTGTTATTATTATGATAATTAATAAAAATAATATATAAAAACAGAAGTTTTGTTTATTTTCCCTTTAAAGATTATGCAACATTTTAATATTACATAGCGTGTATTCATAATGTTAATATGCATAACACATTGTAAAGCTAACTTAATGACACGAATATAAATGTAATGTTTATTACCATTCATAGATCACCAAATATTTCTGTAATACAAGCGTGCAAATAATTGCAGCCGCCATCAAAAGACGCGTGATTTCCCTAGAATAATAGTGTATCATTGCGTTATGTTCATCATCGTGTAATGATCTATAACAGTCAACTGAGTACTCTAATTTCACTCGAGTAATTGTATAATATGGATTTTCTTGATTATTGACTAAATTAACGACTATTCCTTAAAATAAATTATATCAGCTAAAAGATTATTTTTTTATCTTTAATTCCATTATACATTGTTTTAACCTACCTATAATAATACCCGAGATAGTAAGGATTAAACGTTTTTATTCTCTCCTGTAAAGTTGACGTTTTTCACATGCACGTTTATTCGGTGGGGCCATCGATTTGACACATTTGAACTCGTTACACTCGAAAATAAGGTTTACATATGAACTGGAGAAAGATAGATCCTTGGCCTTCTTAGATATGAAAATTTGTGCGAAACAGAATGGGACCCTAGCTCACTCTGTATACAGAAAACCCACACACACGGACAGGTATTTACATGCCATGTAATTTTGCTACTCCTAATATCGCGTGTAGACCCATAAAGACTTATTTCAGTGTAATGGAACGCGAAAGTTTAAAATCTCACATAACAAACCGGTATGGGCCGGATTTTGTGTTAAAAATAAAACATCTTGAATACCTTCGTAAGAAACATGTGCGTCTTGAAACGTCATTGGCATTTTTAACTAAGTGTCGTGATAGTGCAGTGATTCCTACGTGCGTGATTTTAAAACCGCGTATATATGCCGTTCGGAAGGTATTCTACATAACGCCAGTGTTCAACTGTTCAAGTGTTCAAACAGCTTATTCGTAACAGCCACTACGAATTAAATTGTGTACAGAGTGAGTTGTTAAAATTACATTTGGAATGCAGTGTGGTGTTTACTAGTGAAGTTTTTGATAAGGTTGATCAAATTACGTTTGCACAAGCCACCCGTACGTTTGAGTTGAGTGAAGCGACGCATAACCGTAAGTTCGCTCGGTTGTGTACCCGGCAATTGCGTTTTTATAATTCGTCGTCGCGGGTACCCACGGATGGCGCGACGGAGGTACGTTCGGATGCATATTCTCAGCGTACGGTTATCAATTTTTCGAATGAATCGCTAGATGAACCTACATTAAATGTATTGGCGAAAGGGATTAATTTTGCATTGACGCCGCAACGAGTACCGTTTGAAAACATAGTGTGTAGCTTAGAACAAACAATAGCGCGCAATAGAATTCCATCCACAGATGCCGAAATATTGAGACAGGATGTGGCGGTTATCTTACGCAATTCTAAGTTACCACGAAGTAATAACACTACCGAAGAACGTTTAGCCTTAAAAACACTTCGCAGTAATGAGAATGTTTTAGTACTGAGGGCCGATAAAGGAAATGCCACGGTAGTGATGAATACCGAAGACTATGTTTCAAAGGTGAGGTGTTTGTTGTCCAATACGAATGTTTATAAGGAGGTGTCATATAATCCTACCGCCAGAGTGACAAGACGGATCCGGAACTTAATTTACCAGCACAAAGATGTTTTCACAGAAGACGAGTTCAATCACTTGCACAGGCCTAAACCTACTCAACCACCTAAACTATATGGCTTGCCTAAGATACACAAAAGTAATATTCCATTGAGACCGATCGTAAGCCAGATCGACTCGCCTACCTATGACCTGGCGAAACATATAGCTGGAGTGTTGCAGCCGTTAGTTGGGGGTACACCGTCTTTTGTGAAAGATTCATATCATTTTCGGGATATTATAAAGAACATCAGGCTAGAACCCGGAGACATTATGGTTAGTTTTGATGTTGAGTCGCTTTTTACTAATGTCCCGTGTCTACGCACGCAGTAGCCCAACACCGCGCGGGGCGAGGAGCGGGGGGGGAGAGGGGCGGCCTCGCGCCGGCTCGCGCGCCGCGCCCGACACATTTCGACAGCGCGCAGGCAATGGCGCCAGACATAACACTTAAAGTTCCTTAAAATTGTAACTAACTTGAAATAAATCCCTTTAAGTTCTATTTCTTGTCTTTATTTCCAACAAGAAAAGTGGCGACCGTGACAGGACGGTCGGTAAATAGTTGGAAATTGACACATTTACGTAAATCAAGAGAAGATTCGAGATGGAAAAGGGCGTGGTCCGGCTGGGTGAAAATTCGACGTGACGACGATGTGGCATCAAATACATAAGGAACCATCAGGCCAGTACAATCCTTTTTTCCTTCCTCATACATTTTCCTACCTCAGTTTTTGATTTGTGTGATTTGTGTTACCCAGCTATTGAGCACGACCGCCGATATATGTATTACATAATCATTATTGCACTCACGGGTTGGGAATTATTTCTTTCTCGTGCGCTTACTATCAGAGCATAAATATCGCTGATTTAAGTGTAACATTCTTCATCATAACTATCCGGTGCACGCTGCTTACGGTTTGTAAAAAATATTTCTTGAATTTGCTACGTTACCTATAATATACCCACGTGTCGTACCTACTGAGCTTTCTTAACATAAGGCCTATAAATTCTAATTTGCATAAAATTCTATTACGATTCTTAAAGTACATTAAGTGGTAGGTAAAACATAACCTAAATTTTGCGTTAATTGCGAACGGCTTAAAGTTGAGTTTTCATTTTATTAGTTTTATAGCTACATAACCCTAAACTATGTAAATATAACTTAACCTGCATTTTGCGTAAATCTTAAATAGCGAACGGCTTAAAGTTGAGTTCGAATTTAATTCATACCTAACCTAGGGTTTTACATAATACATAAATATATCTACTCGTTGCTTTAAGACTGCTTTCACGGTGTTTTCAGGATATTTTCGGGTAATTTGCAATTGAAACAAGTGGACTACGTGCCACGTGCTACCGAAAATTACCACGTGCCCCGCCCTACCCGACGACGAGGCTTGACGAGTAGAGGAAGGACGCGTAGAGATCGCCGCCATCTTGGGACTTGCTGAATTTGTATCTGGGTTTGATGCACAATTTACTTTCTTAGTTCATTTACTTGTTAATTTTCCCACAATTTACCTTAGTACCGTTATCGCTGTTTGAATACAGTTTCTTAAAAAATGACGTTAGATATGGAATCCGATCCTAAATTAAAGGAGTTTATGAAGCAACGTGGCTCAATTAGGGGTCGATTAACTTTATTTGAAAAATTTCTTTTGGATCTAAAACAAGTTGATCCCAAGGATATTACTTCGAGCCAAATTAACGAATTGAATCTGCGAGCTGAGAGAATGGAAGCGTTATTTGCTGATTATGAAAGGTGTCAAAGTGAAATAGAATTATTGTGTCCAGTTTTAGATGAGCAAATTTTAGAAAGAGATTTAACAGAAACAAAATTGTATACAAATATTTCTTTAGCTCAAACCTTGATCGAACTACATTCATCTAGTAAAAAAAAAACAGCACTATTTGCCATTCTCGTCATAATGATAATGTAGGCGTTAAGTTACCGATTATAAAATTACCTACATTTGACGGAAATTATTTTACCTGGTTAGAGTTCAGAGATACTTTTGAATCCTTAATTCATAATAATGAAACGATTCCTGATATTAACAAATTTCACTATTTACGATCATCTTTAGAAGGTAGTGCTGCTCTCATCTTAAAGTCTATTGAATTCACATCACAGAACTATTTAATACCATGGGAGTTGTTATGTCAGAGGTACAATAACAAAAAATTACTGATTAACAACCACTTAAAGGCATTATTTAGGATTGAAAATATGAATAGGGAATCTCATAGGTCAATTCGGTATTTAATTGATATTGTTACAAAAAACTTAAGAGCTTTAACTACACTTGGACAACCGGTTGATCAATGGGACACACTTATTATCTTTATGATTTCTACAAGGTTAGATACAATTACTAGTGGTAAATGGGAGGAATATAGAAATAACTTACCCGATTTGCCACCTTTAAGTCAATTTATTGAATTTCTTAGTAACAGAGCTGATATTCTTGAGACAATGCAAGCGAACAAAGGTGACAAGGGTCATAATTAAAATAATAATACTCATAAGGAATTTCAAATTAAGAATGATCATAAAAACATGAATCCTAATAATAGATTTTCAAAAACTTTTCTTTCTTTTGATTCCAAGAGAGATTCATTATCATGCCCATTCTATGAAAAGGGTCATAGAATAATTGAATGTGAAGCTTTGAAGGCGTTATCAATTGATAACAGATTAAGTGAAGTCTTTAGGTTAAAACTTTGCTCAAACTGTCTTCGAAAAAGTCATGAAGTAACTAATTGTCGATTAGGCCCTTGCAGGCTATGTAATAAAAAACATAATACTTTGTTACATAAAGATAACAATAATAACAATCACTCTCACTTAAAGCAGGGTGAATTGTCATCAAACTCTCGAGTTATTACCCCGCCCAAATCACTATCTGTACAAACTTCAAGTCAAGTTCTTCTTGGTACAGCCTTAGTTAAAGTCATTAATCCTAGTAATAATCATACTTATATTGCTCGTGCACTGCTAGATGCAGGCAGTCAAAGCTCATTCATGACTGAAGACCTGAAACGTAAAATTGGATTAATTAGTTGTGACCCTGAATCATTAATTATTTCAGGCATTAACAATGTCCAAGTTCAGGTTTCAGATAGGTGTGACATAACAATTAATTCATTATGAGAAACATTCACCAAAAACATTAATTGCTTAATAGTGCCTCAAATTACTGGTCAGTTGCCTAATATGTCAGTAAATATAAATCAATTAACCTTACCACATAATATTCAGTTAGCAGATCCCCAATTTTATACACCGGCAGCTGTAGATATGTTGTTAGGTGCTGAAATATTTTTTGATATACTATGTCCTAGAAAAATATCACTGGGTCCTAATATGCCCTCGATTCAAAATACAAAACTTGGTTGGATTGTTGCAGGTCAATTAAACATAAATAACAGTCCACCTTCTCGTTACATTAATTGTAATTTTACAAAGGACATTAGTGAAAAACTAACTAAGTTTTGGGATCTTGAAGAAATTCCTACAAATGCAAAATGTCCAATGTTAGCTGATGATGAATACTGTGAGGAACACTATGTTAAAAATACTAGACGTTTACCTGATGGTAGGTTTTGTGTAAAAATGCCCCTTAAAGAATTGCCTGAATCGTCACTAGGTGATTCTTACAAAATGGCTATCAAAAGATTTTTCAATTTAGAGAAGAAATTAAGTAAAAATTCCAATCTTAAGCAACAATATACAGATTTTATTAAACAATATGAAGCATTAGGTCATTTATCAAAGGTGGACCGACCAAAATTTGCAAATTATTTACCTCATCATGCCGTTATCCGCGATAGTAGTGAAACTACAAAATTAAGAGTAGTCTTCGACGCTCCAGCTAAAACAAGCACTAAGAAATCACTGAATGATATTCAGTATACAGGTCCAGTAGTGCAGGATAATTTGTTTAATATTCTTATTTGTTTTCGTCAGCATAGATTTGTATTATCTGGGGATATACAAAAATGTTACCGACAAATTATGTTAGATGACTCTCAGCGTAATCTGCAGCTTATACTGTGGCGTGATGACGAATCAAAACCAATTGAGACTTTCCAGTTAAATACAGTAACATATGGCACCGCATCAGCCCCCTACTTAAGCACACGGTGCCTTTTACAACTGTCTCTTGAGTGTCATGATCCACTCATTTCTGAAATAATAAAAAAGGACCTATACATGGATGATTTGCTGACTGGGGTTTCTGATTCTGTTGAAAACTTAACTTACATACCTTACCGCGCCTTGAATTATGCGCAGCATTGCTTGGTGCGCATCTGGCTGCTACAGTTAGTGAGGCTCTCCGTTGTAATTTACATAAAAAGATATTTTGGTCAGACTCAACCATAACGTTAGGGTGGATAAAAACACAACCTAAATTACTTAAACCTTTTGTTTATAATCGCATAGATGAAATTCATGAACTAACTTCTAGAGATTCTTGGAGGCATATAGCTACTCATTTAAATCCAGCAGATTTGGCATCAAGAGGTACAGATCCAAGTCAACTTGTTAACTCTTCTTCATGGTGGACGGGCCCAGAATTTTTAAAGTTAGATGAATCAAACTGGCCTCAATCTCTTGACATAGATGATTCAAAATTCCCTGAAATAAAGGTCTTACAGTCAACACTTGAATTCACTACTTCACTAATTGAATTTGAAAGATATTCAAACATAAACAAACTTAAGAGAATATTTGCTTACATAAATAGATTCATTCATAATTGCCGTATTAAAGAAAATGGGTTAATTGGTTCTTTAAGTGAAAAGGAACTGTCACAATCATTAAATGATCTCATAAAAATATCTCAGTCACAGTCATTTAGTAAAGAAATTAATCTCATAAAAAATAAAAAGAAACTTACCTGTTCTAATTTGTTACAGTATTCTCCATTTTTGGACGAGAACGGCGTGCTAAGATTGGATGGTCGGCTCAATAATACCGAATTTAGCTTTGAAAGAAAGCATCCAGCATTACTACAGGGAAAGCATGACTTAACGAAACTCTTGATGAGAGCCGAGCACCTCCGATTGCTGCACGCTGGCCCTCAACTTCTACTGTCTAGCCTAAGGGAGCAGTTTTGGTCTATTGGGGGGAGGACGTTAGCACGTAAAATAGTAAAACAATGTATTATATGTACCCGTTATAGAGCCAAAACTATGGAACCCTTGATGGGTCACCTGCCAGCTAGTCGAGTCACTCAGAGCTACCCATTTCAAATATGTGGTACTGATTTCGCGGGCCCCTTTCAAATTTCGAGTAAAACTGGCCGCGGTAATCGAATAACAAAATGTTACCTCTGTTTATTTATATGTTTTAGTACAAAAGCTATACATTTAGAAACTATTAGCGATCTAAGCACTAACGCATTCCTCTCTAGTCTTCGTAGATTCATTTCGCGTAGAGGGAAACCTCAACAAATTTATTGTGATAATGGTACTAACTTTGTGGGGGCAGGTAATGAATTGGGCAAGGCATTAAACGCAGGCATAAATTCTGTTTATAGTTTCACAGCCGAAGAAGGCATTGAATTTAAATACAACCCCCCCTACTCACCAACCTTCGGCGGGCTTTGGGAGGCCGGTGTAAAGAGTGCAAAGTTTCATCTTAAAAGCATATTAGGAAACGCTAGCTTAACTTTTGAGGAGTTGAGTACGCTTTTCGCACAAATTGAAGCTGTCCTCAACTCCCGACCCCTTACTCCCTTATCATGTAACCCCAGCGACCTTTCTCCTTTAACCCCAGGGCACTTCCTGATTGGGCGGCCGCTGATGTCACTACCGTCGCCCCCTACTACTGAAGAAAGAAACATAAGAACCAGATACCAGCTGATTGAGACGTTAAGAGAGGCCTTTTGGAGAAGGTGGCATAACGAATACCTCTCTGAATTGCAAAGGAAAACAAAATGGAAATTACCTTACGAGACTATAAAGGAGGGTTCCATGGTCATCTTTAAGGAAGATAAGCTCCCTCCTTTGAAATGGAAATTAGGCAGAGTTCATCGTTTATACCCCGGCAAAGATGGAGTTAGCCGGGTAGCAGACTTCCACACTGCAAGGGGCATAGAGCGACGGGCTCTTAACAGGGTTTGCCCCCTGTTTCAAGAAGAGCTTCCTCCGGGGCCCCCGCAGGATGTCTACGCACGCAGTAGCCCAACACTGCGCGGGGCGAGGAGCGAGGGGGGAGAGGGGCGGCCGCGCGCCGGCTCGCGCGCCGCGCCCGACACATTTCGACAGCGCGCAGGCAATGGCGCCAGACATAACACTTAAAGTTCCTTAAAATTGTAACTAACTTGAATTAAATCCCTTTAAGTTCTATTTCTTGTCTTTATTTCCAACAAAGGAGTTTTCTAAAGGAGTGCCTTAAGGTCATTAAGTGTAAACTGGAAGATCATGAGTTGCCTAAAGAGTATATTGTTCTAATTGAAAATTGTTCAGACGGAAATTACCTCTTATTCAGAGAACAGTACTACCTTCAGATGGACCGAGTGGCAATGGGCAGCCCTTTGGCGCCGGTTATTGCCAATATCTGGATGGAACATTTTGAAAATCATGCATTACGCAATGGACCTTGTACTGTGAAACTGTGGAAGAGGTACGTTGATGATGTATTTTGCATCATCAGCGGTAGTCAACTAGAGGTCGTACAATATTTGACACATTTTAACTCGTTACACTCGAAAATAAGGTTTACATATGAACTGGAGAAAGATAGATCCTTGGCCTTCTTAGATATGAAAATTTGTGCGAAACAGGATGGGACCCTAGCTCACTCTGTATACAGAAAACCCACACACACGGACAGGTATTTACATGCCTCTTCACACCACCACTCCAGACACCTTCAATCTGTTGTGTCTTCGTTGATAAATAGGGCGTATGAACTATGTGACCCTGAGCATATACAGGCAGAGCTCGTGCATGTTCCCATGTGTAGGGAAGATGGATTCAAGTTATCATCGGCATGGAACCCAGTGATTAGTAAGTGCATACCGCGGAAAGTTACGTCTAATATAAACCCGGATTCAGTGAGTGTTGTGTGTCGGACAGATGTGGGTAGCTGTACAAATGACATTAGTGCTGGTTCGGGGGTGGCTCAAGAAATTCACAACCGCTATGGCAGACGAAGACGGGCGGCGCCAGTTCGCTCGCGACCACGATTGGTGTAACCCAGTCGAAACGTCGGGCAGTAAGTAGCTATGTAATTTTTCTACTCCTAATATCGCGTGTAGACCCATAAAGACTTATTTCAGGATATTACCCATCTTAGCAGTGATCCATGCAGTCCATAATACGAGAGTTTGTGACACAGTAGGGTATGATCGACTTAATCGAACGCCTTGCTAAAGTCAAGATAAACAGCGTCTACCTGACCTCTAGAGGCAATCACCCGACAAATATAATTCTTAAATTCTAAAAGGTTACTTAAGGTAGACCTATACTTAACAAAACCGTGTTGTCTAGAAGATATGAACTTACTAAGATAATCATAGAGACGGTCGTAAACAAGTGATTCTAAGAGTTTTGCTATACACGAGAGAATGCTAATGGGACGGTAATTACAGCAGGATGATCTATCACCTAACTCAAAGATGGATATAATAGAGGCAATCTTCCAGCGAGTGGGAAACACTCCTGTCACAAGCGATTTATTAAAGATTATAGTTAAGGGCAGAGACAGTTCGTCGGAGCAACTCTTTAGGAACATAGGCGGAATATCATCAGGTCCCGGTCCTTTACGACTATCTAAATGTTTTATTTTAAGAAGGATATCCTGATGTGATATTTTAAAACTATGAAATGCAGGGTTAAGGACATGAGGGAGGTTAAGAGTGTCAACAGATTCAGTAGTAGAAGCTCTCTCAAATACCGATCCAAAGTATTCAGAGAACAGTTCGCATACCCCCTGTCCATCTGATAATCTTTTATTATTATACGTCATTGTTCGGGGAACAGTGGCCCTACCCTTTTTACTGTTCACGTATCGCCAATATACCTTCGGAGGGCCTACCATGAGTTGGCTATCGTAAACTTACGTACGTTAAAAACCTATCGAGTTGTTTTTTTCATATGGCCGATTGTAGTTCTTCGCGTAACCACCAGCCGGCGCTGTACATGTTTTTCATAGACATATTTACGTAGTCGATATCGAGCGCGTAAGTTTTAAACTCATGGTAGCCCCACAGAGGGCCTACCATGAGTTGGCTATCGTAAACTTACGTACGTTAAAAACCTATCGAGTTGTTTTTTTCATATGACCGATTGTAGTTCTTCGCGTAACCACTAGTCGGCGCTGTACATGTTTTTCATAGACATATTTACGTAGTCGATATCGAGCGCGTAAGTTTGAAACTCATGGTAGCCCCACTGGTCGTCCTTTAGAGAATCTTCAACCGAGGACAAGTACGTGTTATAGCATTCACTAATTAATACCCTACATCTCCTACGTAGTAGTGAGAATGTGTCATAATCACGAGGGTTATGGAATTTTGTAGCGCTTATGATATTTATGTTTTTCTTTGATACAGCGTATCAAAGCTCCATTGTACCAAGAAGGAAATGCACTCGAGAAACCCTTTGTAATTTTGGTGTATGCCTGGATATGAGTAAAAATATGTCGACACATTCGTTTACATCACTAGGAAACAACAATTTTTCCCAGTCAACACTATTTAAATCTTTTCTTAAGTTATCATAATCACACTTGTTCAAAATTATAACGTATTTTGTTGTGGGGTTTCAGAGGTTTATCCATTTTCGGCAAAGAAACCTCGATGTTATATGCAATATGGTGACAATCTATCTTGCATATAGGATCAGCTACGGTAACATGTATAGAGGACTTAGGTAGACCGGCAAGCACAAGGTCTAGATATTGGTTATTATTATTGGGATTAGAATTATACTGACATAAGTTACAAATATTCATAGTTTCTTGCAGTAAAAAGGCTTAGCGATCCTGTGGGTTCGTAGGAACCAAAGCACCCAGATCGCCTCGTCCCTTCCACGTTATCTCTGCAGAATTAAAGTCTCCGAGTATTAAGTAGTTGTCCGTCAAAGAATTAAGAACTATTCCTTGATAGCCCTGATAGAAGACAGTCAGCTTATCAAGCGACAAGTGAGGGGGCAAGTAGCACAGGCACATGTGAATCGCGGGTTCCTTGGATGTAGGGGGCCGGATAGTCAGCCAGACATCCTCGAGTTCGCTTTCCCAACGTGACTGTCTAATAACATTTATTTGGTTTTTCACGGCAATTAGAACACCACCCCCACTTTGTTTTACAGAGTACGTGTTCTCGCGATCCCTTCTAAACACAGTATACCGGTCATCTATAAACTCACTATCGTACACACCTCCATCAAAGTTTGTTTCCGTTAGACAAATTATATCATAATTATTTATTAGGATACTTAAAAAAAATTCTTTAATTTTCGATCTAGCTCTTCCTAAATTTTGGTAAAATATACTATACATTTTGAGTTATTTTATTTTTATTTTTTTTCATAAGAAGCTAACAAGATGACCTCACTCCACCTGATGGTAAGCAGTAGTGAGATCCAAATATGCGGTCGACAGGCACAATAGACCATATTGAGCCTGTCGCACTCACCCTGAAAGCCGTGAAAGAGGAGACCACTGCTGCGGCAACAACGAGACAAGGCGTTGAGTCTCGCATTGGTATTGAGCTGTGCGGGTCGAAGTTGGCCAGTCCGCCGGACGGAAGGGCCCCCACCGTCTCTACGGGTCTCCGCCGGGGACTGACCCGCTCCGCCCACACAATACCGCCGCTAAGACTCCACTAGTCCGGCGCTTGCCGCAACAATGGTCCCCCCTGGCTCCGGTTCGTACAGTGCTGATCCCGGAACGCGACCTGACCGAGAGAGGCCAGAGTCACTTGGCGGGTTTTACACAACTGTATGGTGGTAACAGCAACCGGTCGACAAAATGTCTCCCACCTGATCCACCCTGTTAGTTTTCTGACCATACAATAATACTTAAATACGAATGAGTAAGAACTTAGGATTACGTGTACTAATGGAGTTTGCTAGGTTATTCCAAGTTTTTAACCCATTAATGGTCAAAATGAAACTAGCAGGTTTTTAAATTTTTTTTTTATATTTCACGATGAAAGAGGATACAAACAAAAGAAAAAAAGAGAAAAAAAAATAAAAATTATGTTTTTGAAACTTTTAAGGGGGTGTGCCCAAATTGGCACAGCGGCCACTTAGGAGTGATAATTCTCAAAACACTGTTTTTCAATGCACAAAGTTTTCTTGCATTTCTTGCAGCCCCATCGACTTCTGTTATGACAAACAACACAGCGTACTCGTTTCGGAAGCTTTTCAGGTACGTGATCGGCGCCATCCAGTTGTAGTCCCTCTATGTTAGAAGTGGAAGGACGTGCAGCTGTGGACTGTCTTTTTGGCGATTGTTTCAGGTAGAACCTGGCTATGCTTCGTCGAAACAGTAGTTGATCCATGGGCTCTTCCCTAGACTGGACATGTAAACGCCAAGCATTTGATATAGCCATGTCAATCATATAGGTATACAATACCCACCACCATTTTTTTCCATGTTTGCCGATTCTGTACAGTGCAATTGACTGATCCAATTCATCTACACCTCCCATGCCTTTATTGTAGTTTTGGAATAAATGCGGGATTCCATCTCTTCACAGTTTCTAACGGCTCATGAGAATCATAATTTGTTGCCATTGTGCAAATACTGTTGTCTTTCCAGCGAACTAGAAACAACTCATTTTGTTTATCGAATCTGTAATCGAAGTCACCCCTTGCTTTTTTCTTCATGTCCTTAGCATTTGTCAATGGGCATTTCTTAGTGCGGTTCTCTCGAATGGTTCCTGTAGCACGATAACCTAATCGACGTAAATCGTTCAGGAGATCACAACTCGTAAAAAAGTTGTCAAAAAAAACTTTGTGGTTTGCGGGATCTATTGTAAGTTTATTTAGCAACATTTTTACCACTCTTGTTCCCAAAGGCTCTGTACTTGAATTAGTAGATTTACCACAGTAAATATCGAAGCTGTAACAATATCCTGAAGAGCTTGCTGCAACCCAATTTTTATACCCGAAGCGTACAGGTTTGCCTCTAATAAATTGTTTTGCCGAATGATGCCCGTAATACTTTACCATAGATTCATCTATGGAAATATTTTCATGAAAAACATTCCACTGGTTAAATTTTCTCATAAGAATATCCGCAAGTTTTCTTACCTTGAACATTTTATCGGTAGTGTTTGGAGCATCGTTATTGTCGACAAGATGTAAATTCCTTTTTATTTCTCGAAATCTGTTACATGTCTTTGCGTTTGACACCACATTTACTCTAATATCCTCATCTACTGACCAATACATGCGTTCCCTAGGAAGTTTGTGATAACCGGATAGTATAAGTATTCCGAAGAAAACCTTCAGTTCTTCAGTAGTCACGGAAAAACTGTGTCGATTGTTTTGACTTGCATATAAGTTGCTAAATCCAGCAATCATCTCAAACACTTCGTCATCAAAAAACTTTTGAAATATTTGAACAGGTGTAAGATCTTCCACAGCCTTTTTCATGCTACTTTCATTCAGTAATCGGGTATCAGATTCCATGTACGTTTTGGTGTAATTTGGATCACACTTACGCCAGACCGGATTAGTAGATATTGTCGAATGGTCACCTGCAGCTTGACGTAGAGAGGATCTGATCCGAGCTCTCTTGGAGGCTAATGGCTCGTCGTCACTGCTATCAGAAAGAGCACCCTGTTCGCGAATAAATACCTCTATATTTCCCGGAACATCATTTGGCAAGTTAGTTGGTATATTTTCTTCATCAAATCCCTCTTCTTCATCAGTAACAACACTGGGTTCTGGGGGAATTATGGCAAACTCATACTCAAAGCCATCATCACTATCTTCTTCTATAGCATTTATGGCTTCTTCTAAGCCCAAGTAGTTTTTTTTTTTTTTTTTATAAAAAGGCTAACAAGATGACCTCACTCCACCTGATGGTAAGCGGTAGTGAGATCCAAATATGAGGTCGACAGGCACAATAGATCGTATTGAGCCTGTCGCACTCACCCTGAAGGCCTGCTTAAATGCCGTTTCACGCCCCTTTGCATTCACTATGATTATTCGTCACTACAAAATGTTGTAAATAACTGAATATACATTCAACTACAAATAATCAATAGTATTGTGACGTATATCATATTTACAATAAAAATAATTGAAATAAATAGTACATACCTCAACGCGCGTCCTGTTACTAAAGTTCACCAAGAAAGTATGAGAATAGTACTAATATTAGCACAATGTTTGTATCGTTTATACATTGACGGTATTTTTATCTACTTAAAACAGCAAAAGTTTCAAGTTTAGCGTCAACAGTTTTCACTTCTACCCTCAATTATTAAGTGTTCCCAAATTGGCACAGCAACCACAAATGGGTTAATAAGAATAGCGCCTGATGAGTCGTCCTTTCGCACGTAAATTTGCCCATATTTAACCCACACGTATTTGTAATTAAAGTCCCTGGCTGCTTTCCGAGTAGCTGCATGCAGCGACTTCTGATCCGGAGATAAGTGTTCATTCACATAGATCCTGCTCGTTTCGCCAGTGATGTCCAGGTCGGTAGACACCAGACCGCGTCCGGGCCTGCCTTTGTTGTATCGGTGTACAGAAGAAGAGGAGAACGTGACGATAATGTTACGAGGTCTGTTGGAGGTTGCGTTGAGTTTGGCTACCCGGCAGCATGCACTAACATATAAGTCGTCCACCGGAACCTTGATCACTTCACAAAGCTTTTTGAATATAGTTAGAAGGTTTTCGTTTTTCCGCTCCGGAACAGCCTGCAGTTCTATGTTGCAGCTGCGCGAGATCTTCTTCATACCCGCAAGGCGCGTATTAAGACGGGTCATTTCAGCACAGGGTATGGAACTTTCTTCCTCAAGTTGCTTGATAGTGGAGGTCGTTTTATTTATTTCGGAATGAAGCGACTTTAGCTCCTCACATATGAAGTCTGTAGTGGCGCTAAATTCGTCCTTAATGGTGGCGAAAGTTCTCCATTAAGGCTGTCAGGGACGCATTGAGTTTCTGATCTAGGAGAGTACCAATCTTGGCCATGGTGACTTCCTCTTCTGCATTCGCATTATCACTGGGAGACGCCGGAGCTGAAGATATGGTGGATGGTGCGATGTCACGGTCCGATAAGTCGCATGACATATCCATGGAGACATCTGCCACCGGAGCGGTCCGTCGCACGGGAGTGTCATCGTTTGAGCGCGTACGGTGAGTGACATTGCAGCAAGTTGGGCATATCCAAGTAGATTTTTGATTTTTATTTAGCGCACGGAATTGTACTTGGTCTATATTAAGACACAAAATGTGATATTTGCCAATACAAAAATGGCATTTAAGTGAGTGAAACTCTTGTGAGTTCAAAATCTTCTTGCATGCGCTACAATTCATTATTAGCGCCTAAACAACAGCCCCAGAGATCACTGCAGTGCAGATTTATTCAATTTAATATTAGGCGCTACGTGAAGTAAAAACACTCACAGAGACCCGATGACAGTTCGCGGAACACAGCAGCGACGTGAGACAGAGATGCGTAAACAGAGTGATAGCCCGTCCCGCTTGCAAGCACGATGACGTCACAGCGTACGCGGCACGCGGCTGCTAATTTCGTCCGCGGAAGTTCACTGTCTCTGGCCCAGTGGATAAGGCATCGACATTCACGCGTCAAGTCCCCAGTTCAAATCCAGCCGGTGACAGCGCGCCAAAATGGGGCTCCGCAAAGGTATCCCGCGACTCCGCTGGTGGCTCGGATGAAGGGCGCAGTCCTCATAAATGGTCACAAAACAATTTAAGTAAAATAATTAAGTACAATAGTTGTCTTGCACACGTCCGTTCACTATTAATTCTCGCCGAAGAAAAAGAAGTTGCCTAAAGAGTATATTATTATCTTGATCAAAAGTGTTTAGACCGAAATTACCTTTTATTCAGAGAGCAGTACTACTTTGTGGGCAATGGGCAGGCCCTTGGCGCCGGTTTTTGCCAATATCTGGATGGAAAATTTTGAAAACCAAGCATTACGCAATGGGCCTTGTACTGTGAAACTGTGGAAGAGGTACGTTGATGATGTATTTTGCATCATCAGCGGTAGTCTACTAGAGGTCAACACAACAATAAATTAAAATACATTATTTATAAAAAAAAATAATATTAATAAGAACAAAAGTTCATAAAAAATGTCAATGATTATAATAATTTATATATTAGAAAATTTTTATTGCAAATGTCAAATTTTAGTTAACGCAATTTGTCCAAGCATTTTTATCATTAAAATAGTCTTCTACTTTATAGTAGCTCTTCATAATAAGACCCTTCTTAAAACATTCTTTGAATTTTTGCAAAGGTAATTTAGTAATACTTACAGGTAACTTATTGAACATTTTTACTCCTAGTCCAACAAAGGAGCTATTAACTTTATTAAGTCTGAAATGTGAAATAGCAAGTTTATGCTTATTTCTAGTATTGAATCGGTGAGTATCTGATTTCTTAGGAATGTATTGTATATTTTTATACACATACATTAAGCAGTCTAGAATGTACTGAGAGGCCATTGTGAGAATATTATACTCTTTAAAACGATCTCTGAGGGAATCGCGTGGTTTGAGTTTGTAGATGGCCCTTATTGCTCTTTTTGCAATACAAAGATACTATCAATATCAGCTGCTGATCCCCATAAAAGCATGCCGTAGGATAGAATACTGTGGAAGTAGCTGAAATAAACTAATCTTGCCGTTTCAACATCAGTCAATTGTCTAATTTTTCTTACAGCATATGCTGCAGAACTAAGTCTTCCTGCCAGGGTACCAATATGAGGTCCCCATTGCAATTTGGAATCTAGAGTGATTCCAAGGAACACCGTTGAGTTTAGGACTTCAATGGGTTCATTGTTCATTATGATTTTAGTATTGACTTGCTTTACATTAGGCATTGAAAATTTTACACATTTGGTTTTTTTGGCGTTCAACATAAGATTATTAGTAGTAAACCAGTACAAGACTCGTGAGAGGGCTTTGTTTACGTCGTCAACATTTTCTTGCTGTCTATCAATCTTAAAAAGAAGTGATGTATCATCTGCAAACAAAACTATCTCACATGTGTCTTCAGTAAAGAACGGAAGATCATTAATATAAATAATAGAGGTCCTAATATCGAGCCCTGGGGCACTCCCATAACTAACGGGGCGCCGGAAGAACTAGCCCCATTTACATTGACTTTTTGGGTTCTGCCAGTCAGGTAAGACTGAATTAGACTAAGTGCATTTTCTGAGATGCCATAATGGCGTAATTTAAGTAGAAGAGTTTGATGATTAACGCAGTCAAACGCCTTGGATAGATCGCAGAATATGCCTATGGCATCTTGTTTTCTTTCCCATGCATCAAAAACATGTTTTATGAGAGCAACACCAGCATCTGTGGTGGATTTACCTTTAGTGAATCCATATTGGTTTTTATTTAACAAATTGTTTAAATTAAAATGGCAAAGTAGTTGACTAAATACAATTTTTTCAAAAATTTTACTAAATGCTGGTAGTAAGGATATGGGTCTGAAATTAGATGGGTCACTGTCATCGCCTGATTTGAACAAAGGAATGATTTTGGTTGACTTCATCAGATCAGGAAAATGACCTTCATTAATACATTTGTTGAATATCATCGCCAATAGTGGAGCAACTGTATATATTATATTTGTACAGCTACCCACATTTGTATGACACACAACACTCACTGAATCCGGGTTTATATTAGACGTAACTTTCCGCGGTATGCACTTACTAATCACTGGGTTCCATGCCGATGATAACTTGAATCCATCTTCCCTATTGAAATTTCTGTGTTTCTTAATTTCAATAGCTTCTCGCACTATTCTTGTGTGATAGTGACGATCTGTTGAGAGGACCTTCGGGTCATGTAGCTCCATCCAATGATTAGTACCCATTTCTAATAGGTGCCCAGCCACCGCGGACTTGTTCGTTTGTCGATTTTTAACAGCTGCAATATGTTCTTTCACCCTCACGGCTATAGCCCGTTTGGTTTGTCCAATATAAGAACTACCACAACTGCAATCGATTTTATATACACCCGGAGTTTGGAAGGGAATAACGTCTTTCGGTGTACGCAACATTTTTGACATTTTATATAACGGAGTATATACAGTCTTAATGGAGTACTGTTTTAGAACTGTTCCAATCTTATCCGTTATACCTCTTATATAAGGTAAAAATGCTGATTGCCGATTAACCTCTGGGTTCCCTTCCCTTGTATTTCGCCTTCTAGTCCGCCCCGGCGTCCCATATCCGTTGCGTTTCAGTACCTCCTGAACATGCACGAGCTCTGCCTGTATATGCTCAGGGTCACATAGTTCATACGCCCTATTTATCAACGAAGACACAACAGATTGAAGGTGTCTGGGGTGGTGGTGTGAAGAGGCATGTAAATACCTGTCCGTGTGTGTGGGTTTTCTGTATACAGAGTGAGCTAGGGTCCCATCCTGTTTCGCACAAATTTTCATATCTAAGAAGGCCAAGGATCTATCTTTCTCCAGTTCATATGTAAACCTTATTTTCGAGTGTAACGAGTTCAAATGTGTCAAATATTGTTCGACCTCTAGTTGACTACCACTGATGATGCAAAATACATCACCAACGTACCTCTTCCACAGTTTCACAGTACAAGGTCCATTGCGTAATGCTTGATTTTCAAAATGTTCCATCCAGATACAGGCAATAACCGGCGCCAAAGGGCTGCCCATTGCCACTCCGTCGATCTGAAGGTAGTACTGCTCTCTGAATAAGAGGTAATTTCCGTCTAAACAATTTTCAATCAGAACAATATACTCTTTAGGCAACTCATGATCTTCCAGTTTACACTTAATGACCTCAAGGCACTCCTTTAGCGGGACATTAGTAAAAAGCGACTCAACATCAAAACTAACCATAATGTCTCCGGGTTCTAGCCTGATGTTCTTTATAATATCCCGAAAATGATATGAATCTTTCACAAAATACGGTGTACCCCCAACTAATGGCTGCAACACTCCAGCTATATGTTTCGCCAGGTCATAGGTCGGCGAGTCGATCTGGCTTACGATCGGTCTCAATGGAATATTACTTTTGTGTATCTTAGGCAGCCAAGTTTAGGTGGTTGAGTAGGTTTAGGCCTGTGCAAGTGATTGAACTCGTTTTCTGTGATAACATCTTTGTGCTGGTAAATTAAGGTCCGGATCCGTCTTTTCACTCTGGCGGTAGGATTATATGACACCTCCTTATAAACATTCGTATCGGACAACAAACACCTCACCTTTGAAACATAGTCTTCGGTATTCATCACTACCGTGGCATTTCCTTTATCGGCCCTCAGTACTAAAACATTCTCATTACTGCGAAGTGTTTTTAAGGCTAAACGTTCTTCGGTAGTGATATTACTTCGTAGTAACTTAGATTTGCGTAAGATATCCGCCACATCCTGTCTCAATATTTCGGCATCTGTGGATGGAATTCTATTGCGCGCTATTGTTTGTTCTAAGCTACACACTATGTTTTCAAACGGTACTCGTTGCGGCGTCAATGCAAAATTAATCCCTTTCGCCAATACATTTAATGTAGGTTCATCTAGCGATTCATTCGACAAATTGATAACCGTACGCTGAGAATATGCATTCGAACGTACCTCCGTCGCGCCATCCGTGGGTACCCGCGACGACGAATTATAAAAACGCAATTGCCGGGTACACAACCGAGCGAACTTACGGTTATGCGTCGCTTCACTCAACTCAAACGTACGGGTGGCTTGTGCAAACGTAATTTGATCAACCTTATCAAAAACTTCACTAGTAAACACCACACTGCATTCCAAATGTAATTTTAACAACTCACTCTGTACACAATTTAATTCGTAGTGGCTGTTACGAATAAGCTGTTTGAGCAGACGAACACTGGCGTTATGTAGAATACCTTCCGAACGGTAAATATCCCTACGCGGTTTTAAATTCACGAACGTAGGAATCACTGCACTATCACGACACTTAGTTAAAGTTTATTTCAGTGTAATGGAACGCGAAAGTTTAAAATCTTACATATTTATTGGTTTTCCTCGTTCCGACATTTTAAATCAAAGTCCAAACACAAAGCAGAATCAACGTCCAATAACGCGCCAAAGTCAACGTAACGGTCACAAAAAATGATAAATACACGGAGGAACGTAATCTATGCGCACAAGTACGAAAATGGGTCAATACATAAGATGAATGTATGGTGAATATGTTACGGCTAATACCCGAAGTGGGGCTACACCTAGTTTTAGCCGACTAGAACTAGGTGTAGCCACTTACTCTTGGCTAAACCTAGGTGTAGCCGATTGTTTTCGGATAAAACTAGGTCTAGCCTTCATCATGCCGGCTACAACTAGGTCCAGCCATTCCCTGTTTTATAAAACTAGGTCTATCCGATACCATGTCGGCTAATACTAGGTTCGGAGAATCCCTGTTGGATAAAACTTAGATGCGTGTCCCGCCACGCCTTCCGTCCTTCCCCGCGTCACACTCAGGACTCACAGCATCTGCAGCAGCAGCGCGGGGTGGAGGGCGTAGCGAGACACGCGCCTCTGCAGGTTGTGAGCGCCAAGTGCTGCTGATCTACTGCAGGTCTATTAGCGAGTGTGACTCATAGCGTCTGTACATAGTTGTAACTGCCTCGTTGGTCTATTGGTAGCAAGCGCTGCGTAAGGACCGAGAGGTCCCCGGTTCGAGTTCGGGGTCGGTCAAAATTTGTGTGAGTTTTTCTGTAATGAAATTACTCAGCCCGGAGTAAGGAAGTCGGCGGTTGAACGCCCGTGCCTCGGAATGCACGTTAAGCCGGTGGTCCTGCTCCCGATCTCTCATCGGTCATGTTGGATTGCCGACTCACCGAAGGGAAAAGAGAGTGCACTTGTGTTTGCGCGCACACTTGTGCACTATAATATGTCTTGCGCACTTGGCTGATCTCAATTGAGATCGGCTGCCATGGCTGAAATCGGTCAGATGCCTTATCTTACATAGTTATAGCCGGCATGCTATCGGCAGAGCTTTTTTATATATTACAAAAATATCCATTAATTAGAAAACATGCAACTACAAAACCAAATGTGGCAACATAAAGTGCCTCTGCAAATCTGTTGTAATACCAACAGATGTGCAACTCAAAATGTCACTCAAGTATAGATTGTTCTAAATAGTTTATGTTACTTTATAAACCTGTGATTTATAATTATAATAATATTCTTTAAAATTATAATATGCAACTATTGTCTGTTGTTAAAAAAATGTCCCTGATTGTTCCTATTGTACTTAACAATTTACTCCTAACAATATGTGTTATTTATTGAAATTAAAAGAATGAAAAAATACCTTGGTTTCTAATTATTGGATGTTTTTGTAATATCTAAAAAAGCTCTGCCGAAAGCATGCCGGCTATAACTAAGTATGTAAGATAAGGCGTCCGACCGATTTCAGCCATGGAAGCCGATCGCAATTGAGATCAGCCAAGTACGTAGGTCATATTATAGTGCACAAGTGTGCGCGCAAACACAAGTGCACTCTCTTTTCCCCTACTCTCATAATTTGGTGAGTCGGCAATCCGACATGACCGATGAGAGATCGGGCGCAGGACCACCGGCTTAACATGCTTTCCGAGACACGGGCGTTCAACTGCCAACTTCCTAATTCCAGGCTGAGTAATTACATTACAGAAAAACTCACACAAATTTTCACCGACCGCAGACTCGAACCGGGGACCTCTCGGTCCTTACGCAGCGCTTGCTACCAATAGACCAACGAGGCAGTTACAAATATGTACAGACGCTATGAGTCACACTCGCTAATAGACCTGCAGTAGATCAGCAGCACTTGGCGCTCACAACCTGCAGAGGCGCGTGTCCCGCTACGCCCTCCACCCCGCGCTGCTGCTGCAGATGCTGTGAGTCCTGAGTGTGACGCGGGGAAGGACGGAAGGCGTGGCGGGACACGCATCTAAGTTTTATCCAACAGGGATTCTCTGAACCTAGTATTAGCCGACATGGTATCGGATAGACCTAGTTTTATCCAACAGGGAATGGCTGGACCTAGTTGTAGCCGGCATGATGAAGGCTAGACCTAGTTTTATCCGAAAACAATCGGCTACACCTAGGTTTAGCCAAGAGTAAGTGGCTACACCTAGTTCTAGCCGGCTAAACCTAGGTGTAGCCGCATTTCGGGTATAAGCCGTAACAAATACACAGCAGCGGGGGTTACAAATGACAAAATTAATCGATTTAGGTACGTAAAAATCTTAGTGAAGTTTCCCATATTCCAAAGTTCTTCATCCAATTCTAAAAATTACGCGTTGAGTCACTATGAAAAAGTGTCAAATGGCGTAACTTTGTAAAAGCGTAATACAGAGTGAAAATTTTATTATTAAATTAGTTTAAAGCACAAAAAACAATTATTAAATTGGAGATACGACCTTCACCTCTTAAAAATCATGATTTTTATGGGGCATAAACGCCTTTTTGTAATATTTTCACAAGTCGTAACCGACTTCTAGTTTGGTAAATATAAGATTTAGGTACAAAGAGTTCCTACTTAAAGCATTTATCTCAAAATTATAAGAAATTTTATGTATAAAACCTTTTCATTGTATTAAAGTTGATAAAGTTATATTAAAAAGAAAATTTTTTTTTTTTGTTTTTTTGCTCTCCTGAAAAGTAGTGTTTTGGTGGTTACGCCTTTTGAGATTCAAGGTAGCAATATGTCGAGACAAATCACGGCTCGAGAACTTCGCGACGCTATGCAGAGCATGCAGTTCTAATGAAAAATAACATTCAAAATGATCCCCAACTAACGCTAAGTAGTCCGTCATGTCGAGTTATACTTACGTAAAATAAACCAGTCTATCGGAGACAATTGCACGATGCATCTACATTAACATATGATGAACCTAAACTTAGCCTAAGTCGATTATCAGAACCTCTTACTAAATCACAGATACAAAATCTAGAACCTCTTACTAAATCACAGATACAAAATCCAGAACCTCTTACTAAATCACAGATACAAAATCCAGAACCTCTTACTAAATCACAGATACAAAATCCAGAACCTCTTACTAAATCTCAGATACAAAATCCAGAACCTCTTTCTAAATCACCGATACAAATCCCAAAACATCCGAAAACTACAAAATCGCATGATCAATCTCTAAACTCAGAATCTATTGAAGATTTACTACACCAACTTAATGAAAAAACAAATACCCTGTCGAAAACCGTTGAGTGTATCCAAAATCAAATCAAAATCCATGAAACTAATTCAGGCATAGAACCTACTCCATATAACAAACTCATTACAAAAGCTACCTCTCAAATCACGAAATCTTCTAAATCTAAGAAACGTTTATGATCTCAGCAAAACTAATTTCAGAAAAAGTAATCAACAATCCACCAGAATACAACATATCATCCTTGAACGTCCCTCCCGAAAACCTCTTGCACTGTAAATTTCACGTTAATGGCGAACCTGTCACACTGTTGATAGACACTGGAGCAGCTATTTCAATCATCAGTAAAAATAAGATCGGTAATAAACACATCGACAGCTCTAAGATAGCTTCAATCATAGGCGTTTCTAGCGCAGCCTCATCTATCAAGACATACGGTACCTGTAATTTATCACTTCACCAGTTCCCAGAGTTTAAATTTCATGTCGCTAACCAAAACATTCATGCCGATGGAATACTAGGCAACGACTTCATGTCCAAGTTTAATGTTAATATCTACGTCCAATCTAAAACTATGCGAATACGAAATAAAACATACTATCTCTTCTTCCTAAACGATGAAATAAATAAACCTATTGACGAAAATAAACAACTAATTAAACAACGATCAGAAACAGTAATTACATGCTCCACCTATGACATCTCCGAAGGAACAGCAATTAAAGAAAAGCAAAATATTAACGACGACATTGTTGTCATCAATCGGAACTTACAGAGTACCCAATTTATTCAATCAACTCCGAAAAAGTTCACGCTAATCAACTACAGACAGACCTTAGTACCCTTCTCAGACTCGATCACTTAAACAAAGCAGAACGCGAATCCCTTGAAAAGATTATTTCCCGATATCATGACATCTTTTATGTAGAAGGCAGTCCCTTGACTTTCACAAATCGTACTAAACATTCCATTCCCACGGCATCAGAGACCCCAATAAACACTTTTGGGCTGAAAAACGCTCCAGCTACTTTCCAACGCACTATGGATAGCGTCCTTTATGGGTTACAAGGAGAACGGTGCTTTGTCTACCTCGATGATATAGTCGTATTTGCTTCTAGTCTTCAGGAACATGAACAAAAATTATCAGAAGTATTCGAACGCCTACAAGCGCACGGTCTCAAGGTACAACCAGACAAATGCGAATTCCTGAGAAAAGAAGTCGCATACTTAGGTCATATAATTTCTAACGAAGGCGTTAAGCCAAATCCTGAAAAAGTGAACGCAGTTCGTGATTTTCCAATACTAAAATCATGTAAGGATATAAAATCATTTCTTGGCCTCGCTGGTTACTATCGAAGGCTTATACCGAATTTCAGTAAACTCACTAAACCTCTTACAAGCCTCTTAAAACAGGATGTACCATTTATATGGGGCGCCGCCCAACAACAAGCTTTTGTCTCATGTAAAGACATGCTCACAACAACTCCCATCTTACAATATCCAGATTTCACCAATCATCTTAACGACTGATGCCTCAATTAATGCTATTGGAGCAATTCTTTCCCAAGGCGAAATCTGTAAAGACCTACCGATCGCTTATGCTTCACGAACTCTGAACAAGGCTGAAACCATACAACAACTCAACAATAGAACGCGAACTTTTTGCTACAGTATGGGCAGTGAAACACTTTCGACCGTATCTCTTCGGTAGAAAGTTCAAAATTGTTACTGACCATTAACTACTTACCTGGTTATTCTCTATTAAAGATCTCGCCCTGTACGGTGGAGACTGAAACTGGAAGAATACGACTACGAAATTAAGTAAAAAGCTAGGAAAAGTAATACTAACGCCGATGCACTTTCTCGACCTCCAGTCAATAACATAGGAATAAATGACTCTCAATCAAATTCAGAAACATATTTACAAACCAGCTATGAACAATTCATTTCTCAAGGTTGCACTTCAAATTCTCACAAAGTTAAAATATCACCTGAAAGATTACTACGACACACAGACATATTTATTCCCATTTCGTGTCATAAATCCGAACTCGATCCATTATACAATGAAGCCTTACACCTTTGCCCCGAAGACAGCACATACTCCGACAAAAGCAGAAATTTGTACAATATAGACAAACTTATTTCAGAACAACATCAGAACCTCTATCTTTGCCGTACCAGAACCTCATATTACGATACATGGGATATTGAAAATAATTTCAAATCACTTTTATCATGCTTAGAAATAAATAAACCAGAAACCTTATTTGTCCCAGACTTCAAATCTTATCAAACTTGTAAAATGCAAGGAAACCAACAATTACAAGTAACAACATACCTAGCCGAACTTTATAACTGTTCAATTATAATTTGCAAAAATAAGGTCCGCTACCCATTAATTCGTGAAATACCCGATATACTCAAATTGTTCCATAACGAACCACTCTCAGGTCACCGAGGTATAACCGAAACCAATATGAAAATACGAGAATATTACAATTGGCAAAATATGACTGAAGATATTAAAACTTTCGTAAACTCCTGTGAAACTTGCCAACGCAATAAAATTCAAAGACGAACTTTCAAAGCCCCTATGGTAATTACCTCTCAATCATCCGAACCCTTTGAACGCGTTTCTAAGGACTTAGTCTCCTATTCCGATATCAGCGATAATAACAATAAATATGTTCTTACATTTCAAGACGAATTGACTAGGTACGTACAAGCTTATCCAATCACCGATAAAGAAGCCATGACCGTAGCTAAGCAAGTATTTCATTTCTGCCAACACTATGGCGTACCCAAGCGATTCCATTCCGACCAGGGCACTGAATTCATGAATGGACTCATGAAACAATTAGTAAAATTTCTCGGTTCAAACCAGAGCTTTAATACAGCCTACCATCCGCAGACAAACGGAGCCTTAGAAAGATTCCATGGTACACTCAGAGATCATGTGCGAATGTATCACACACGAAAACTGAAAAACTGGGACTCTATCATTCCTCTCGCAGTAATGTGTCATAATACCTCAGTCAATAGTTCCACGGGTTTCACACCATACGAATTACTCTTTGGTTTTAAACCGCGACCTTTCTTTTCACTCAAAACAATTCCAGAGTATACGGCGTCGGATTATCTTAGAGACTTAAATGAACGACTAAGAGTAGCTCGTGATGTAGCGATAGAAAACGTTCAGAAGATGAAAGAAAAAGCCAAAAAACGTTATGATGGACGAATTAAAAATATAGCTGACATTAACTCAGGGGATAAGGTTATGTTACGAGTGCCAAACCCTAACAATCTTGCGAAATAGTCCGAGTAGGATTTAACGAAAACTATTTAATCAGAAAATCAGGCAAAAATCAATTAGTCCATGCTAACAGGCTTCGGCCCTTTCAAGTAAAACCTCATATCGATTAAGTCATTTAGCCGTGTAGTGACCGGCAACTCAAAGAATAGCACTAACGTTTTAATGTCGAGCGTGTCGTAAAAGGCGACTAACCTAGTTTTAGGTATAATAAGGTCATAGTTAAACAAATTTCTACTATATCTCATATTCATTATACATCATTAAGTAAGTCATAGACATAGTTATTACCCAAATCTTAGATTCTAAATAAAATATTCTGGTACAAATCTAATTTTATATATTTCATAATTTCAGGACCATCTGCCCTATAATTATTTAATTTAATTTCTTTATTGTCAGATAACAGATATCTATAGGGTTAGTTACAATGTGTCTTATAGAACTATGTTAGTAATACTCTCCCAACCTATCCCTACTACCTCTAGTATCCAAATCATGAATAATCCCTACATAAGTTTCATCATATGCTCTTTGATCAAACTCATAATTTGCATAGCTCTCTATAAAACCTATAAAATAATTTAAATTGCAATAAAAAGGCGTTCTAACGGGACCAATATGTCTATTTCAGGGCTTTCGCCTCAGCAATCGGAGCCGAAAACCAACAATTAACCAGCCCGCTTCCTTTCTATTCCGGACTTTTCTTTAAAGACGAGGGAACATTATTCTTAAGTGATGAATCATGGAAACTCATAGTTTACAAAGATCTCAGACCTTTATTCATCGCTAGGGCATCATCACTTTTCAGACTATCAGCTAAATTCCTGTCTATTTCATCAAAATACACGAATTTCACCCATGTAACTTCAATAAAACCTTTCCTTAAAATTAATATAGATAGAATTGACAACCGTTCAGCCGAACTCAATATGTATTTAGGTAAAAGCTCGAGACAAAACGCGAACTTCTGGACGGTCTAAGCTCTGTTCTAAAATGGCTCATTGGCACACCTGACGCCAAAGACGCCAAACGATACGATGATTGCATTAACTCACTAGAGAAACAAGAAAGTAAATTATCATCTCTAATGCTGGAAAAAATATAAATAACCTCATCGACCATCAAAAATTTTAATGAGACAATTTTCAAAATAACTTATGATGAACAAATTATAAACGAAAATATTAAAAGGTTGAATAATTACCTCAATTCCACAAATCAACTAATTTATGACATGAAAGCTAGTGAAGATGTGTCCACGATTTCGTTACAAATCTTAGAGTCCGTAATTAACCTAGAAAATGAAATTAGTGACTGCTTAGCAAGCATTCTTTTTGCTAAATCAAATACATTACATCCTTCTATCATTAATTTAAACAAATTATATGAAGAACTCCTGTTATCGAATCACATTCGTACAAATAAACATCTAGTAGTACCTATTACATTAGAAAATATACACCTCATTCTCGACTCTGCATCCCTTTCAGCATATGTTTACTCTAATAAACTAATATATTTTATAGAATTTCCCCTCATACAAAATGAACCTCTTGACTTATATCATATTCATTCATTGACTTATATCATATTTATTCAATTCCCATACAAAATCCAAACTCCTCTTTCCACACTACCATCCTACCAGAGCACGTTTACTTGGCCATGAACCCAAATGGACAGATCTACATTTCAACGAGCGACCTGAATTCCTGCAAAATCATAGCAACGAAGAGGAGAATTTGGAACAACATCGTCTCCAAGACCCATCAAAACGACCCATATGCGAACTACAAATCTTGCACAGCCTATCGAAGACACTTTCGAAAACCTGCACATCCTCCACGTTTGAAGCTAAAATCAACACCTTCCAAAGTATAGGTGACAACAAGTGGCTCTACATACTCTCTGAAGAAACAAACTGCGTGCTGCAATGTAAAAACGCCGTGAATTACCATAAACTCCAAGGCGCAGGCATCCTCTCACTTCCACGGAACTGTAAATTCTACACTGGCTGGCTACAGCACACTTACAGCTTTTCAAATATCAGACAAGAACATTACTCACCCAATAATAATACCAGATACCCGGAACGATGACTGTTTCGAAGAACTTCAAGATTTAAAATCACCAAACCTTATTCCCATAAAAATCAACAAAATGCCTCTTGACTCTACAACAAATCAAGCAACACGTTGACAAATATAAAGAAGAAATTAAAAAGATTAGATCAAGAACATTCATGCAGAAAAACGAATCCACATTCACATGGATCTATTTTTCACTGGGAATACTGCTGCTGAGTTACCTTATCTACAAATTTTGCAAACGTTGGCCGAATGGACTCACTTTTCGTCAAAGAAGACCAAGCAACGGTTCTAGTAGTATTCAAATCTTCAATAACTGTTTCGCAACCTCTTCAAATCGCCGTCGCCAAAGGACTCAAGTTGCGATACCAATGACCACGATCACAAGCAGCATGACCGAAGACGAAGATGAAGACGACCAGCAACACCCCATCACCGTGACTCTAACATCCCAAAGATCAGGCGCTAATGCCAAATCTTTATTCTAAGGGGGGAGGTGTTATGTTATGTAACGTAGTACGTTATTTTCCTAATATTTTTTATTATTTAATTTTAATATATAAATTAAATAATAAAAATCAATAAATAAAATGCAATGGATACCAAATAGCCGAAGGCTGTCCATAGCTTTATTCTTTTGCCGCATGCAATTAGTGCACGACAAAAGAAATGTCAGTTCAAAATTCAAGTGTCAAAACCGACCGTATAAATAGCGGCGCAGACGCCGGGGGCTTCCTCTTTTGCTCCTGATCATACTTTTGCAACTTATCGTAATTTAACGCGAATTTGCGGCTCCCATTGCCACGTTAACTTTCTACGTTCACATTTTTATAAACTCAGTGATACCCCAGATCGGGTGAGTGTGTTGCAATAGGCTAATAGGTTGCATTCTTAGGTCGTGGTTATGCCTTCTTATTGTTTAGTTTTGTTCACCTACCGGCATAATCACATTTTATAAATCTCGTTAGTTTTTCTTTTCCAAATTGTTTTAATTCCTTTATTCTCAATTGTTGTTGCTGCTGTCTATGTGTTTTTAATCTTCCTGTCATTGCAATGGATTCCCTCACCTCAACAATGAATTAGTGGGAACGCTGCTCCCAGTGGTAGTTGTTCGAGGTGGGTGCGGTCCATTGCAGGGACAGGGACCTGTGATCACCTACCTTCAAACATCTCAGGGTTCTAAGTGCGGGGCACACTTCAAGCGGAACACGGGTTAGTGCAAGCGGGACCACCTACCTTTGCTGCTACCAGCAATCCCACCGTCCACCGTCTTGCACGAAGACTCGACGAATTCCAACCACCGGAACAGGCTGGATTTCGGAGCGGATACGGCACCATAGACCACATCCACACAGTGCGGCAGATTATACAGAAGACTGAGGAGTATAATCAGCCCCTGTGTCTAGCATTTGTGGACTATGAGAAAGCCTTTGACTCGGTTGAAATCTGGTCAGTTCTGGAGTCCCTGCAGCGATGCCAAGTAGATTGGCGGTACATCCAGGTGATGAAATGTCTTTACCAAGCCGCAACTATGTCCGTCCAAGTACAGAATCAGCAAACAAAACCCATACCATTGCATAGAGGAGTGAGACAAGGGGACGTCATCTCCCCGAAGTTGTTCACAAATGCAATGGAGGATTTGTTCAAGACGCTGAACTGGAAAGGACGTGGCATTAACATAAATGGTGGATACATCTCCCACCTGCGATTTGCAGATGACATCGTCATTCTGGCAGAGACGCTGCAGGACCTACAACAGATGCTGAATGACCTGGCTGACTCTTCTGCGCGCATCGGCCTACGGATGAACTTGGATAAAACCAAGGTCATGTTCAATGAACATGTACTACCGGAACCGATTGCGATTCACGGCACCGTCCTCGAAGTTGTTCAAAAATATGTGTACCTCGGGCAGACTATGCAGTTGGGTCGAAACAACTTCGAGGACGAGGTGAATAGAAGAATTCAGCTGGGTTGGGCAGCATTTGGGAAATTACGCCGAGTCTTCTCATCGTCAATCCCACAAAGCCTAAAGACGAAAGTCTTTAATCAGTGCGTCCTACCCGTCATGACGTATGGAGCCGAAACGTGGACACTGACGGCACGGCTGGTCCACAAGTTAAAAGTCGCTCAGCGGGCTATGGAAAGAGCTATGCTCGGTGTTTCTCTGCGAGATCGAATCAGAAATGAGGCGATCCGTCAGAGAACCAAAGTCATCGACATAGCTCATCGCATTAGTAAACTGAAGTGGCAGTGGGCTGGCCACATCAGCCGTAGAACCGACGACCGATGGGGTAGACGAGTTCTGGAGTGGATACCGCGTCTCGGCAAACGTAGTGTAGGACGCCCGCAGGCCAGGTGGTGTGACGCTCTGCGCAGGACGGCTGGTAGGAGCTGGATGCGAGTGGCCGAAGAAAGAAGTGGCGTGCATTTGGGGAGGCCTATGTCGAGCAGTGGACTGTAATGGGCTGATGATGATGATGATGATGACTAACATAATGATAAACGGAGTTATCATTTTATTCTCGTTCAAAACGCATCAATCGCTAAGTATAAAGTTGAGTAAGCAAAACGACCTTTATAGTTAGAACGGTAAGACTTAATATCAACAAGTGGGAGAGGAGCAAGTTGGTTGGAAATAACAAGTTGGAAAAAAAAATCCTTCAAAAACATATCATGTTCCTACCCAGATAATTATATATGTTCGTATTATATCTATTAGTTTGTAATTTTTAGTGTGTCGGGTTAACTTAATTTTAAGGATGTGACCATTGCTATGGGACCGAACGGAAAGCCCCAGCTTTCAAATAAAAAAAAAAATATCCAAATCGGTTCACCCAGGCACAAGCAGGGTAACAAGCATAAAAAAATACAGGCGAATTGAGAACCTCCTCCTTTTTTGAAGTCGGTTAGAAAGAACAAGATGAAGAGGAACAAGTTGGAAAAGAACAAGTTGGAGAAGAGCAAGTTAAAGAGGAGCAAGTTAGAAAGGATCAAGTTGGAGAGGATCAAGTTGGAGAGGAGCAAGTTGGAGGGAAGCAAATTGGAGAGGAGCAAGTTGGAGGGGAGCAAGTTGGATAAGAGCAAGTTGGAAGGGAGAAAGTTGTTAAGTTGGATATGAATGTTTCACATTCAGATGTATCAATTTTAAAATACAAATACAACTTTGAATCACTAAATATTAGTCTTTACATTAGGTTTACACGCGTAATTAGGAGTAGCAAGTTACATAGATACTTACTGCCCGACGTTTCGACTGGGTTACACCAATTATGGTCGCGAGCGAACTGGCGCCGCTCGTCTTCCGTGAATTTCTAGATCCACCCCCGAACTAGCACTAATGTCATTTGTACAGCTACCCACATTTGTCCGACACACAACACTCACTGTAGCACCTATTAGACATGGGTACTAAACACTGGATGGAGCTACATGACTCCACAGATCGTCACTGTAGTGTATATGTAATGTATACGTATAAAATATATACCTAACTACGCATACTGGTTTGGCGTACGGTGGTGGGGGCGCGGGGAGCGACAGCTCGCCGCGCAGTCTCTGTGCCGGCGGGCACCGGCCAGAAATAGCGTACGTACGTAATAGTATCTTTTGTTTTATTGATACCTCCAGAGCAAACAGTACAAGTGGCGACCCTGCCAGTGACTAATTTAATCAAAAAAAAAAAAAACAATTTACAGCTTTAGAAAGAGTCTGAAACAATACTTGATAGATAAGCAGAAATCACATTACTTACGTCATTAGGTTTCTCACATCAGGCTATGAGTTCGCTGGGGGAAGGCGCTCGGACAAAGTAGGGGATACTGCAACGCAACCGCTCGCAGGCTACACTGAGCCGAAATCTGCAATCATCTCCTTTGCCGCTTGTGGTAACAGACATGAGGCCTCCTTTTTTGTTTTTTCTCTTTACTTTTCCATTCCAATCACTCCATCTAACTTTACTTTTTGTCATTTTCCATCCTACACAGCTTTTGATCGTTCTTTCACTCCACATTTTTCATATTATATTATTTACATTTACTTATTTATGCCTATGGGTTGTATATTGAAGCATGCTTGATGTTGCTCTGTAAAGAAAGTTTTTGTTTTGTTTTGAAACGTTTTCAAGGTAACACCACAACAATTATTACATAAACTTGCCACCCAGTACTACGATGTAGTTACTTACCTGTGTTGACTAATCATAAACACTAGCATTTTGGATAAAATCAGTATTTGTTTAGTGTCGTCCATTAATTACTGTCGTTGTTTTTTTTTTGTTTATTTAGGTACACATGTACAAATGAAAGCCATCGTCCCGCCCATAGACACAATTCTATAAAACTTATAAAATTTGTCGCCGGATGATGGCTTTGGACTATAATAAATTAATCCGCTTGGGTGTACATTCTACACGGTACTAAAAATCTATACAGGTGTATTTATTTATTTTTATGTTGTGTTAATTTGCTTTGTATTTATATTTATTCATTTATTTCGCTTCTGTTTTGTAATTTCTTCTGTTGCGTTACTCAAAGGTTCTGCCAGAATATCAGCGCCGTCGCGTCCTTGCGATTGCAACGGCACATGCTGAGGCAGAACCTTTTGATCATTATATATATGTGCATGTTTGTCTATTTTTATTTGTATTTTTCTTGTAATGATAATGATCAATAAATGCTTTCTTTCTTTCTTTAATCACAAGATCTTAGAGGTATTTCGATGCACAGGACCTGTTTGACGTTATATTCATTTAAATATAAAACTGGACATGTATAAACGATTGGTACCTAAAATCTACATCGAAAATCAAATGATATACAACAACTTTAAGGCTTAGTTTGTTGTCAAAGGCCCGAATTTTTAATCCTCAGATAGCGAATTTCATCAGTCCAATAACGTTTATTCGATGAATGACAAGATTTTCAATTTTTCGATTGTCAGATAGATGTTATCTATCGAATATAGGCGGTAACTGGAGAACAAAGTTATCTGCTGCTTCAAAGGATGGTTAAGTTTTATCTGTGGATTTATCTACCTGTTATCTATGAAGTCAGAGGATACCAGTCACAACTATCTGTCCGGTGGTTGGTGAACGGTATACGGGTAAGCGACCCCGGCTCCTCGAGCTACTATCGACTCAGTCCAAATCATCCGAACGATAGTATCTTTCCTCCCCTTTTCCTTCCCCCGTCATATATCCTTGCTACTCGTAGGAACGCAATGACCTTGTTAAATCAATGCACAAGGCAGAATGGCGGCGACGTGGTCCACAACCCGTCACGTCACGTTTCCCACAGAGGTGAAAAGTGGATCGCTGGAAGTGATCTCTGCCTACCCCTCTGGGAAAAAGGCGTGATTTTATGTATGTATGTATTATCTATGAAATTTTGAGGTTATGTGTATGTTGTCTGTTTTTATTTATAGTTGTGGTGTTTGTGCAGAGTTGTTTTTTATTGTTTAATAAATAAAATAAATTGCCTCACGCACATTATAATGGATGTTTTTGAGCAAATCGACGACGCAGCGATTGAAGAGGAAAGGTAGGCACTGAACTATATTAACCCTGATCAGAGAAAGGACAGAGTTGTAAAAGGGAGACCTGACAATTTTAATACATGGGATGATAGAGAGTTTTGGAAAAGATTTCGCCTGAAAAAAAAAACTGTAGAGCTAATATTTTTATTAATTCAGTACAAAATTGAACACAATACAGAAAGGTAAGTTCATTTTCTGTATCATACACATAATTACCTAAATTAATTGTAAGTACCTAACTACTATTCCTTTAGTACCTATCTTACTTAAAACACATTATTTCTATTGTTTCAGGAATCAGTGTGTTCCACCAATGCATCAACTAGTACTTGCATTACGCTTTTATGCAACTGGAACTTTTTATGTAACAATTGAGGATTTTGGCGGGCTGCATAATTCTACAATATGTAGTCAGTCAGTAGATAAAAGTCTATTGCGCTTTCGTGGATTTGGAAAAGGCTTATGATAGAGTGGTGAGGCACGAGTTATGGTCGGCATTATCTTTGTTTGGGGTGGGCAGAAATTTGATACGAGCACTGAAGTCTCTTTATAAGGACTCTAGTGCTTGTGTCAGAATCAATGGGACATGCACTGATTGGTTTAACATCGAAAAAGGTGTTAGACAGGGATGTGTAGCGTCACCATGGCTGTTCAACCTATTCTTAGATGGTTGCTTGACTAGTCTGAGAGAGTGTGAGAAAGTTTTGAGAATGAATGAGTCAATCGTCCAGTGTCTCCTTTACGCTGATGATCAAAGTCCTTCTTGCTTCATCGGCTGTGGAGTTGCAGGATATGATGACTGTTCTATATGAATCTTTAAAAGGGAAAGGAATGAATGTGAATGTCAGTAAGACGAAAGTCATGGTGTTTGAAAAAGGTGATGATATGACAGTTTGCGATGTTATGATTGGGAAGTGAAAAAGTAGAACAAGTGAAAGAATTTGTATATTTGGGATCCAAGCTCACAAGAGATGGTAAGTGTGATAGCGATATTGAAAGGAGAGTGAATGCTGGTAACATGGTGAACGAAAAACTGCACACCTTTGTGAACAGTCAGAAAGTGTCCAAAAAGGCACGTCTGGCGGTCCATAGGGGAGTGTTAATCCCGACACTAATGTACAGAAGCGAAAGTTGGGTATGGCAGAAGAAGCACGAAAGTAGGATAAATGCAGTGGAGATGCAAGCACTTAGAAGTATGCTAGGAGTGAAACTTAGTGATAGAATAAGAAACGAAATAATTAGAGAACGTTGTGGTGTGAAAGAAATGTAGTGACTAAGGTTGAGAAAGGTATGCTTAGATGGTTTGGTCATATTGAGAGGATGAGTGAAAGACGATTAACGAAGAGTATATATAGAGAGGGTATAATTGGAGATGTCGACAGGGGAAGACCAAGAAAGACCTTTCATGACCAAATAGGTCAAATCTTAAAGAAAGGTCAAATCAAAAGTACCCGTAATCGACGAGCGTGCATGAAGAGGTTGATGAATGTGGATGAAGCGAAAGTGGTGTGCCAAGAGCGTAGCACATGGCAGGAAGTGATCTCTGCCTACCCCTCTGGGAAAAAGGCGTGATTTTATGTATGTATGATGTATGTATGTAAAATTGTAAAAAGAGTGACCAAAGCCAACCAAATTGCTACTTTGCGCCCATTTTTTTTTAAATTACCAGAAAATAGGGAGGAAATCATTGCCGTACAAGAGCGCTTTCACAATACAGCACGATTCCCAAGAGTTATTGCAGCCATAGATTGCACTCATATTAAAATAATGTCACCAGGAGGAGATACTGCAGAAAACTATAGGAATCGCAAAGGATTTTTCTCTTTAAATGTACAGGCCATGTGTACAGCAAACTTGCAATTTGTGGACATTGTGGCTGGGTGGCCGGGGTCAAGTCACGACAGTTTGATATTCAATAATTCAGCTGCCAAATATAGGTGTGATAGGGATGACTTTGGTAATGGAATTGTTTATTTATTTTTTTATTTATTATGGTACACAAACAGATAACTGTCATTACATATATTGGTTGGTTGTAACAATTAAGCATAGCGTAGACAGTATTCCTAAGTAGTGTACACAGCATGCTTTGTGTTTACATATCTATGTATTTGTCGGCGTCGTCGTACGCAATTATTTAACATGAATAAAAATTGTAAGTGTAACGAGCCATGCCACAAATAATTAAATTAATAAATTAAAATAATGTAGTAAAATGATTGGTGACTGAATATAAATTATAATGTAACATAATTCAAACCGGATGTCTCGCTTTAAATAATTTCATAATTCTAGTAATTTATTTGCCGGATGTAGCCTTATATTTGAATTAGTTCGTTCAGCGGATACAGTCCAATATTCGATTTTTATAAATCACCGGAAGTAGCCTAATATTAATTTTAATTTAATTCACCGGAAGCCTGCGAATAAATGATTTATTTAATTTGAATTTCTGCACCGGAAGTTTAAAATAATTTTATTTAATTCAGCCACCGGAAGTCTACCAATAATTTTGATAAATCAATTCACAGCAAGTCTGCCCCACCACTCGATTCGCTGGGCTACGGGTATAAAAGCTTTCATCCGACCGAGGTGTGGCAGTCTTGGCTCTGGCGTGGCTCGATGCACATGGTGTAATTGGTTAGCTCATCTAAGACGATTCGAATAATTGATTCGATCCTGAATTAATTATTATTAATTAATTATTAAATTGCTGTGCAATTTATAATTAAAAGTTCAAATAAATCAATCGTAATAAGTGACTTAAGACCTTATTACGATTGATGGTTTAGGGATTACCAATTTATTCGTAATTTGTGTGTAAATTATATTTATCGAAAGGAATAAACCTAGTTATAATATTCGCTACATAAGCTATTTCATTCATAATGTCCCACCCTTTTCCTACATCAGAAGTGGGATCGGACCCACCTCTGCATGATCAAGCTGATGCACCCTCTACCATGTCTCAGCAGATGACTATATTTTCAAGTGGCATGGAAGCCATTTTTCAAAAGCTTTTAGATAACATGAACTCACGCCAACCCCCGACCTTGAATACCAAGTTAGTTCCATAATTAAAGATATGCTTATCTCTAAATTTTCGAAACCCATGATGATACAAGATCATTTTGATCGGATTATCAAATTTCGTCTTGGTAACAAGGATACTCCAGCTGAAGCTGGGATGCGGCTATGGCAACTTATAGAAAAAATACCTGATGCCAACTTTCCCGAATCTGTAACAATGGGGTTCGTTATTTCCATTTTGTCACAGTGTGACGACAAAATTCGTCGTGAACTGAATTCGGTGATCATCAGTAATAAACACCAACTCTTTCGAACCCTACGAGGCTTTAATCTCAAACGAGCCAATGAAGACCCGATTTCTTCTGAATCTGAACAGAAGAGATCTCGCATTACAATCTTTAGGGGTAATTGCCATTTTTGTGGAAAAATTGGGCACCGTGGCAGCGAATGTCGGACCAAACATCGCGCTAATTTCTCATCAATAAAACCAGACTCACCCAGGCCTGCAACTTCATGCTACATCTGCCACGACACCGGCCACGGCGCTCCTAGCATCAAGCAAGTCAACCTGTGTTTCCAAGGCGGCTCGCGGCACTTTGGAGATTAGTGGTATGATTTTATCCTTTATTGACGTGACAACGTCTTAAATTAGGTTGCGGCTGGGAGTCACTTATGAAAAAGTGTAACGCTCGGTAACGTAACGATGAGTCACCGAACGAGAGAGGCCCGCCGAATGCCTTGCGTCTCTCTCCCACTCAACTTTGATCGGTCTGCCGCGCGCGCAGCACTAGAGAATTAGGCGCATTGAATCGGCGCATGCTTGTGTCTCTGTCTTTGTCTTTCTCGAACGTTCTTGGCGTTGGAAAAACAAGAAAGCGTCATAATACAAGTTGTCACGTAAAATCTTCGCCCGTAAAACCGACTTTACAGGCAACCATTTTTTTTTTGATTCTGGCTCTGAGTGTAGTCTTATAAAACAAAGCACAGGTGATTCTCTGAAGGGTCTGCGATTTCATGAACAAGTCATTTTAAAGGGTATCGGTAGCAATAATATAGTTTGTTCAGTACAAATAAAATGTTCAGCACGTATCCAAAATATCCCGCTAGATAAAATATTTCATGTGTTACCGGATGATTGCTTAAGCGAAGAAATTTTACTAGGACGTGATATTTTGGAGAACAGATTAACGATACAAGTTGATAAAAATACGGTTACCTTTTCTTGCACCAAAATCAATAATTTATGTTTTAAGAGCAAGGAAAGTTATGATTTGCAATCTTTTGATACATGTTTAACGGGTTCTGATAAAGATAAACTGATAAGCATTTTAAATAAATTTTCTAATAATTTCATTGATCGATTGCCAACCGTTCGAGCCCAAACTGGTGAGATGAAAATAGATTTAATTGACCCAAATAAAATAGTACATAGGCGCCCGTACCGATTAGCTCCATCTGAATTAGAAGTCGTAAACGAAAAAGTTAGAGAACTTCTGGATGCCAATATTATAAGAGAAAGTTCCTCCCAATTTGCAAGTCCTATTTTATTAGTAAAAAAAAGGATGGTACTGATCGTATGTGTGTTGATTATCGTGAGTTAAATAGGAATACTCGTCCCGACAGTTATCCTCTGCCCCTGATTAGCGATCAAATTAACAAATTACATAGAGCTAAATACTTTTCGAGCGTAGACATGGCTTCAGGATTTCATCAGATAAGGGTTCATGAGGAGTCTATCGACAAAACAGCATTTGTTACACCTACTGGACAGTACGAGTATTTGACCATGCCATTTGATTTGCGAAATGCTCCACAGGTTTTTCAAAGGGCGATCAATAATTGTCTTAATTCTAAAAAGCTTAATGATGATAACATTCTCGTCTATATGGATGACGTCCTTTCTGCATCGGAAACTATCTATGAAGGCTTAGCCCGACTAGACTAATTGCTAATGACTCTCTCGGAAGCAGGATTCTCTTTTAACTTCAAAAAATGTTCATTCATGAAAACTAGGATTAAGTACTTAGGGTTTGTTATATCTTCTGGAGAAGTTAGACCAAATCCTCGTAAAATTGAAGCTTTACAAAAGTTACCAACCCCAAGTACGGTTACACAAGTGAGACAGTTAATTGGTCTAGCTTCCTACTTTAGACAGTTTATTCCTAATTTTTCAAAATTATTAAAACCTCTTTACCCTTTGACCGCTTTAAGCAAAGGCAAAATTACATGGACTTCAAAACATGATAAAATTCTTAAAACTATAATTGCTAAATTGACTACTGAACCTGTTTTGAAGATATTCGACCCTTTGTTACCAATCGAACTCCATACCGACGCGAGCAGCGAAGGCTATGGATCAGTACTTATCCAGAAAATCAATCATTTGCCTCATGTGGTTGCCTATTTCAGTCACAGAACAACGGATGCGGAAAGTCGTTACCATTCATACGAGCTCGAAACTCTGGCAGTAGTTAAGGCCGTAGAACACTTTCGGCACTTTCTTTATGGTAAATTTACAGTTTTTACTGACTGCAATTCTTTAAAAGCTTCTCATTCGAAACGAGATTTAACTCCCAGAGTTCATAGATGGTGGGCTATCTTGCAATCTTACGACTTTGATATAGTTTATAAAGAGGGGAAAAATATGGCCCATGCTGATTTTCTCTCCCGGAACTTTTCTCATGAAAGCCTTGGTCCAAAAACTATTAGAGATCCCAAAATTATTAACTTTTCGGAATTAGAAAAAGGATGGTTGCTAATTGAGCAACAGCGCGATCCTGAAATTTCAGACATAGTATCTAAATTGCGATCTGACGATTACCCACTTGAGATGTCGCACACATACGATTTAAGGCAGGGCATTCTTTACCGGAAAATTGAATGTGGTAGGGTTTCTAAATGGCTCCCCATCACTCCTAGATCTTTAACATGGACTCTGATTGGACATGTCCATACTGAAATAAAACATCTTGGCTATGAAAAAACACTCGATAAATTGTATGACCTCTACTGGTTCCCGAATATGGCAAAATTTGTGAAGAAATATGTCGATTCTTGTGTAGTATGCAAAGCATCTAAAGGTCTCTCCGGAGCTCAGCAAGTACAGTTGCATCCAATTCCATAACCAGCGATTCCTTCGCATACTATACATTTAGACTTATCTGGAAAATTAAGTGGTAAAAGCGAACGAAAAGAATATTGCTCTGTTGCGATCGATAGTTTTACAAAATTTGTTATTTTAGAACATACTTATTCATTGAATTCTTCTTATGCTGTAAAAGCAGTGCAAAATTTGGTTAATCTTTTTGGTGCACCGAAGAGAATAATTGCTGATCGCGGTCGCTCTTATGACAATGCTGAGTTCAAAAAATTCTGTAAAGATCATAACATCATTTTACATCTCATTGCCACGGGATCCAGTAGGGCCAACGGCCAGGTTGAACGCGTGATGCGCACCCTCAAAAGTCTACTAACAATTATAGAGTGTGATTCCGATAGTTCATGGCAAGATCAATTAGGGGAGATTTAATTGGCTCTTAATAGTACTCGTTGTAGAGTTACTGGGTTCACTCCTATTGAACTGATGTTCGGAATCAAAGCTGACTCCTTGGGTTTATCCAAAATAGCCGTTAACTGCGATGATGAACATGTGGAGAGATTAGACCTTCATGAAATTAGATCAAATGCATCCGAAAATATAGTTAAATTATCTCAAGCAGAGTCATTATGCTACATACTAGGATGGCATGCGAAATTCGGTAAAAAAACAATTAAGAATCCAATTCAGAAACCTAGCAAATGTCTTTGCTAGGTCTTCAATTTTAGTTCCAAAACATTACGTTTATAAAAACCAAATAAAACAGCTAGTTAGAGATCTTACTAGGTTTTCCCTATTGGTTTAGTACCTACCATACATATCTTAATGTATCAAAATTCATTAGTAAGGCACATAATATACTCCTGGACCATACCTATGCATCGATGAAATGTTATTGCCATTTAGAGGTCGTTGCAAGTTTATTCTTTATATACCTCAGAAACCAGCAAAATATGGTATCAAGATATTATTATTAGTAGATGCTCGTACATACTATATTTACAATGCCTACTCGTATATATATCATGGGAAGAATTCCGATGGTAAAGGCTTAACCGATCAAGAGAAAAAAATGGCAGTACCCACTCAGTCAGTTCTAATACTTGCAAAAGTGGTCGAAAATTCAAACCGAAATATTACTGCCGACAATTGGTTCAGCTCAATACCACTAGTCGAAATATTGCTGAAAAGAGGACTGACTTATCTAGGCACTCTGAAAAAAAAATAAAGCAGAAATACCACCTTGTTTTTTAACCAAACAGGAATAGGCCGATTGAAAGTTCATTGTATGGTTTTACGCAAAACGTTACAATTTTATCATATGCACCAAAACCTAATAAAGCCGTGTTTTTGGTGTCTTCTTCTCATCACCATCAAGAAACAGATGAAAATACAGGAAAGCCAGTTATCATTGCCGATTATAATCATACCAAAGGTGGTGTGGATGAGGTGGATAAAAAATGCTCCATTTATTGTTGCAACCGTAAAACGCGTCGATGGCCAATATCTGGGACATTTCCACACACGGTCACCTGACCTCAAACTAAGCAGAGCTTGTACTATGGGCGTCAGAGACTGATATACATACATATATATTTATAAATACATACTTAAATACATAATCACACCCAGACACGGAACAAACATCGATGTTCATCACACAAATATTTGTCCCGAGTGGGAATCGAACCCACGACTCTTGGAACCGCCAGCCAGGGTTACTAACCACTGTTCCACCGAGCCAGCCAATGGCAATCTTTCAAAGGATACTGGATATGGTAGGCATAAATAGCTTTGTATTGTATCAAAGTTGTTCTGATAGCTGATCAAAATGAGGAGAGCAACTTTTTTATTGAACCTGGCAAGAGATTTAGTGATGAATCACATGACAACTACAGTATACAATGAAAGGTTGCCGAGGGAACTGCGCATGACTGTGACTGTGGAGGGTTTTAGGTAAGGATACCCCCCTCCACCACCAGTAGTGCAGTCTGTTCCACCAAGTGGCAGAAAACTATGTTCTTTATGTCCAACTAAAATAAAAAGACAATCTAAATACTGTTGCTGTGATTGTTCAAAGCCAATTGGCCTCCAGTACTCTAAGCCACAATCTAATAATTGTCAAACAAAGCTGTAATTTTGATACCGTCCAATTTTAAACTTAACCTATAAATATTGTTCATGTTTTCTAGACTGATTAAAGTTATTGTAAATTTTTTTAATGTTTAATATTGAATTTAAAATTTTGTGATTTTGTAACTTTTTTTATGTCATTATATCTAAGCAGAGTTTCAGAGACTGATTTGTGTTAAGTCAATAAAGACTGTTTATTTTTTTAAATACATATTGTTTTATTTATTAAGTGTTTAATATAAATTAATGATAGTCTGAAAAGTGTATAAATATCAATTAGCTGTTGAAAAGGTGTCTCGTATACTACCACATCAGTATAAATGTAAAAATTGTGGCACGTCAGTCGCAGAGGGTTAATGGTGATTAACATGGCACTTAAGTCCATGATAATGATGATGATGATACCTCCTAAATTGTATGAACAGGTTTTGGTCATTAAGAGTGTTAAATTCAAGTGTTCCTGTAATAAAATAATTATAATAGTATTAAATGAGTCTTAACATGATAAGTGATTATCTTCATAAATTCATGGTATTACTTACCATCTCTAATAAAATTCAAAGGGTTTGCATCAAGTATTCATGCAATCTAATGTAATCTTATCTAAATTTTAAAAATTTAATTCATTTGTTCATTTAATTTCTTACACGTGAATTAAAAATACACACCCTAATATAATGTTATCATAACAAATGAAACTAGCTGATCATAATAAGATAACTAAGGTAAATCTTGTTTAACCACATTGTTTTGTTTTCGAAAAGCAAATTGTCAATATAATAATAATAATAATAATAAAAGATATTTATTGACCACAAAACAACAAAAAAAACAAGAAAACAACATGGAACACAACATTTATCAGTGGTCAACTAGGTCCCAACCTCAGCATATGCCACAACGACATGAAGCCCCTGTGGCGCTGGTATTCTGGCTGGAGCCTATTTGAGTGACGTTTTGAGAAAACAATACAAAAAATACATATTTACCTATAACAAACAACACAAACAAGAACAGACAGAAAGAAAAAAATCAAAAATAAAATAATAAAAAATACAGACGGATAAAAAGAAAAAGTCAAACAAGAAAGGATGTGAAAAACAACAAAAACAAAAACAAGGAACACAAACTTCGTTTCCGAACGTGCCACGCCCGCCTGCCACGTATAGCAGAGTGACGTGTCACGCCGCACCATATTTTTAGCCAAATAATAATGTGTTGTAAATAATATTATAATGTTAGCGATTATAAGAGATTTTAGTGACTATAAAGGAGTTATAATAAAAGAAGAAATAAGTACATATATACATGTATATAAACATATAGTGGAAGCAAGACAGCCAAAATGAAAATCGAGTCCGATATGTCAATGCCTCCGACGAGTGTCGTGATGGAACCCACGGGAACTTCATTCAACCACCAGTATTGCGGCAGATGTGCTAGGACATGGCTCCCAACGAGTTTTGTGAATAACCCGGAGGTAAGCATCCATACTTCTGTTCCGCGAGTAAGAATATTTTGAGGTGACGCTTAAAAGAAAATAACGTTTCCAGGTCACGCACTGGCGGTGGGAGACTGTTCCAGCACTTCGTAGCCGCGAACCTGAATGACCCACGGAATGCGGTCGTGCGGTGCATTGCGGTGGAGAGGATGTGAGTGCACGATCTTTTGGGATACTTGCTAAGATCCGCTGCCCATACCAGTTTTTTGTGAAGATACGGCGGTCTGCACGTCGCGATGACACCGAACAGCAGCGAGGCCAGATGGAGCCGTCGACGAGCCTTCATCCTAAGCATATTGCTTCCGTTCAAGAAAGGAGTGATGTGTCCTCTGGGAGGAACACTGAAGCAGAAACGAGCGCAGGCATTCTGTACTCTCTGAATCAGTTTATCAGTTCTAGCTAAAATACAGGGACCGTAGACAGTGTCACAATAATTAAATTTAGAAAGAACAAGCGACTCACACAATGTAATTCTAATCTTTTCACTAAGATAGGGTCGTAATTTATAAAGTAACTTCAGCCTATAGAAACAGTTCCGTGCGCACTCCACTATGTGGCTCTCAAAATTGAGGTGGCCGTCCATAACAAGTCCCAGGTTTCTTACTGAGCTAGCACATTTGATAATCTCCCCTTTGATCTGGAGGTGGAGTGGAATGTTGTTTAATTTAGCCAGGTTCCTTTTTGAGCCAGTCAGCAGCAGTTGAGACTTATTAGGGTTGAGAGTAAGACAATTGGATTCGCACCACTGTGTAATCCGCTCCAAGTCATCATTTATTCTTGTGGTAGTATTGACATGGTCACATGGTTTGAATGAATGGAAAAGTTGAAGATCATCTGCGTATAAGTGATAATGACAGTTTCTTATACACTTAGTGATGTCCGCACCATATAGGGCATAAAGCAAGGGCCCGAGTATCGATCCTTGAGGGACTCCCCGGGTTACAGGTAGAAGGGCAGAACGAGATTTAGAGCCGTCCGGATTTGTAAGCTCGACTAATTGCTGTCTATCTCTTAAATAACTGTCAAACCAGCGCACCGCAGCTGAATCAAACCCGTAGTAGGCCAGTTTGGAAAGAAGGAGGCAGGTGTTGATGGAGTCAAATGCCCGTGAAAAGTCAAGCAGCAGCAAGGCACTGACCTCCCCACGATCCTGGCCGGCTAGCAGGTTGTCCACCACATCAGCTAGAGCAGTTGCTGTACCATGGCCCCTTCGGAAGCCAGACTGCAATGGCGGCAGTATGTCATTGGTCTCCACATAATGTGTCACCTGCTCGCAGACCACTTTTTCTAGGACCTTTGATAGGCAAGGCAGTAGGCTGATTGGTCGGAGATCGCTCATGGAAGATGGATCATTTTTCTTTGGCAGCGGTTTGACTACTGCTACTTTCCAGCTGTTAGGAAAGACACCGCTACCTATGGAGTGGTTTATGATAGAAGTGATAGCAGGCAGGGTTTGAGGAAGGGAGAGAAGAATCATATCCAATGACAACCCGTCAATGCCAATAGCGTTGGATTTCAGCCCCCTAAATTTTTAGAACTTTGTCCTCTGACACAGCTTGGAATGTGAAGCTAGATGGGCTAAAGCGGTGGTGTTCAAAATACGACAGGTGCGAAATCTGAACGCCCCCGTCGCCAGGCAACTTCAAAAAGTGTCCATTAATTGCGTCTGGGTCATTGAAAATGTTAGGAAGGTCAGTGATCCTTTTTGAAGTGACGGTAGCCCTGAGGTTTTTCCACAGCTTTTTAGGGTTCTTTAAGTGCCTATTTATGTGACTATCAAAGTAGCAACTCTTCTCGCGTTCCAGGGCCTCATACACAATGCGCTTCATGTTTTTGTAATCAATATACGCAAATCCAAATGAGTACTTCAAATAGTTATTATTGAATGTAAAATTACATTATATTTAATTACCACATTATACTATCAATGGTAAAATACAATAAATATAATGAAAATTAAGGGAGGCGGTATATAAGGTTAACTAACACAGAAAATGAATTTACAACAGATGAATTGGAAATTTTAGCTCATGTTTTCCCTCTCTTGCAGGGACAGGGACATTTTGGTGACACCCACCTATATAAATTCCAGGGTTCTTACAATACCTGATTCGTCCAAGTGTGGGCACACTTATCAAGCGGGTAAAGATTTAGTGCAAGTACGGGGTCACCTATATGCGCTGCTACCAGCATACCCACGTGCTTGCCTACCTACCGACGTGCTTGACAAACTGCCACTTGCCTACGCCTGCCTACGCTGTCCTGGACCTGCGCACGCCTACATTCCCTCGTGGAGAAGCTGCCTTTACGACCTATCCTCATTTCTAAGCGGTTTAGAATATCACGGCTCAATCTCAATCCACGTCCCTCGCTCTCTAAAAACTACACAACGGATTTTGATGCGGTTTGAAACTACACAACGGATTTTGATGCGGTCTTTTAATAGATAGAGGGATTAAAGATAAATGATTTTATGTATAATATGCTCGAAGCGAAGCGAGGCCGGGTCACTAGTTTTAACAAAAATAAAAAATTAGATAATCGTAAAGGAGCTGGACCCGATGATCTCCCACCATTGTTTCCGAAAAAATGTGCCCATGAGCTATCCTTTCTGTTATTAGCAATTTTATACATACATACATACAATCACGCCTTTTTCCCAGAGGGGTAGGCAGAGATCACTACCAGCGATCCACTTTTCACCTCTGTGGGAAACGTGACGTGACGGGTTGTGGACCACGTCGCCGCCATTCTGCCTTGTGCATTGTTTTAACAAGGTCATTGCGTTCCCACGAGTAGCAAGGATATATGACGGGGGAAGGAAAAGGGTAGGAAGGATACTATTGTAGGGTTATAACCAGGATATCTAAAATATTAATAATTAAAACATATATTTACCTTTTCCAATATCTTTATTCACACAGTACAGCCTCTGAGGATCCTCCACCAAATACAATTCCACTTTATACTTCTTACTTCCTCGCTGGTTGGAACAAGACTGCCGATCGTACCCGTTACAGATGACAGATTCATTTACAAGTGTTGCCAGTAAAATAAAGTTATTTGGTCTTTGGAAATATGAAAATGAAATAATACTTTTTTTTATTTTAAATTAAATGTGAAATTAATCTAAACCTAACAATCGTCCATCCTGACCGCGTGTATGTCCTCATACACGTACTAAGAAACCTAACAATCGGCAAGCTTGCTCCAAGTAAAATTAACAATTTAACATACATTAAAATATATATATATATATATATATATTCTAGGTTTACCAAGTACCATTATATATTTTACAAAACATAAATCTATCCAATAAACAAATCTGGTTTTACCAAGTATCAAATCATATCGAGCCATTTTCTCATTCATTTGAGAATATTCATCTCACTAATATACCATTATGAACCTTGTTCTCATAAGGGTACATTAATATATTATTATTTTGTTTACCTAGGCACATTCCTCATCTAGGTCAACAAAATCTCTTCTCATCATACCTATCTATGTACTGTTGTGAACCTTACTTTCTCACAAGAGTACATTAGACTTCATCTATTCTATTGATCGTAAAACTATTACATATAGTTTCTCAATCAATAAAACCGTTTTCATCCATATTCCATCATGTGATACTTTCTCATCCAAAACATATAACAACTGACGTCTTATCATCATTATATATCAAACATTTTATTTCTTTTATGACATCATATTTAACCTTCATAACACAATCTTTCATACATTTCCATTAACAATTCTAGAAATTTAACTTACACATCAAATCATTTCTAAGCATCGAAAATGTTTTTTTTTTTTTTATACATCAAATATATTTTCAGGAGAAACACATTTGCAATATATTATAAAATTCTTCCAAAAATATTAATGAATTAAATATTACACATGCTATTGCTACTGTAAATGTAACAAAATAATTATAAATAAAATCTTAAAGCCAATATGGATATTTAATCACTTTCAATATTATCAGAAAGATCCCGCTCATCATTATCTACCTCTAAAGCCGCTATGTGAATCCAAGGCGCAATACGATCAGCAGCTACCGTTGTTTTACGTCTATTTTTACCATTAGTTAATCCAGGTACTGCCGCAACTTTATATCTGTCATTACCTAACACAGCAACAACCTTATAGGGTCCTATATAAGACAGGCGAGGGAGCAACTTTTTACTATTTCCGTTGTTATTAAAATTAATTTTAGTGATTTTTACCAAGTCTCCTTCATTATACAATCGAGCCGGTCTCCTATTTTTGTCAAAACGTTCTTTTTGTTTGTGCTGTTCTTTATTAATATTTTCTTTAACTGATTGCCTTATAGAAGTAATATCCCTAGTATTGTCCCTAGTCTCTTCAATAATTTCATTTAGTTTAGGATCAATTTCGGATTTCATAGAGCACCCAAACATGACATCAGCTGGAGTTTTTCCTGTAGTCTTTTGGATTGTGTTATTTAAACCCCATTGTACGGTTCCTACCTTATCATCCCATTCTCTTTCGTTATCATTAAGATTTTGAGCCGTAAGCGAGTTAAGAATGGTTCGGTTATATCTTTCGACCTGCCCATTAGATCGTGGACTCGCCACAGCATTTAATATATGTTTGATACCTTTATCTAAGCAAAATCTTCTAAAAACATGGGACGTGAATGATGTGCCACGATCGCTAATAATCCTATCTGGGTTCCTAAACGTATAAAAAATATCTTCTAAAGCTTTTATGGTACTTTGAGTTTTAGTATTACGGACGGGTTTAATAAATATAAATTTGGTAAATGCATCGACAATTACTAACAAATAACAGTTTCCTTTTTTGATCGCACGAAAGGCCCCAAATGATCGACATGCACAGTGTGAAAGGGGACATCTACTTTTGTTATATTATGTAAGAAACCTTCTTTAGACGTAGCCTTCTTAGAGTAAGCACACTCGATACACGCATCGACATATTTCCTAACAAAACGAGACATTTTAGGGAACCAATAAGTATTCCTCATCCGATCCAAAGTCTTCTCTACTCCAAAGTGACCTATCTCATCATGATTCCTGCGCAAAACTTGCCACCTTGCTCCCTTTGGCACAACCCAACGTAATTTTGATTTATCACCATCCAAATATTTGTAGAGCCTATTATTTTTAATAATAAAATTATCTTTAATATATTTTAATTTATCGCTATCAAGATCAGTATTCAAAATGTCACAAGTCCTCCGTAATTCTGAATCTCCTAGCTGTAACGTAGATAACCAATCCTCACTGCTTATCGACATTACTGAGGGACATGGTTCGAATCATCTACCTCAATATTATCAATGATTGGGTTTCGCGACAGCGCGTCAACGTGCGACATTTTGGTACCTGCGCGATACTCGACATTACAATTAAATTCCTGCAAGAGCAGCCACCACCTCGCAATTCGCGGAATCAGATCGCGCTTAGAAAACGTCGAACGCAACGCACTGCAATCGGTCACAATCTTAAAGGTCTGACCCAAGAGATAAACTCTAAACTTTCGTAAGGAGCATACCACAGCTAACGTTTCTAACTCGTACGCATGAAAGTTTTTCTCCTCAGGAGACGTTTGTCTACTGTAGTATGCCACCGGACGAAAAGGTTCGGTATCAGATTTCCGCTGTAACAATATTCCACCGATACCAACTTTGCTGGCATCAGTGTGAAGTTCGGTCTGTGCTTCCGGGTCATAAATTGTTAAAATTGGTCTATCAATTAATCTGCTTTTAAGTTATTAAATGCCTCTTCCTGATCATTATTCCATTCCCAAGCTACATTATTCTTAAGGAGTTTGTTTAGTGGATGAGAAAGAACGGCGAAATTTTTAATAAACTTTCGGAAATAGCCGACAAGTCCTAAAAACTGGCGAACAGTGTGTTGATTACAGGGTCGCGGAAATTCGAAAACACATTTAGTTTTCCTTTCACCTGGTCGAACGCCAGCAGCACTTATCTCGTATCCTAAATAGTTAATTTTTATCTTGCAAAAAACTACATTTCGATAAATTAAGAGTCAAATTGGCTTTTTCTATTAGTTTCAAAATTTTCTCAAGTCTTTCCAGACATTCCTGTATATCCCTACCATAAATTAAAACATCATCTATATATGCAGTAGCCTCGGAAAATCTTGACGAACCTAAGACTTTGTTGATCATTCGCTGGAAAACAGCGGGTGCATTTGCCAGCCCAAACGGCATACGGTTAAACTCATATTGTCCGTCCGGGGTGACAAATGAGGTGAGAGGTTTAGAACTTTCAGCAATAGGTACCTGATAATAGCCTGATTTCAAATCTAGCGTGATAAAATAAGATTGTCCGGACAAACGTGAAATTTCATCGTCGATAACTGGCATTGGGTATCGCTCCTTAACTGTTATCGAATTAAGTAGACGATAATCAACACACATTCTCAACCCGCCCTCCTTTTTACGGACTAAAATAATGGGACTCGCATATTCCGAAACAGATTCTTGTATTATGCCTGCGTCTAACATTTCGTTGATCATTTCTCTAACATGGTCACGTTCTTTATGCGCCAATCTATACGGTCGATACACAACAGGTTTACGGCTATTTAATTCTATTTCCATTTCCGCGATATTAGTACAACCTAAATTTTTTCAAACTAGATGCGAAACAGTGTTTGTATTTTTGCAATATGTGTAATAGTTGTAATCTATGAGTTTCACTGATATCATTGCCTACGTGAACCTGACTCAGATCAAAATCTTCAACTTCGTGCATAGTAAGTTTAGCTGTTGTTGTCACTATTCTATTGACCACTTGTACTATCGTACCTCGAGCAATCATTGTACCTTCACACAAAGTAACAAACCGTGATAAGGGAAATATATCAACATATCCAAAACTATTGTCCACATGACACACTCCACCGTTAATAACGAATTTCTGATTAGGTAAACCGACCACTTTGCTGTCTAACATAATATTACCATTAGAAAAAGAGTTAAAACGAGCTTTAACTGTAACGGGACCATAAATAGTTATATTTGAAGTAATTGTTATAGGTACTGTAGACAACTCGGGAAGTAGGCTATTAGAATTAATGTATTTTTCACTAGTGTCAATAAATTTCAATTGGTTGGCATCTTTAAAGACTATTATATGATGTTGTTCGGTAAAAGATTGACCGACTAATACTGGAACATCCAGTAGTCTGTCTTCTACAATATGACAGTTGACTCTAGCTTTCACCCCGTCAATAGTCAAGTCAATTGCTATTTTACCCATGGAGAATACTACTTCATTACCAAAACCTTGAAGCGGAGATGATATTTTATCCCATGTTAAACCTAATAAACTTACAGTAGTTTGAGTGATCAAGGATACTTCACTACCGAAATCGATAAAACATTTTAAAGGTACATCATTAATTTGAATCTCTTTAATAAATTTTGAATTGGACTCCGTCATTGAAATACGCATTGTTTTAGGAATATTATCAGGCCTTTTCCTTTGATCGTTTTGACTATCTGTGATGAGAGGGCATGTTTCAATTTTATGACCAACCCGATTACATTTTAAGCATCTAATTAATGGCTTTGGACATCTAAAATGTGGGTGACCCTTTTCTTTGCAGTTATAACAGGTGATACTGATAGGTGTACGATTAGGTAACCTTTGAGAAAAATTGTAACTGTTGTTTTGTTCATGCCAAGTCTTACTCCTTATTTTAACCTGATTGTTTGCCTGTGATACATCCTTGTTACTTAAAAGAAACTGTAAAAGCTGATGAGGTTGGCTGCATCGTAATGCATTTGCACTGGATCTTAGCGTCTTATCCGTTAAGCCATGTATTAAACAGTCTACCGCACGCTTACCATCTATTTCACATTGATTGAGCAAGGATAATTTCTCATAATAGTAAACTTCTAGAGGTTCGTTATACTTACTCTTTCTTTGAAGCATATCCTCCAAGGACTGGCCATAATTTTGTTCGCACGGAAATTCAAGTAATATTTTCTCTTGCCATTGACTCCAGTCATACAAAAGTGAATTTTGACTACCATACCAAAGTTTTGCCAATCCTTGGAGCTTTTGCAATGCAAAATGAATCGTAGTCCGTTCGTCCCAGCCATAGACAGTAGCACACTCGTTAACTTTCCTAAGCCAAACATCAGTTCTTTGATTTTTTGAAGATGGATCAAATTCGGGCAAAATATTTTTATGGTTGTTAGATCCTAATGAGGCGCTAGATGTCGATGGCTGAGGCTTCAGGGAATTTATTATATCAGCTACATCTTTAGAGTTAAAAACAGGACTACGTGAACGTGCACCTCTGACTTCAGCGCGTCTGCTGCTCCTACTGTCTCGATGCTGCTGCTGAAATTCTAGGTTATGCCCACCCCGCTCACATGTTTCAATAGGCGCGACCCCAGCATGTTGATTACTCTCAGAATAATCATGACGTCGATAGCAGCGTTCTTTCGCAATCATCTGTTCCAACTTCCGAAGTTGTTCTCGCTGCCTTACTAATTCTACTTCACATTTACTTAAATCTAAACGGCCAAGGCTAGGAACTGAAACATGGTCATTAGCATGTACCGGACTGCGGCTGCGGATGCAATAACCTTCGCTATCACGACTACGGCGCCGACTGGGACGTGGCTGGGTGTCACGTCGACTATGGCTCCGGCTCAGGCGACCCCGGCTCTCGCGCCGGCAGCTCCGATGGCAGCTACGTCGCGGCCGGCTCGCCCGACGACTCGGACTGCGACTTGACCTGACGACTGCTTCATCTCCTTGCCGAGTTTCAACACGTCTCTCCGGTGTTCTCAGTCGGCGATGCGTCGAATTGGAATCGTCGTCGCGTTGCATTTCTCTGAAACTCGACACGACAAAGCTTAATATCTTATAACACAATCACTTACATACATACATACATATATACATACATACATAGTCACGCCCTTTCCTCACAGGAGTAGGCAATAAATTTTTACGGTCTCAATCACTTACTATATTCAAATGATATTCGTTAACATGTAACCATATAAAAATGTTATTTAATGATAAATCGTTAATATCTCCGAAACGGTGCATCGTAGCGCAAAAATAACCTGATTTTGAGCCCCCGTAGACCCCACGTGGCCACCCACCTATCGACTGAGCCTAATGAAAGGTGACCTTGCTGTGTCCTTGACTTTTCATGCCGTTTTAAAACATATGAGGAAATATAACCTTAATAAAATAAATAAATTACAGCAACATGGGCATATTTATAAGCCTACACATAGTACATAATACGATCGCAGACCGTTTCAGATCTATAAATATTTTATGCAAATGGAATTTAATTATACTTTATTTTAATCAATTATTTAAACAACTTTAAAAAGCACGTGGCTATCATACCACTTCTGATTTGTAAGGTTATAACCAGGATATCTAAAATATTAATAATTAAAACATATATTTACCTTTTCCAATATCTTTATTCACACAGTACAGCCTCTGAGGATCCTCCACCAAATACAATTCCACTTTATACTTCTTACTTCCTCGCTGGTTGGAACAAGACTGCCGATCGTACCCGTTACAGATGACAGATTCATTTACAAGTGTTGCCAGTAAAATAAAGTTATTTGGTCTTTGGAAATATGAAAATGAAATAATACTTTTTTTTTATTTTAAATTAAATGTGAAATTAATCTAAACCTAACACTATCGCCTCGGATGATTTGGACTGAGTCGATAGTAGCTCGAGGAGCCGGGTTCGCTTACCCGTATACCGTTCACCAACCACTGGACAGATAGTTGTGACTGGTATCCCCTGACTGACTGACTGAGCAATTTTATCTATTTCTTATAATATCTATATTGATTTCCCAAGCAACATTTATCAGCGAGAACAAACCGTGATCGCTTCTGTATTGCAAATTTGGGGCGACAGTACGGATTCGGCAGCACCCAGGATGATAAAGCAGCCCTATTTAGGGAGGTACTGCTTTCCTCGCTCAGCCGAGGAGGGAGCTAGAAAAGGTGCCCTAAACAAATGCTCGTCCCATTTTGAGAGGTGGTAGCAACCGCGGTTGCCATCGCATCATTTTAATCGCGGTCGAAAAAAACTGGTGTGTGGACGTGTAAATAGTCCACACACTGTGTGAATGGATCGCGGTTTATAAAAGGGATAACGACAGGCGTTATCGGGCGAGTTTGGAAATTGTATTGTCGACCGCTGATAACCAACCAATCAGTACCTAGCACTGACCTTCAGAACTGCCTTCCTTTCTTGGATGATGGGCGGCTACCGTAGGATGTTGTCTTCGGCTGATGCAGGATGATGTACAGGTACTAGGACTTTGATCACCAAAAGTTCACAATGCGGTGTATTCATTCGTGATATTCCGCGTCTCTAATAAAATCGCTCCTTTTGGTATACAGCCCCAGCTATGCACAAGTAACACTGCTTCTAACACTCACGCCACTAACCACTATGCACAATCCCAACCTTCTGGTTCTGGTATTCACTCTGAATCTATTACAGATACATTTTGCCTAGATCATTTTATAGACTTTAGTGACGATGACTCATTCGCAGATCCGTTATACGTACCTGATCTAGATTTAGATGACAGCACATTGTCAGACTTGTTCGATTTTAGCAAAGGTATACCTTTGTGTGATGATGAAAAGTCTCAAACTTTAATGATTACGCCACACCAAGAAACACAGGAACTCATTCTGCCACCAACTGATATGACAGAGAACACAAAGGCGATTTTTATTGCGCAATATCCCGGACCAATTTTTATTTCAAATAATTCTCCTGACGATAGTATCTTCAATAATAAGCACAAGCTAAAACACCCTATGATACGTAGGTCCTGCGATGGAAAGTGCAAAAGGCAATGTTTTCAATTTTCAGATCAGGATAGACTGGCTATTTGGGAACACGATTGGAATTGTAAATTTCAGGCACGGAGATAATTTTTAAATAAGTTTGTTCAATTATCAGAAATAAAAAGACGAAAAATAGATACTGTTTCTGCTGTTCCATCCAGAAACGAAGCACGTTATTATTACTTGCCACGAAACGAAAACATAGATTTGGTTCCCGTGTGTAAGCGTTTTTTTCTTGATACGCTAGAATTGAGGACTGATGGTTGTATAACTGAGTTGTCAAAAGCTTTAAAGAAGGGTCAATTATATGCATCTTTGACTGGTGAAAAAAGATGCGGGAAAAGAAAAGAAATTAACAAAAATGTACTACAGGAACATATTCTTAGTTATAAACCTACTGTCAGTTACTACCGTAGACATAATTCACCGTCACAAAATACTTGCCCAGAGAACTAAAAGTACGCGAAATGCATAATGATTTTAAGAAGAAATACCCGGAAACACAATGTTCTGATGAAACTTACAGGAAAGAGATAAAAAAAATGAAATGCGATGAATGCTTTTTTTATGCGGAAGAAAAGAAAAATTACACCGATGAATCTCTAATGCCGGGCAATCTTAAGGAAAGGTTTGCGTTACATGAAGCTAAATCTGATCAAGCTCTCGAAAATTACAAAATTGATAAAACATACAAGAACTCAAATCAAGTAAAATATTTTTCAATGGATTTCCAAAAAGTAATTTTGCTGCATATAATGCCCCAAATTAAAGAAGCTGTTTTTATAAGTCGCTTAATTACATTTAATCTTACTTTTGCACCCATCAATAAGCAATCTCCTGATTCAGCTACTTGCATAGTTTGGCACGAAGGTCACGCCGGCCGAGAGGCTTCCAACATAGTGGACGCTATTTACAAATTCATGACGAATGAAAGAGATTGCCAACATTTTTATATTTGGGCAGATAATTGTACTGCCCAAAATAAAAACTGGACCCTATTCACGGCTTTGACCACAATTGTCAACACAGAGACAACCATCAAAACTGTGACTTTAAGTTATCTGACAAAAGGCCATACGCATATGACTGCAGACTCCGTGCATGGTAACATTGAAAAAAAAAATTAAAAAGCAAGGGGATGTTTTAGATTTCGAAGACTTTAAAAATGTCGTTAATAGCTCAAGGCAAAAAATAAAAGTCGTAGATTTGAGTGATTGCAGGAACTGGCCAAAGAAAAAAAGATCATCAAGAAAAAATGATGATGAAGACTTGATGAAATCTTTCTTACTCAACCAAGTTGTCCAAGTAAAATTCGTTCAAGGAACATTTTTTACAAGACCAGGTTATCGTTGATAGTAGATTAACTAGAATTATTAGGTACAATATCAATTCTTATATCTGGGACACCAATTTTGTAAATACATACTTATTATATATACAAACCGACATCTTTATGTACACAAATGTTTAAAGAATTTTCCGCTGATTAATGAAAATTGTAATTTTCAGTTTTGATGAACCATTTGCCGAGTTGGACTGCCTACTCAAGAAGTTTAATGTAGTTGGGCTATCTGAAGCAAAATCAATTCCTCGGGGCATTCCTAGTCTTAAAAAGGAAGCCATTGTTGCCAAGCTGGTACCGTTAATGCCAGAAACAAGGCGAGCGTTTTGGCATCAAATGCCTGTTAATAACGAGTCTATTGATCTTCAAACAGGAGGTGAAATGGCTGAAGAAATGTGATTTTATATGATGATACGATATGCTGAGATGATTATGTTCATTACGTTTGTCAATAATAAAACTTGTTTATTTTAAGTTTATTTATATTTTTTACTAACATTATGCTACATACTAGGATGGCATGCGAAATTCGGTAAAAAAACAATTAAGAATCCAATTCAGAAACCTAGCAAATGTCTTTGCTAGGTCTTCAATTTTAGTTCCAAAACATTACGTTTATAAAAACCAAATAAAACAGCTAGTTAGAGATCTTACTAGGTTTTCCCTATTGGTTTAGTACCTACCATACATATCTTAATGTATCAAAATTCATTAGTAAGGCACATAATATACTCCTGGACCATACCTATGCATCGATGAAATGTTATTGCCATTTAGAGGTCGTTGCAAGTTTATTCTTTATATACCTCAGAAACCAGCAAAATATGGTATCAAGATATTATTATTAGTAGATGCTCGTACATACTATATTTACAATGCCTACTCGTATATATATCATGGGAAGAATTCCGATGGTAAAGTCTTAACCGATCAAGAGAAAAAAATGGCAGTACCCACTCAGTCGGTTCTAATACTTGCAAAAGTGGTCGAAAATTCAAACCGAAATATTACTGCCGACAATTGGTTCAGCTCAATACCACTAGTCGAAATATTGCTGAAAAAGAGGACTGACTTATCTAGGCACTCTGAAAAAAAACTAAAGCAGAACTACCACCTTGTTTTTTAACCAAACAGGAATAGGCCGATTGAAAGTTCATTGTATGGTTTTACGCAAAACGTTACAATTTTATCATATGCACCAAAACCTAATAAAGCCGTGTTTTTGGTGTCTTCTTCTCATCACCATCAAGAAACAGATGAAAATACAGGAAAGCCAGTTATCATTGCCGATTATAATCATACCAAAGGTGGTGTTGATGAGGTGGATAAAAAATGCTCCATTTATTGTTGCAACCGTAAAACGCGTCGATGGCCAATGGCAATCTTTCAAAGGATACTGGATATGGTATTCAGAAGTATAGCGATTGGCAGGTCTGCCAATGACTGAGCGGTAATATATATTTCAGTGCAATTATTGGCATAGCAAAAACTGCGTGAACAATAATCTTTTTTTTTTCGAAAAAGTTAAAAATCATATTCCTAACATAATATCATGACGTAAAGCTAAAATATCCTTCAAATGGTTACCTGGAATCGTATAAAATTAACTTCCAACGCACTCCTCGCCAAACTTTTTCACGTTAAAATTGCCGCGAACTTTCACTGTTGACTTAACCCAACAGAAAAACTATTAATACGTCATTTTGGCGTAAAGATAAGTATTTCCATAAGTAAATGTAGAAATTTGCCGCTGAATAGTAGTTTTTTCATATCAAAAATGTATTTACGAAATTAAATATTTGAAATGAAAGGCAAAAGTGCCAATCACTGGGGGGGTGCCAAGAATGGTACTGGTTACCCTACCATCATTCGACGCTTTAACGGTGAAGGAAAACATCGTGAGGAAACCAGCACAGCTGAGAGATTTTTCAACGGTGTTTGAAGCCATGTCAGAGGACCACGGGCGGCTTAAACACTGACACCAGGTTGTTCATCAACCATACGATAAGAAACCAAGAGAAGTACAAAAATGGAATTATTTTCGAAATGGCAGAAGAAAATCTTTAAGGTCTTCTCCTGTAAAATTAAGTCAGATGCACTTGCTAGGTTTTGGTTTCGGACAGCCGAAGTGCTGTGAAGCACTCCTTAGGACCGAGATCAGTTTCAATAAAGACTGTTGTAAGTTTTTTGTACAAAGGAAAATTGTCGTTAAATATATCCATGCATTGTTACGGTTAATGTGGATAGTGCGGTTATTATGTATAATTACCGGTAACTATGCATAATTAACAGTGCTCGTGGTAAAGGTGGTAAAAACTATCGAATTAATCACATTTACCGGTAATTATATAAAACTACCATACCCTTTGTGTAAATGTGGTAAATAATAAAATCAAACTGACTTGACTGGCTCGGTGAAACAATGGTTTTGTTAGTGACGCTGGCTGGCATTTCCAAGAGTCCTGAGTTCGATTCCCAGTCGGGACAAATATTTTTTTTTTTTTTTTTTTCGAATGGACTAAGCCTAAGATGGCTTCTACAACTTCACCGGGCTGGCGGGGGAGCGGAAGGCTCACACCCCTAGTACATTTAAGCAACGTTTGCCTGAGGGTGCCCCCGAACGGGGCTCGAACCTCTGCTCAGGGCGTTGCTGGGACGGTCCCTAATGCGGACGTAGGTTTTGGGAGAGAAACGACCCGGCACGTGCCGGTATCGGGTAGTGAGCAGAGACGCGGAAGCTGAAGGGCGGTTTCGCGACGTTCTAGGCCCCCGCCGCACAGTGGGCTGAGATCACAAAGTTGGGTCTTAAGGGACAAAAAGTATATTTTAGGTATCTAGGCATTTATATAAACCGTTTTTATTCTATTTCTTGATTTAAGTGGTATTTTTGGAGTTATAGCAATTTCAAGTTAGTATGAAAAGTCATGTAATTTTTATTTTAGTATGACATTTAACTACCTATTATTAAATAGCATCAAAATACCTATCAAAGTTCTTAAAATAAACTTCCCACATTTCCCACCACCCTATGACGTCATTTGTTTTTACACTCACTTCCGAGAATCAAGAGATAAGAGCGCGCAAGCACAACAACAAGTTATGACAATATTTGACACATTTGAACTCGTTACACTCGAAAATAAGGTTTACATGGAGGAAGATAGATCCTTGGCCTTCTAAGATATGAAAATTTGTGCGAAACAGGATGGGACCCTAGCTCACTCTGTATACAGAAAACTCACACACACGGACAGGTATTTACATGCCTCTTCACACCACCACCCCAGACACCTTCAATCTGTTGTGTCTTCGTTGATAAATGGGGCGTATGAACTATGTGACCCTGAGCATATACAGGCAGAGCTCGTGCATGTTCAGGAGGTACTGAAACGCAACGGATATGGGACGCCGGGGCGGACAAGAAGGCGAAATACAAGGGAAGGGAACCCAGAGGTTAATCGGTGTACTTACAAATTGTTGTTAATATATCTTGACTGCAACAATTTGTATGGTTATTATTAAATAGTGTAACTATGTTTTATTTTAGTCCAAAAGATCGTAAATAAAATCTTTCTATTTCATAAAACCAAAAAAAAAAGTCTAAACTATTTGAAATTTCAAAAATTAAATTGTATTTTGGGCAATAATTGTATCTTATAAATAATTATTATTAAAATGTATTGTACCATAAATTTCGAACAAAATATACTATTTCGAAAATTTAACTTTGTTCTGGCCTATACGCCAAAATATACTTTTAAAAGTACTCTGTCTTAGATGCAATTCTGTAAACGCATCCAATAAATAGATAACAGAAAATATACTCAAATAAATATAAGATCTAAATATAAAGACTGCTCTTAGATTATCTTCAAAAATTCTACATATATTGTTTTAATAACTGAAATTTAATTTTAACATCTTTTGTTTGTAGGGTAAACCGACAGTCATTGGACAATTAAGCGAATAAAATCGTTTTTATTTTTTTTTCTCGCCGACTATTTAAGTATCTCAGATACTCTAAAAATATTTGGCAAGTAGATAAGTTGAGCTATCTTATGAATAGTTTCAAGTTTTGATATCTTGTGAATAATTGGAAAATATAATTATGATTTATAAAAAAAGTGAACAAAAAACATAGTCATTGGACAAAATTTTTAATTATTGGACAGTTAAAATCAGTTATTGGACAATCGATAAATATAGCAAAATATAAGTTAAACAAGTATTAAAACACCATTAAACCATTGACTTACGTTATACCTACGTTAGTTTCAATTATGTATTTTACTTTAAAATATAAAATTACTCATAAATCTATCTAAACAGTGAGTATATATAAGCACTAAACAGTAATCAGTCTAATCATGGAAGATCACCAAAAATTAAAGTAATTAAACTCAAAAAACAAAAACAATAATCGAAAACTTAAGAAAATAAAGAACTTAAAATATTAGGAACTTAATTAAACTCAAAAAAAACAAAAACAATAATCGAAAACATAAGAAAATAAAGAACTTAAAATATTAGGAACTCAATTAAACTAAAAAAAAACAATAATCGAAAACATAAGAAAATAAACAACTTAAAATATTAGGAACTTTTTAACTTTAAACTTAAAATAATTACGAATTTTCATATTTATTTTTCTGATACATTTCAAATAGCATCTGTGCGTCTATATCTTCGGCGGTATTATTATTTTCTTCGTATTTTCTGCGAACAAACAGTCATTGGACACACAAAGTGGCAGTTATGGGACACCGTCCAATAACTGACACAATAGTCCGTAATGTCTTAGATTGAAAATATAGTTAACAGATCTAATTGCTATTATAACTAAGGTGCAAAAAATTTAAAAATACAAATATTTGTAAATGTACAGTTAATGGACACCGTCCAATAACAGTTTTTATTTAAATTGTCGCATACAATCATTGGACAGATTAAAATAACTTCAAAACGTAACATTAATGAGTTACAAATCAATTAATACTGCAAATTGTCTAATATCTTACCACTTTACAAACGGCTAAACCAATAACATTCACCACTCTGACAATATTGTAACAAAACACTCGGTGAAACCTTATCAAAAAAATTATTTTTCGCAGAAATTGCCGGCTTCTGAGATAGTCGCCGCGAAATATTTTTTTGACACTTTGTTACTGCCATATATCTTAAAATGTATGAACTAACACAACCTTGAAAGTTAAGAGATTCTGTCAATAATTATAGATGACGTTACCAGTTTGAAATTATCTTATTTTTGGAGATTTAAAACCGAGTGTCCAATAACTATCCGGTGTCCAACGACTGTCGGTTTACCCTATACATTTTAATTGTATTTACTATTTTTATTTAAGCCTTATGATAATTTTTCATTAAAAAAAAAACCAATTCCAGATCTTGCCGTACAACGCCCCAACACTTAAGTTCATATTCATGATAGTATTATTTATTACTAGATAAGAACCCGGCTTGGCTCGGGTAAGATGTGATTCATAATAAACATCGAGGAGCAAAATATAAGTAGGTAAATATTTCTGTAGTCATCGGTTCTCAAGGAATACTAAAGGTATAAACAGAACATAGATTCTTTTATTGTGTTTAATAAATCTAGTGAATAAAAACTGCAAAAGCTTTACACAATTATTGTTTAACATTTAAAATTAAGGAACATCAATCAACAAAACAAACTGCAATGAGTACTCATCCTAGAATTTGGCAAAAGTACTTTTAAAATAATATCCTCTATTCTTCATCACTGTCTGTTATCGCCCTAAAAAAGTATATATCATAAAAAAATGTGTCAAAAACAATATTTCCGCGAAATGTCAATGACTGAAGAAAAATTGTTTCGATAATATTCACCAGTCTAGCGAAAGCTCAAACAAAAAAAGTTGACTATGGAGTTTGCGCGGCAAATAATGGCGGATATATCTGTCCTGCTCACTCAGTACGATTTCTCTTTCATTCATTGTCAGATCCATAGTGATTATATTCTTTTTGGTCGGAGAGTGATTATATTCTCTTTGGTTCGGATCGGCCATTTTATTTTAAATGTTGAATGACATTTTGTTTGCTTAGATTTCAATATAATTTTTTTACCGTAAATCGTGATTTTAAAAGCAGATTCCGGTACTATTGCATTAATTGCATATAATGGCACCAAAGAAGCGGTCTCTAACTTGTGAAATTTGTGGAGATCGTGCTCAAAGTATAGACTGCGAAAAAAGGAAATTCATGGCAAAATTTCCTTTGGATGAGTCCCGGTAAGCATAGAATCAAATACATTTTACCTTCTGATAATTAATTACTAGGTAAGCAAGCCAAATACAAACATACGATGCTAAAATAGATTTTCATTCGTATTGTGTACTAGTGTTGTACTGTTACTGATAACTTGTAAGAATAAGTAAAGATCACATTCAATCTAAGGGAGCACTTTGTTGCATGAGGCCCGACCACACTGGCCTGGGGGCATAGAAAAATAAGAAATAATGAAAAATGTGTGAAAAACAAGGGAAAACGCGGACGAAGTGTAGTAAGTACATTATTAAATAACTTTTAACTTATTTTCAGATGCCGACCGTGGGTCAGGTTAGTGGGGAAGGACGACTTAATATATGTGCCCATAGAAAATCAATCACCAGACCAGAATCAGACCGTACGGGTCGAGCTAAATAAAACCGTTTAATAAATCTAGATTATAAAAAAAAAGTGTGCATTGTATTTTATTTTGTGTTCACATTATTTCAACCTTGTATTATTAATAATAATATATTAATATTACATGACATCTTTTTTTTTAAAGTTTCCAAACCTTTTTTTTTTTATACTGAAAACGTACTGATCATATTGTTACGACCACGAGAGACCGTGCAAGCGGAATTAGTCTTATAGTCGTACTAGCTTTCCGCCCGCGACTTCGTCCGCGTAGAGACGTATAACGGGTAAAACTTCTTTATAGTGCAGTCGGTTAAAAAGTAGCCTATATCCGTTTCTAGGCCCTGGACTACATCTGTACCAAATTTCGTTTAAATCGGTTCAGTACTCTATGCGTGAAAGCGTAACAGACAGACAGACAGACAGACAGACAGAGTTACTTTTGGATTTATAATATTAGTAAGGATGGATAAGGTCTATATTCGCTTGCACGATATTACGTCACACTCTCTGGTCGGTCGTAGCGAGCTCTAGTGTGTTCTAGAGTAGTAATAATAATAATAGAGTTTTCGCCGCCCGGACCGCTCGAGAACATTCTCAACACTACGCGAAGAGACTAGTGCGTCCTTGCTGCGTATAAAAGCGGGATGTAAGACCCGTCGTGACAGTTCTGATTTGGGAAAGCGAAGCGAATCAGTCTCCTGCGAACTAACAGTGATCGAGTGCGTTAACTGCGAATAGTTTCAGTGTAATTCAGTGTTTTAGTGTGATTCAGTGCTTTAGTGTAATTTAGTGTTCCGTGTTTAGTGTTGTAATTAAGTGTTTTTAATCGTGTTTTTAAGTGTTTAATTGTGTAATTGTTAGTCAATAAATAAATTAATTGTCTTTTGGTGACTTTTGGCGTATCTTGAATTAAACGTACCCCGTACCCGCAACAATTGGTGTCAGAAGTGGGATTCAAGATGCCTCTTACACCACGAGAAGACAGTGAGGGTCGAGTAACAAGGAGTCAAACCGCGGCCCTGCAAGAGGGTGAAGGCACTTCAACGGAGGGATCGATACAAACACCGATTGGGCCTGTTGAGCTTGCAGACTTATTCAAAATGCTGAAGACACAAGCCAGCCGCCAGGAGGAGCAAGCCCGCGAACAAACCCGCCGCCAGGAGGAGCAAGCCCGCGAACAAGCCCGCCGCCTTGAGGAGCTAGCCAGACTTCAAGAAATACAATTCGCTAAACTGAGGGAAGAACAAGCCCTTCGCCAGGAAAAGCAAGACCTTCGCCAGGAGGAGCAAGCCCGCCGCCAGGAGGAGCAAGCCCGCCGCCAGGAGGAGCAAGCCCGCCGCCAGGAGGAGCAAGCCCGCCGCCAGGAGGAGCAACTGGTCGAACTCAAGGAAGAGCTAAGCAAGAGTTTGTTGGGGGCTATTGAAAAGAAGCACGAAGTATTAGAAAAGCAGATTGATGCTCTCAAGGATGATGTGATGAAACATGAAGATCGATTCACCCAACATGAAGATCGATTCACCCAACACGAGGATCGACTGAGCCAGGTAGATGCTGAGATGCGACAGCTGCATACCAAGATGGCAAGAGTGGGGACCCGGGGTGCTACGGTAGTGTCGGATTCTCCGAAAATCGAAGTACCCCACTTCGATGGAACGAAGTCTTGGGCAGCATTTTGGTACCAGTTCGAGACGGTGGCTAAAGGAAAGGGGTGGAACGAGGAAGAGTCCTTGATAGCTCTGACTCTGGCTCTTCGTGGAGATGCCCTGCTCACGTTGGAAAACCTGCCTTCGGATAACAAAACTTTAGGTGCTCTCCAAAGAGCACTAGAGGGCAGGTACAGCGACAAACACCTAGAACACGCATATAGAGCACAACTCCGCGATCGACAGCAGAAGCCTGGTGAGAGTCTGCAGCAATGGGCAACGGAAATTGAAAGGCTTGTCAGACGTGCATACGTGTCATGCCCGACAATGGTGGAATCAATGATCCCGCAAGCTTTCTGTGATGGAATTAGAGACGCAGACGTCAGACACACCGTGAAATTGAGCCATCATCAGACCTTACAGGAAGCTCTAGCCCATGCTTTGGAGGTGGAAGCCGTGCGTCAAGACGCTAGAACTCAACGACTTCGGGAGGTTGTGGTGAAGAAAAACCTTCCTTGGGTCCGATGTGCTATGGCTGCGGCAAGAGGGGCCATATTCGGAGTAGTTGCCCCAAGCGAAGATGGCCACGTAGAACGACAGTAGCGTCCTCTACACAGGTGGACGCAGAAGAGCTGTCGTTAAACTAGAAGAAGCCAGGGCCGTGGGGCGGGCGCTGGCTGGTCAACATCGAGTCCCTACCGTCACTGTTTCACATATTGGTAATGGGAATAACCTTACAGTGGTTGGACAGTTGAACAGCGTAACGTGTCATTGTACTATTGACACCGGTGCCTCAAGAACAATAGTGCGTCCGGAGCTATTGAAAAGGACTATTATGTGGAATCAGAGACCATCCGTTCAGCTTCAAACAGCAACAGGCCAGCCAGTTACCGTCTTCGGTGAGACGATGGCGAAGATAACCATTGGACAACAGACCTTTGAATACGGCGTACTCGTAGCAGACATCACGGACGATTGCATCATCGGATTGGACTTTTTAAGAGACCAGAAGTGTGTGGTAGACGTCGCTAAAGGAGTACTTAGTTTCCCCGAACAAGAAGTATTCCTAGAGGGAGCGAGATCATGCGCAGTTTACTGCCTGAAAAATACGACCCTACCGCCGAGATCTGAAACTCTGGTCAAAGTTAGATTCCCTTACACTGCGTGTCAAGGGCGAAGCGTCGTCATAGAAAACTGCGGCGACCATCCGAGCTGGATCACAGCAAGAACTCTGGCAATGACCGGAAAAGGAGCGCTGGTGCGAGTCATCAATCTTAGCGGAGATGAAGTGCAGCTACGAAGAAACTGTGTCATCGGACGGTGCGATGCAGGTCAATCCATCAGAAGGCTGAAAAGGGCCCGGGAACCGGAATCCTGTAAACGAGATGACGTCACGCCGCTCCTAGCAAATTGTAAGGACAAGCTATCTGAGCGGGAACTTCAGCAAGCTAAAAGGTTGTTGCTGGGATTTCAACGACATATTTTCGAAGGGTGACCATGATTTGGGAAGGACAGGTCTCGTTAAACACAGAATAGACACGGGAGACGCGCCACCAATAAAGCAGCGGCCTAGACGCCTTCCATTTGCCAAAGAGAAGGAGGTATCAGACATGGTTGCCGAGATGCACAAGAACCGCATCATAGAACCTTCCACAAGCCCGTGGTCTTCGCCAGTAGTCCTAGTAAAGAAGAAGGACGGCAGCACCAGGTTTTGTGTGGACTACCGATTGTTGAATAATGCAACGAAGAAGGACAGCTACCCTCTGCCCCGTATAGACGACACACTGGACATGTTGAGCGGCATGAAGTGGTTCTCAACAGTGGACCTTAAGAGCGGTTACTGGCAAGTAGACATCCATCCAGAAGACAAGGAGAAGACGGCATTTACGACCGGAACTAGGAATGGACTGTGGCAGTTCAACGTCATGCCCTTTGGTTTTTGCAACGCTCCGGCGACATTCGAGCGTTTGATGGAAAGGGTACTGGTTGGACTTCTGGGTGATGCATGCCTGGTCTATCTGGATGACATCATTGTCATGGGTCGAAATTTCACAGAGCATGTCAGTAACCTGAGGAAGGTTTTCACCAGAATACGAGAAGCAAACTTGAGACTCAGCCCAAAGAAATGCACGTTTTTCAAGGAGGAAGTCGCCTACTTAGAAAAAGAAAAGAAAAAAAGAAAAAACATTTATTGATCACATACAAAAGCACGAGTTAACACACAAACACACATACATAATAGTGATCAACAGGTTCTGCCTCAGCATGTGCTGCAGCGCCTGCTAGGACGCTACAGCGCTGATATTCTGGCAGAACCTTTGATTGTTTACTTAGAAAGCCAAGAACATAGAAAATAAAATAAAAAAATAATAAATTAAATTTAGACAATAAAAAGTAAAAGGCATATAGACAAAGACAAAGACGAAAATAAAAACAGGGACAAATTATTTACACTACGAGAGAATTACAGTCTTACAATACTAAATAACAGTTTTACAATTACAATAAAAATACAATAAAATAAAACAGGTAATGATAAGGGCATATTTAAGAGTTGTATACAATTTAATTTGATTTAAATAATTCAGCGAGCCAATTCGCTTTATATCCAAAGCCAATATCTAACAACAAACAACTATTTAATGTAGAGTATTGTCTATGGACATTGGCTCCGGTTCGTGGGTCATGGACAAACACAAGAAAAAAGAAAAAAAAAAGTAAACAAAAAAGGGGTTCGCAAATACACAAACAACCAGAACATGTTGAAAGTGATTTATAAATTAAACTATAACTAAGCTGAGAATTTATGATAACAATTGAAAAGTAGATGCTGTTAGTATTATATCTCCTTGCGGGTAAGTGAGTGCGTTATTCCAATGATCTTATAATTGCATAGTGTGTTACATTGCAAAGCAAGTAAAAAAGTTGTTGTGAGTGGTTGTGAGGTTATTTTGCAAGTTTTCACTAACGAAGCAGTTTTTACGTTTACAGACAGAGCGACAGCATAGGATATGTTTATACAAGTTAACTACCTGTCACAGAGTAGCAAAATTAATCTATTGTGTGGAGCACACACAAAAGGTAGAGAACTGAAAGAAAGAAAAGAGAAAAAGATAAAACGATGAAGGAGGCCGCTCGTATATTACCGGCGTATGGCAATGGCGTATATCCAGACTCGAGCTTGGCATTGCGGCGTGCCCCAAAGTGACTAGCCACCTCCCCCGGCGAAGACGTAGCCTGATGTGAATACCTAGTGATGTGAGTATTTTGTTTTTTGCTCCTCTACTAGGTATTTTTTGAGTCGCTTTTTAAAACTGTGTATTGTTTCCAGGTCACGCATCGGTGGGGGAAGGTCGTTCCAGCACTTAGTGGCCGCAAATCTGAAGGATCCCCGGAATGCCGCTGTACGATGTTTGGGCATAGTGAAAATGTTTGTGCAGGCTCTTTTGGGGTATCCTTTGTTATCCCTTGCCCACAGCAACTTATTATAGAGATATGTGGGTCTCTCTGTGGATATGACACCGAAGAGCAGCGTGGCTAGATGCACTCTCCTCCGTGCCTCCATTCTTATGACATTGGCAGCGTTTAGGAATGGTGTGACATGCGATCTGGGCGGGATGTGAAAGCAGAAGCGCGCACAGGCATTTTGAACCTGCTGTATTTTTTTCATGGTTCTTGTTAGGAGGCAGGGGCCATACACTGTATCGCAGTAATTCAGCTTGGATAGCACAAGTGATTCACAGAGCAACTTTCGCAGGTCGACATTTAAGTAGGGCCTGATTTTATACAGGAGGTTTAACCTGTAGAAGCAATTTCGGGTGACTTGTGCTATGTGGTCTTCGAAGTTGAGTTGTCCATCCATAGTTATACCAAGATTTTTGGCTGAGTCCACACTATGAACTAATTGACCATTGATTTTTATGAGCAGAGGGGAGTTTCTCATCACACTCATGTTTCGGCTAGAACCCGTTAGTAACAGCTTGGACTTTTTGGGGTTTAGCACGAGGCAGTTGGTGTCACACCAGATAGCAATGCGATCTAGGTCCTCCTGTATCTTCTCTGTTGCACTGACATGATTGCTAGTTCGGAAAGAGTAATACAGCTGTAAGTCATCGGCATATAGATGATATTTGCAGTTTTTTATTGTTGTAACGATGTCTGCACTGTATAGGGCGTAGAGGATTGGTCCGAGGGTGGAGCCCTGGGGGACCCCCCGAGACACCTTCAGATGACTTGAGCATGTCCTTGAACCATCCACCTTAGTTACTTCCACGTACTGACTTCTGTTCGTGAGGTAGCTGTTGAACCACTTAAGTGCTGTGGGGTTAAGACCGTAGTATGATAGTTTGGAAATCAAAAGGGCAGTATTAATAGAATCGGAAGGCTCTAGAGAAGTCAAGCAACAGCAGAGCACTTACCTCTCCCCGATCCCGAGCTGAGAGCAAGTTATCAATTACATCTGCCAGAGCTGTTGCTGTGCTGTGCCCCTTGCGAAACCCAGATTGTAATGGAGGTAACATGTTATTTTGCTCTACATATTTGGTTAGTTGGTCGCAGACAATTTTTTCTAGTACTTTGGATAGACATGGAAGTAGGCTGATTGGACGCAGGTCACTCAAAGATGCAGGGTTGTTGTTCTTTGGCAGAGGTTTTACCACTGCTAACTTCCACTTAGGCCACATTATTTCATCGAAAGGTGTAAGGACTGACACAGAGAAGATAAAAGCTGTTCAAGAATGGCCTATACCAGTGAACAAGACCGACGTAAGATCATTTTTAGGTTTATGCGCATACTACCGGCGCTTTGTAAAGAACTTCTCTGATATAGCGAAACCTCTTCATCGGCTCACGGAAGATAAACGAGTATTCGCCTGGGACTCGGAATGTGATCAAGCCTTCGTCAGATTAAAAGAACACCTCTGCACCAGTCCTATACTTGGCTACCCGAACAGAGAAGGAAGGTTTATCGTGGACACCGATGCCAGCAATACTGGCATAGGCGGAGTTCTGTCGCAAGAGCAAGGTGAACGGGAAGTGGTGATCGCCTATTTCAGTAAGTCACTTTCAAAACCTGAAAGGAACTACTGTGTGACTCGTAAGGAACTGTTGGCGGTAGTGAAGACTCTACAGCATTTCAACAAGTATCTCGTCGGAAGACAGTTTACCCTGCGGACAGATCATGCTGCGTTAAAATGGCTCTTGAAGTTTAAGAACCCTGAAGCACAAGTGGCGCGGTGGCTAGAGCAACTACAGGAGTACAACTTCACAACAGAACATCGGAGTGGTAGAACGCATTTGAATGCCGATGCCCTATCAAGGAGACCTTGTCCTGTGGCCTGCAGTCATTGTTCTAAGACGGAGACTAAAGAAGAAGTCCGGATGATTACCACCCAGGGACTTGATAATGAATGGAGCGAAGACGCTATCAAAAAGGCGCAAAAAGAGGATAGTGACCTGAGGAAAATATTTGAATGGAAAGAAGTAGGTCAAAAACCTTCTTGGAGCCATGTAGCATCATCAAGCCCCATCACGAAAAGTTACTGGGCACAATGGGACAGTTTGGAGATTAAGGATGGAGTACTCTTCAGGAAATGGGAAACACCAAAAGGGGATCAAACGACACTACAGCTGATTGTACCCCGTAAACAAGTTGCTTCTCTACTGAGGTACATACACGATGGGGTATCCGGGGGACATTTAGGCGTGAAGAAGACCCTAGAGAAGCTGAGACAGAGGTTCTACTGGATACACTGTCGGGAGGACGTCGAAGACTGGTGCAAGAAATGTACGACTTGCGCATCAGTAAAGGGCCCACAAACCAGAAGTAAGGGCAAACTCAAGCTGTACAACGTCGGCGCTCCATGGGAAAGAATCACAGTAGATGTAGCTGGCCCCTTTCCAGAATCCGATGAGGGAAACAAGTACATACATCATTGTGGTCCAAGATTACTTCACTAAGTAGCCTGAAGTCTTCGCTACGCCTAATCAAGAAGCAAAGACGGTCGCCAAGAAGTTAGTCCACGAGGTAATTTGCCGATTTGGTGTGCCTCTTGAGATACATTCAGACCAAGGAAGAAACTTTGAGTCAGCACTATTCCAGGAGGTCTGTCAACTGTTGGGTATGCATAAGACCCGTACTACACCAGCACACCCGCAATCCGATGGCATGGTCGAGAGATTCAACCAAACGTTGGAAAACCACTTGGCCAAAGTTGTGGACGAGCATCAACGAGACTGGGACCAGTACATACCGCTTTTCTTGCTGTCCTACCGATCTGCGATCCACGATAGCACCAGCGCAACCCCAGCAATGGTAAACTTCGGTAGAGAAATGCGGCTTCCGGTAGACGCGTTGACTGGGACACGGCCAGAAGCTCCGAAACCAGTAACCGAATATGCGGCTGACCTACAGAAGCGCCTGGATGAAGTACATGCTCTCGTTAGAGACAGCGAAAATGAAAACCCGTTACGACCGCAAAGCCAACACCGATGGTTTCGATGAAGAGAGTCTGGTTTGGTTACACAACCCACTCAGGAAGAAGGGCAAATCACCGAAGTTCCAGCCAAGGTGGGAAGGACCATACAAGATCATCACTAGGCTGAACGACTTAACCTATCGGATCAACCAAGGGACAAGAGGCAAGCCAAAAATTGTTCACATTGATCGATTGGCTCGTTACCATGGGTCAAATGATGCTCGGGACGAGCATCACTAAGAGGGGGATAATGTTACGACCACGAGAGACCGTGCAAGCGGAATTAGTCTTATAGTCGTATGGATAAGGTCTATATTCGCTTGCACGATATTACGTCACACTCTCTGGTCGGTCGTAGCGAGCTCTAGCGTGTTCTAGAGTAGTAAAAATAATAATAGAGTTTTCGCCGCCCGGACCGCTCGAGAACATTCTCAACACTACGCGAAGAGACTAGTGCGTCTTTGCTGCGTATAAAAGCGGGATGTAAGACCCGTCGTGACAGTTCCGATTTGGGAAAGCGAAGCGAATCAGTCTCCTGCGAACTAAGAGTGATCGAGTGCGTTAACTGCGAATAGTTTCAGTGTAATTCAGTGTTTTAGTGTGATTCAGTGCTTTAGTGTAATTTAGTGTTCCGTGTTTAGTGTTTTTAATTGTGTTTTTAAGTGTTTAATTGTGAAATGAAATGAAATGAAATGAAATGAAATGAAATAGTTTATTCTGCAAATAGATTTACATGAAATACTTTTGCACGTCAAGTTATCAATAAAATAATCACAAATACATAAAAGTTGTACAAGTTACATAATTATTTGATAATCCAAGCGAGCAGCTCATCATGTCCATGGATTTTTATCATTTAAGTAGTCTTCTACTTTGTAATAACCTTTTTTTACAAGACACGACTTAACAAAAAGTTTGAAATCATAAAAAGGCAATTCAATAACATTATGTGGGATCTTATTAAATAATTTTGTGCCTAAACCTAAGAACGACTTTCCAGTCTTTTGAAGCCTGAGGCTTGGAACGGCAAGCCTATGCTTATTTCTAGTGTTAAAATGGTGAGTATCCGATTTCTTATTAAATGAATGCATGTTCTTATACACATATAAGATACAGTCCAAAATGTATTGAGAGGCTACAGTTAAAATATCTATGTGTTTAAAAATATCTCTAAGGGAGTCACGCGGTCTTATGCCATATATGGATCGGATAGCCCTTTTCTGTAATACAAAAATAGTTTGAATATCTGAAGCAGACCCCCACAGCAGAAGACCGTATGACATAACACTATGGAAATAGCTGAAATAAACTAACCTTGCCGTTTCAACGTCAGTTAAATTTCTGATTTTTCTAACTGCATATGCAGCTGAACTAAGTCTACCCGCCAAAGCAGAGATATGTGGTCCCCAGTGTAACTTAGCATCTATAGTGATACCTAAAAATGTTGTAGATTCAGTCAATTCTACAAGTTCGTTATTTACAATAATGTTAGTATCAACTTGTCGTACATTTGGCATCGTAAATCTTATACATTTAGTTTTTTTCGCATTTAACAATAAATTATTCGTATTAAACCATCGAAGAACTTGTGAAAGGGTACTATTTACCTCGTCGTAATTATTTTTACCCCTGTCAAATTTAAAAATCAAAGATGTATCATCAGCAAACAGTACCGTCTCACATAGGTTTGAAGTGAAGTGAGGAAGGTCATTTATATAAATCAGAAACAGTAAAGGTCCCAGAATTGAGCCCTGAGGCACTCCCATGAGAATAGGAGCACCACACGAATCAACTCCATTGACATTCACTGTTTGCACCCTATCTTTAAGATATGATTTCAATAAATCATTTGCTTTATCTGAGACACCGTAATGATGCAATTTTAATAGCAATATTTCATGGTTTACACAATCAAAGGCTTTGGAAAGGTCACAGAAGATGCCTATTGCATCCTGTTTATTCTCCCAAGCGTCAAAGATATGCTTGACAAGTGCCACACCTGCGTCAGTGGTGGATCTTCCTTTGGTAAAGCCAAATTGCTTATCATGTAGCAGCTTATTTTCATTAAAATGAGACATTAATTGAGAGAACATAATTTTTTCAAAAATTTTACTGAGTGCGGGTAGTATTGAGACTGGGCGAAAATTAGATGGGTCACTTTTACTACCTGTCTTGAATAAAGGAATGATTTTACTAAACTTCATTAAATTTGGGAAGTGACCCACCTCTATACACATATTAAATATGATAGCTAAATGTGGAGCTATTGTTGTTATAATTGTTTTTAATAGTTCCACAGAGATACCCCATAAATCTTCAGTCTTTTTAAATAATTTGTATATAATTACACTTTTCATTTTTCCTTACATTTAATTGGCCAGAGTTATCCTCTATTGTCCTATGATATAATTTAAATTACCTGAAACATTTTCCAGGGAATTGTTACAAATGTCAATAACCTGCTCAATAGAAGCAGACTGAGTAGCCAAATTCTTGGCTGTATTACTTATTCTAATACAAAAACGTAGCGATAAAGCTATCTGTCTTTTATAAAATTTTGAAAGATAAAAGTTATCTTTTGTCAACAATAGCCCTTTGCTAAGGTTAAATGTACTAATATTGCAGTCAATTAAATTAAATTTATTATTATTAAATGTCATAGTATTTAATGTCAAGTTCAATTTATACCTAATTAAGTTTTCTGATTGTGGCAAGCTATTACTGTAAGGAAGTGTAAATAATATAATTTTATTTACTTCTAAGTTACTCAAATAATCAAAACATTTAATTAATTCTTTTTTATTTACATTTCCTCTATTCGCAATAAATATAATAATCGTTGTGTCTTTGTTAAACTTAAATTTAATAATTTTTTTAATAATTTCACTATATGATGTATTTGGGAAACAATAATTACTGACCGGTTGTCCCATTATACTACTCATTAATAGGCCCATATTCTTACCTATCTCATCACTGAACATAACTATATTAGTACTACTTACTAAAGACACCTGGTTGTTACATGCCTGGGGTGGATGGGTATAGGAACTGTTGGATTCCACAGTTTGAGATAGGTTCAGCAAGCTATCACAGCGGGGTGAGCATGATGGGTCACACACTGACTGAGAACCAGTTTCATTGTTAATTATGTTTAGACTATGACCACTGGTCAAAGATGAATTTAGAAGGTTCTTCAAAGCCAATATGTGTTCCTCATTCTCTTTCTTACAGCTTATATACCTACTAGTCATATTGTCTAAAGATTTTTTTAAATTATCTATTTCAATTTCCAATTTTCCTATACTATCCTCATAAGTAGTAATATGTTTATCTAAAGTTAATGTATACAAGTCTAACTCATCGCCTAAACGCTGTCTTTCTTTTATACACTTCACCTTGTTGTATGAACTGCGGTGGTTTTTTATTAACTTTTGTGTTTTTCTTATAAATCTATTTATTCTTAAATATTTTTTCAATTTATTCCGGCTGCATTTAACATTCCCAGCTGTAGGTGTAGGGCAGTTTAAAGTGTCATTTGTTAAGTCAATTGTCACAGTCGGGTTCATGTTAATTGCATCAGGAATAAGGCTGGGCGCACTGTCAATTAGCTCGTCAAATAGGGATTGGGTTTGGGAGGCAGTGAGCTCCTGCTTGGCGGTCTCCAGGTGGCTGATGTGGTGGTGGGCCTCCTGCAGCTCCTGCTCCAGCAGCGTAACGCGCCGCAAGTTGTGGACGTACTCCTGACTGCACTCACCAAACCCATCAACAATTGATTGCAATTTGTCCCGTTCATCAACTATAGATATATGTTGAGTATGCAATTCGGCCATATCTTTTTTTAACTTACTGCTCCTATCCAATACATCCAACAGTTCCTTCTCATTTTCATCTCTCTCTCTAATTAATTGCGAAACTTCCTCCTTGGTGGCTCTTAACTCTCGCAAAGCCAGGTCCAGTTTAGCCTCTGTCGAGACGGTGCTAGACCCTACCTGGCGAGCCAGAGCCTTACTACGAGTCAACATGTTGACAATGTTTATTTAAAAAGCAAAAAACAATCACAACAAATCGCGGTACCAATGAGACGTTTACACAATTTTGGAAATAAATGTAATTTTATCGTATAAAGCAACACGAAATTGACTAAAATATATTAAATACTAATCGTTATTTCTTTTATTAGCACAGTTATTTGTATTTACCTGATTTAAGAGATAAAAACGATCACACAAAATTCAAACTTGCACTGTCATCCACTTTGCATTTCTTGCTGTTTCACAATCACAACAGATACTTGGTAATTAAGTGATACCTATACACATACACTTATAATAACACACAATAAGTAATTAGTACGAGTTAAATAGGCCAATTAATGAGAAAATTAAATAAAATTATAAAATAAAACCGGGACAAACGAAATCAGCTGTCATTCGCAGTGTTGCCACTGCCACATTGTGTAATTGTTAGTCGATAAATAAATTAATTGTCTTTTGGTGACTTTTGGCGTATCTTGAATTAAACGTACCCCGTACCCGCAACAATATTCTCTTTGGTATACTGCAGCACTATTTGGTCCGTCATATTGGAACTACTGCCATTTGACATTTAAATGTTTTATCTTGGTATTGAAATGCCATGTAAACTGATTCTATTGGCTAGTACGTGAGTCCCGACTCTTAAAATGTAGTGATTATATTCTCTTTGATATTCACTCAATAATTCCAGCAAGATGGTGACTGTGATTCATTTGTCAACACATAAAGGATTTAAGAAAATACTCGACAATCCGAATTTTGCGGATATATGTTGTCGACTCGAAATAATTATTTTTTGATGTTTTATTTTTCATGTAAGGTTTTAATTGAGTCTACCGTACCCCTTGACGAAATTATTAATATAGATTAAATTTGTATCAAATAAACCAAGTTGAACTCTTACATGCTTTATAAAATTTAAATTAATATTGTAGTCTTAGTGACTAAGTTGAAATTGATCGAGTAATAATTAGCCTTTTTTTTTTAGTTTCACTACGAAAGTATTGACATGGGCTATCAAAATTTTATTGTCTAGCATAAAAATGTTGATGATTAAATTATAGTAAGCCATTAAAATGGTCTTCTGTGAAAGTCCAAGACACAAAATATATCTCCAATTCTCCATAGATCATCTATTTAATATTTAAAATTACTTTTGTTTATGTCTTATAAGAATCGTAGCACTAAGTTCGTAACGAAATTCGAATCTCATGGGAAAATCTTCAATTAATTAATCAATATAATATTGTTGCGGGAACGGGGTACGTTAAACTCAAGATACGCCAAAAGTCACCAAAAGACAATTAATTTATTTGTCGACTAACAATTACACAATTAAATACTTAAAAACACAATTTAAAAACGCCTAATTACAACACTAAACACAGAACACTAAAACACTGAATCACACTAAAACACTGAATTACACTGAAACTATTCGCAGTTAACGCACTAGATCACTCCTAGTTCGCAGGAGACTGATTCGCTCTTCGCGTGGCGTTGAGAATATTCTCGCGCGGATCGAAAAATCTAGAACGCGCTGGAGCTCGCTACAACCGACCAGCGTGTGTGACGTAGTATCGTGCAAGCAAACCTTATCCATACGACTATAAGACTAATTCCGCTTGCACGGTCTCTCGTGGTCGTAACATTATCCCCCTCTTAGTCATGCTCGTCCCGAGCATCATTTGACCCATGGTAACGAGCCAACCGATCAATGTGAACAATTTTCGGCTTGCCTCTCGTCCCTTGTTTGATCCGATAGCTTAAGTCGTTCAGCCTAGTGATGATCTTGTATGGTCCTTCCCACCTTGGCTGGAACTTCGGTGATTTGCCCTTATTCCTGAGTGGGTTGTGTAACCAAACCAGACTCCCTTCATCGAAACCGTCGGTGTTGGCTTTGCGGTCGTAACGGGTTTTCATTCTTTCGCTGGATTTTAGACTGCAGTCTCTAACGAGAGCATGTACTTCATCCAGGCGCTTCTGTAGGTCAGCCGCATATTCGGTTACTGGTTTCGGAGCTTCTGGCCGTGTCCCAGTCAACGCGTCTACCGGAAGCCGCATTTCTCTACCGAAGTTTACCATTGCTGGGGTTGCGCTGGTGCTATCGTGGATCGCAGATCGGTAGGACAGCAAGAAAAGCGGTATGTACTGGTCCCAGTCTCGTTGATGCTCGTCCACAACTTTGGCCAAGTGGTTTTCCAACGTTTGGTTGAATCTCTCGACCATGCTATCGGATTGCGGGTGTACTGGTGTAGTACGGGTCTTATGCATACCCAACAGTTGACAGACTTCCTGGAACAGTGCTGACGCAAAGTTTCTTCCTTGGTCTGAATGTATCTCAAGAGGCACACCAAATCGGCAAATTACCTCGTGGACTAACTTCTTGGCGACCGTCTTTGCTTCTTGATTAGGCGTAGCGAAGACTTCAGGCTACTTAGTGAAGTAATCTTGGACCACAATGATGTATGTACTTGTTTCCCTCATCGGATTCTGGAAAGGGGCCAGCTACATCTACTGTGATTCTTTCCCATGGAGCGCCGACGTTGTACAGCTTGAGTTTGCCCTTACTTCTGGTTTGTGGGCCCTTTACTGATGCGCAAGACGTACATTTCTTGCACCAGTCTTCGACGTCCTCCCGACAGTGTATCCAGTAGAACCTCTGTCTCAGCTTCTCTAGGGTCTTCTTCACGCCTAAATGTCCCCCGGATACCCCATCGTGTATGTACCTCAGTAGAGAAGCAAGTCGTACATTTCTTGCACCAGTCTTCGACGTCCTCCCGACAGTGTATCCAGTGGAACCTCTTTAGTCTCCGTCTTAGAACAATGACTGAAGGCCACAGGACAAGGTCTCCTTGATAGGGCATTGGCATTCAAATGCGTTCTACCACTCCGATGTTCTGTTGTGAAATTGTACTCCTGTAGTTGTTCTAGCCACCGCGCCACTTGTCCTTCAGGGTTCTTAAACTGCAAGAGCCATTTTAACGCAGCATGATCTGTCCGCAGGGTAAACTGTCTTCCAACGAGGTACTTATGAAATGCTGTAGAGTCTTCACTACTGCCCACAGTTCCTGCCCACAGTTCCTTATCAAAGTGTAGGTTTTCAAAGTGACTTACTGAAATAGGCGATCACCACTTCCCGTTCAAGCAAGGTGCTCTTGCGACAGCACTCCGCCTATGCCAGTATTGCTGGCATCGGTGTCCACGATAAACCTTCCTTCTCTGTTCGGGTAGCCAAGTATAGAACTGGTGCAGAGGTATTCTTTTAGTCTGACGAAGGCTTGATCACATTCCGAGTCCCAGGCGAATACTCGTTTATCTTCCGTGAGCCGATGAAGAGGTTTCGCTATATCAGAGAAGTTCTTTACAAAGCGCCTGTAGTATGCGCATAAACCCAAAAAATGATCTCACGTCGATCTTGTTAACTGGTGTAGGCCATTCTTGGACAGCTTTTATCTTCTCTGGGTCGGTTCTTACACCTTTCGATGAAATAATGTGGCCTAAGTAGGCGACTTCTTCCTTGAAAAACGTGCATTTCTTTGGGCTGAGTTTCAAGTTTGCTTCTCGTATTCTGGTGAAAACCTTCCTCAGGTTACTGACATGCTCTGTGAAATTTCGACCCATGACAATGATGTCATCCAGATAGACCAGGCATGCATCACCCAGAAGTCCAACCAGTACCCTTTCCATCAAACGCTCGAATGTCGCCGGAGCGTTGCAAAGACCAAAGGGCATGACGTTGAACTGCCACAATCCATTCCTAGTTCCGGTCGTAAATGCCGTCTTCTCTTCGTCTTCTGGATGGATATCAACTTGCCAGTACCCACTCTTAAGGTCCACTGTTGAGAACCACTTCATGCCGCTCAAAATGTCCAGTGTGTCGTCTATACGGGGCAGAAGGTAGCTGTCCTTCTTCGTTGCATTATTCAACAACCGGTAGTCCACACAAAACCTGGTGCTGCCGTCCTTCTTTTTTACCAGGACTACTGGCGAAGACCACGGGCTAGTTGAAGGTTCTATGATGCGGTTCTTCTGCATCTCAGCAACCATTTCTGCTACCTCCTTCTCTTTGGCAAATGGAAGGCGTCTAGGCCGCTGCTTGATTGGTGGCGCGTCTCCTGTGTCTATTCTGTGTTTAACGAGACCTGTCCTTCCCAAATCATGGTCACCCTTCGAAAATATGTCGTTGAAATCTAGCAGCAACCTTTTAGCTTGCTGAAGTTCCCGTTCAGATAGCTTGTCCTTACAATTTGCTAGGAGCGGCGTGACGTCATCTTGTTGACAGGATTCCGGTTCCCGGGCCCTTTTCAGCCTTCTGATGGATTGACCTGCATCGCACCGTCCGATGACACAGTTTCTTCGTAGCTGCACTGCATCTTAGCGAAGATGCAGTGCAGCTATAATGACCGGAAAAGGAGCGCTGGTGCGAGTCATCAACGCGAACGCACCAGTTACAATCGCACCAGCGCTCCTTTTCCGGTCATTGCCAGAGTTCTTGATGTAATCCAACTCGGATGGTCGCCGCAGTTTTCTATGACGACGCTTCGCCCTTGACACGCAGTGTAAGGGAATCTTACTGTGACCAGAGTTTCAGATCTCGGCGGTAGGGTCATATTTTTCAGGCAGTAAACTGCGCATGATCTCGCTCCCTCTAGGAATATTTCTTGTTCGGGGAAACTAAGTACTCCTTTAGCGATGTCTACCACACACTTCTGGTCTCTTAAAAAGTCCAATCCGATGATGCAATCGTCCGTGATGTCGGCTATGAGAACGCCGTATTCAAAGGTCTGTTCTCCAATGGTAATCTTCGCCGTCGTCTCACCGAAGACGGTAACTGGCTGGCCTGTTGCTGTTTGAAGCTGAACGGATGGTCTCTGATTCCACACAATAGTCCTTTTCAATAGCTCCGGACGCACTATTGTTCTTGAAGCACCGGTGTCAATAGTAAAATGACACGTTACGCTGTTCAGCTGTCCAACCACTGTAAGGTTGTTGCCATTACTAATCTGTGAAACAGTAACGGAAGGGTATTGCAGCGTTAGTACTTCAAATTTGCGCAGCGGAGTTGTCTCCAGTACTCACACGCCTGTACCGCCTCTCATATACCTCGGGCATCGTGCCCCGGGCTTGGAAGGAGGCGAACGTTCAACCTGTTCCCAAAAAAGGGGACAGGTCCGATCCTGCCAACTACCGGCCCATAGCTATAACCTCAGTACTGGGTAAGGTGTTTGAGCGGATAATTAACGCCCAGCTCATCCGCTACCTAGAGGATCACTCGCTGCTGCATGACCGTCAATACGGTTTTAGACCAAAACGGTCCACGGGTGATCTTCTAGCGTACGTTTCGCACCTCTGGGGGGAGGCTATGGAGAAGCATGGCGAATCTATGGCAGTTAGCCTTGATATCGCTAAAGCGTTTGACCGTGTATGGCATCGTTCGCTTCTCTCCAAGCTCCCGGCATACGGTCTGCCACCTCGCTTGTGCGAATGGGTTGCGGGATTTTTGGAGGGGCGCAGGATTCGTGTCCTTTGTGACCGACGCACTTCTTGTTTCCACCTAATAAATTCCGGTGTACCTCAAGGTTCCGTTCTGTCGCCGACATTGTTTCTGCTGCATATCAATGACATGTTGTCACTAGGCAACATTCATTGCTATGCGGATGACAGCACTGTCCACGCACGTTATTTTGGAAGACCTGGGGTAAAGCAGACCGAAACCGAGGAAAAGAGGAACCTTCTTGTCGCCGAGCTTGACGGGGTCTTGGACCGCATTTCCGAATGGGGCTCATGCAATCTTGTCGAGTTCAATGCCAAGAAGACACAGGTGTGTGTTTTTTCTAGTAAAGTGTCTCCTTTCCTTTCCCATCCTACTCTTCAGAGCAGCCCCTTACTAATACAGGATAGCCTTAGCATCCTTGGCATGGATGTTCGCCGCGACCTGAACCAGCGGGATTACATCGAGAGCGTCATTAGAACAGCCTCCCGCAAACTGGGGATCCTGAACAGAGTGCGGCGATTTTTCACACCGATGCAACTCTGCCTTCTTTATAAGGCACAAGTTCGCCCATGTGTGGAATATTGCTGTCACCTCTGGGATGGCTCCGCAAAATACTTGCTCGACGCCCTCGATAGGTTGCAGCGACGTGCTATCCGTATTGTCGGTGATGTAGAGGTGTCCGAAACCTTAAAGCCTCTCCAGCTACGTAGAGACATTGCCGGTCTAAGTGTTCTCTACCGTCTCTATAATGGGGAATGCTCTTAAGAGCTATTCCAGCTAGTCCCTCCCTCCCCTTTCCACTCCCGAACGACACGTGCTGGACAGCGCTGCCATCCACATACAATGCAGGCGCTGGTGGCTCGGACTAAGAGGTTTAGCTCCTCATTTCTGCCCCGTGCCATTAAGGCATGGAATGTCCTTCCAGCTCATGTTTTCCCTCCCTCCTATGATCCCGGGCTCTTCAGGCGGGGTGTGAAACGGCATTTAAGCAGGCCTTCAGGGTGAGTGCGACAGGCTCAATACGATCTATTGTGCCTGTCGACCTCATATTTGGATCCCACTACCGCTTACCATCAGGTGGAGTGAGGTCATCTTGTTAGCCTTTTATATATTAAAAAAAAAAAAAAAGGGGCTCGATGTTGACCAGCCAACGCCCGCCCCACGACTCTGGCTTTTCGTGGAGATGCCCTGCACACGTTGAAAAACCTGCCTTCGGATAACAGAACTTTAGGTGCGCTCTTTAGGAGCACTAGAGGGCAGGTACAGCGACAAACACCTGAAACACGCGTATGGAGCACAACTCCGCGACCGACAGCAGAAGCCTGGTGGTATTGATAAAAGTTGTAATTACTAGGTGTAAATTCGGGTATCTGGATCAGAGGAGATCCAGATACACCCAATTTACACCTTGAATTGATGAATGATTGATTTGTTGATTGATTGAATGATTGATTTTTTTAGTTACCTAAGTTTGTTGTAATATTTATTATATATAGATATATCAACAAACAAAAATAATATAGATGTTATTATTGTTTGATGAATTATTTACAGTTATAGCTATTATTACCGTAAGCAATTGTAATATTTGTAAAGGGATAGGTCGAGGGTAAATGAAAAAAAAAAGTTCATTTAAAAAGTTTATTATCCAAGCACCACTTTCTTAAACATAAAACATTTTTAAGAGCACAAATTGAATTATGATGAATAGTTGTAACTATACAAATCCTCATAATTTCTATATTGATCATATAAGCTCAACAAATTAGGACAATCAACGTTTTCTAAATTAATTACATCTTCGTTCTGCAAAATAGATTTCAACCATAATACTTTTTCAATACCTTTGGCATAAACACGTTTGTCTTGCAGGAAATTTTTGATTAAGTATTGATAATAATAATTAATGTACGGATCCTAAATCCTTCACTCCAGTATATTTTTCTATTACGTTCAATCCAATGAACTTGTCTTCGTTCTTGTTTTGATAAGTCGTAAAAAGGAAATGGAGGTTTTATTAATAATACCTGTAATTTATTATCACACCAAATAGCTATCTCCTTTAATATGAATTCATTTGCTTTGCATTGTTACTTCTGTTCAATATAAGTTCATTTTACAATTAATGACAATTTTGTTGTAATCCTCCGCAAAACCTAGAATCTTACTTAATGGTATTACCGCATTAAAATGACCATTATTTTTATAACCTGTCAAGTTCCAGCCCCACAAAGCCGCTACTTTACTTTCTGCTTCATTTAAGGACACGTACGACTTCATTGTCGAAGTAATTCCCGCATTTTTTATTCGATCTATTTCAATACCATTCATTTCATATCGGATGTCTTGAAACAAGAACATAACAGGGTTATTACTAAATGTGATAGCCTTTTCAATCGGTTTTCCATCTCTGCCGAACATCCTTGCTCGACCTTCGATGTAAATGGAACTGGCTGATGGGAGCACGTATATATCTTGCTGATGAATGGGGATTCTAATTTCATCGTTTTCTCTAAAGCAGTTATTGTAGGGATTGTAGGAATGGACTTCATAACTTTCGATTGAAATATCGAAATATGGTAAATCATTAACCTGCAGAATATTCATACTTTAAAACCGAGGGCTTTAAGAAATTCAATATTAGGTTTGGTCAACTTATTCACTCTTTTCTTGCGTCTACACACCCTAGTGGTTGCAGAGGTAATAACACGTTTCACTTTAGGCAACGTGTTTATATTAAATAATATCATTTCACTTTTCTTAAGTGAAGCCGCACTTGAACTTGGTCTATATTGTCGAAAGTGTTTCCAAATTGATCAACAACTTTGAGAGATATAGATGAAATAATATTTTTGTTCACGGGGAAGTAAATAACGTTTTGCGGTGTTTCTATCCAATGGTCTGAATTATAACTGTTGCACACGAATTCATGAATAATATGCGACGGTAATCCATTAGTATAAGAACCATGTACTAAATCACATTTAATCCTGATTACGCATGGATTGTTGTTAAAGTGCACATTCTTTGATTTTAGTACTGAGAAATACAACAAACCACACTCGTAGTTTCCGAACAAACTCAAAGATGGTTGGAAATATGATTCTAATTCAGAATACTTGCATACTGATGAATATTGCACAATCCTGTTTATTTTATTCCGTGTCGGACCAAAAATCATGTAAAAACTCTAAACAAAGATGTCCACAATTAAACGGGTGATCTTTTTGTTTGTTTTCATAATTATAATTGATATTAGAGCCTAAGTATTTTATAAATTCTTTGGCGGGCTTAAGATTACCGTTACTATCAAAATTTATTTAAAATTTTTTTTTTTTATTTAAATATTACACAACATCACATACATTGATCTGATCCCGTGGTAAGTAGCACTTGTGTTACGGAAATCAGGATCAACAGTGGATACACAAATAAACTTAAATATATTTAATAATACACCCAGACACGGAACAAACACCGATGTTCGTCACACAAATATTTGTCCCGAGTGGGAATCGAACCCACGACTCTTGGAACCGTAGGTTTAGAACCTGAGTCACTAACCACTGTTCCACCGAGCCAGTCAAAATATTCGACATAAATATATTTAGCATAAGCTACCCAATCAGAACCGGGATTTTTTGAGCTATTTAGGTTCATAACTCCACATTCTTTTTTAAATGGGCTTTTAGGAAGCTCATCTCTCATGAAAACACCTCTGAAATATGGAATACTATCTCCATATATCATTATGTCCAAGTTAGATAGGGCTCTGTTGGGTAGCCGGTATTTCAGTTTTTTTTATTCGATACAAAAATTCCAAGTCCATTTTTATGTGGTTTAAGATGCAATCCTTTTCCTATACAAAGAACTTAAATTTTTTCTCTTCGATTCATCATATAGCTTTTTAGCCATTTTAAACTCATTAATTGTCTTAGCGATACCAGCTGCTCCGCCTGTCAAGGCCCCCATTGCTGATAGTCCAGCAAAGATAGGAATTAATGGCAAAACACCGCCAGTTTTTGGCAAGCGAATTACACGAGGAAGTTTAATATTTGATTCATCAACTAATTCTCTTGCAGCAGCCATAGCTAATTCTATTGCCACTTTTTTACATTTAGGTTTTAATTTTTTTAAACGTTTTTTTGAGACTTTAACAACGTGTTTAAATATCTTTTTTATCCCTTTTCCAGATGCATTTATGTTTTGAATGTTTCGGCCTGCGCTAGTTTTAATTTTTGCTAACATGGCATTTCTAACCATATGAGCTGCAATCTTTTCTCCTGCAGTTGCATCAGCAGCAACTGAACGTTTTCTTGCCATTTTTAATAAAATTTTATCTGCCTTTAGCCAGTCTTTTAAGTTCGATGAGTTGTAATAAGCAATATCGTGTTCTCTACAATACTCGTCCAATTTATTTACTCCTTTATCTCCGCGTTTAAGTCTTTCGATCAATTTTGTACTAGGTCCACAATATTTTTATCCTGGTTAATGAATTTCAAACGGTAAATGATTTATAAGCCAATTAAGAAGACTTCTCTCTCCAATACACATCACAAGACTAATCAATCGAGGAACAAACAAGCAAATTTAAATAAAGGTATTATTATCTTTTTACAATACGTTTGACTTATCAATCCAACTATTTTCACTTAAAGGCAAACTTCTATTGCCACTTTTTTACATTTAGGTTTTAATTTTTTTAAACGTTTTTTTGAGACTTTAACAACGTGTTTAAATATCTTTTTTATCCCTTTTCCAGATGCATTTATGTTTTGAATGTTTCGGCCTGCGCTAGTTTTAATTTTTGCTAACATAGCATTGCTAACCATATGAGCTGCAATCTTTTCTCCTGCAGTTGCATCAGCAGCAACTGAACGTTTTCTTGCCATTTTAATAAAATTTTATCTGCCTTTAGCCAGTCTTTTAAGTTCGATGAGTTGTAATAAGCAATATCGTGTTCTCTACAATACTCGTCCAATTTATTTACTCCTTTATCTCCGCGTTTAAGTCTTTCGATCAATTTTGTACTAGGTCCACAATATTTTTATCCTGGTTAATGAATTTCAAATGGTAAATGATTTATAAGCCAATTAAGAAGACTACTCTCTCCAATACACATCACAAGACTAATCAATCGAGGAACAAACAAGCAAATTTAAATAAAGGTATTATTATCTTTTTACAATACGTTTGACTTATCAATCCAACTATTTTCACTTAAAGGCAAACCTAGCCATTTTACAAAAACCTTATTTCCCTTCTTTTTAAGAACTTTCTCAACTAGATAAACATTAGGGTGTTTGGTTTTTGGTAGTTCTTGCTCATAAAATGAACCTAATATAGGCTGACCTCTAATTGTATCCTGAACTAAGTAAGTTGTAGGATTAGTGTTTTGTTTTTGTCGAATTTTAAATATTTCTGTAGACCAGTTGGGAGTATATCCCTTTTCAAACGTTCCTTTATACTTGCTAATACGGACATAATCACCTACTTTATACTTGCTCTTTATATTTAATCTTTGAACCAAGTTTTCGTATCTTTTTAGTATATGCCTTTTATTGAACTTGTTTACATTGGCAGGAATTTCGTGTATTGTTCGATGATAGGTATGGTTGTATACATAAATAACTTTATCGAGAGTATTACGAATCCAGTTATAATTACCCCTTAAGCTAAATTCTTTGTACAATTTGAATTTAAATGTTCTGATAAACCGTTCAACTATAGAAGCTTTTTTCGATGAAAAGGTTGAATAATGATTAATATTGTACAACTGCATTAAATTTTTAAATTTGCTGTTGTAAAATTCTGTCCCATTATCCGTTTGCAAGTTCTTAGGAACGCGTTTCATATCAAGTAAGACCTTAAAGGTATTATATACTTCTTCTTTATTTTTACTTCTCAAAGGAAACACCCAAGCATATTTTGAAAACGTGTCAATGACGGCTAGAATAAATTTAAAATTTTTATTCTCTTTTGCAATAGATTGCATATCAATTAAATCTGCTTGCCAAAGATCGTCCACGTCTTTCATAAGAACGTGTCTACGAGGAAAGTTCACTCTTGCACTTTTATGAATTTCATTTACTACGTCAGCTTGTCAGCTTTGCTCATGATTATTAATTTTAATTGTATTACTGTTTTAAACACATGAATTCATGAGTTATACTGATTGAAAAGCATTGTACAATTAGTATTTATTGCTTTATTATATTGGCTTCTTTTAACTCTTCAATTATGGACAAAATTTCATTGTCATGATTTGTATTTCCTGTATCTTTTGAAGCCACTAGTAGTTTTAATCGTTCAACCAATTCGTTGGGATCATCCCAATATACTATATCAGTACTTTTGCAATATTTTTTAAGAGTAGGTAAGCTACTTCCAATTTTTTTCTGACAGTTTTCAATGGCTTCGCAAAACAATGGTTTTATGATAGATCGATATTTTATTCCTTTATCCCCTCTTATTTGACCACTGGAACTGAAATCCCTTTTATGAGCATTAGTATAATCTAATATGTCTTTATACATACATTTATCCTTCTTAGTTATTAAATTCAAATTTGGTTTTCTTCTAAGCAAAAGTTCTTTGAGTCTAGGAGTTAAATCATAGGTTTTGTCTCCAATTTTAACTAAAACTAAACCATCCTTTTTTGAACTACTAGATTTTGAAAATGTAACTACTGAGTTACCCATCATTAAAGATTATTTTTAGTTCTTATTCCAAACGGTGCATTTATGCCATCATGAATATTGAACAAAATGGGGTCGCTTCCTAGTGGTAAACCAGTTAAACCACTACCTTCCCTATACTAAGGGATCAATAAAAAAACAAAAGCCAATTTTGACTATATAGAGTAGATTATTTATTAATTTTCACAGTTTGACCTATATGGCTCCCAGAAAACAAAACACTTGCGCGATGCAAAAACTGTACAACGCCATCTATTGAGGTGTACCGGAACTACAACGAACAATACTTTGTATCGACTTAAACATTTCGCCCGCCAAGGACAATATGACATTAATTGTCCTTTAAGAAAACAATTAGTTATTTCTTAGATAACTTAAACTTAACATTTGTACAGGCAAACAACTTAAACTTAAAACATATTCAACAACGGTATACATCTTCATACATTTAATTTATTAACTTACTCTTTTGAAATTGGGAGCAAACATACTTTGGAAATAGGACGCTTGTACGTACCATTTTTTGTTTTTAAACTAATGACTCTAACTAAATTGTCTTGACCGGGATGAGTAGCAACCACTCTGCCATATAACCAACGACAGGGCGGCAGTCCGTCCTCTTTCACCAAAACAACATCGCCCACCTTAGGCTGTATATGCTGTGATGACCATTTGTACCGGTGCAAAAATTTATTTAAATACTCCTGAGACCATTTTTGCCAAAAATGTTGCAGCATTTTTTGGGTGTACTGCCACCGTCTTAAGGAACTTACATTTTGAGATTCATAATTTTGATCAGGGGGGGTAACAATAGGCTCTCCCACAAGAAAATGACCTGGAGTTAATATAAGACTATCTTCCGAGTCACTTGAAATAACCGACAGCGGTCTCGAGTTGAGACAAGCCTCCACTTGAGCTAGAACTGTCGATATTTCTTCGAACGTTAGTGTTGACTGCCCAATTATCCTTTTCAGGTGATATTTCACAGATTTTACCCCTGCTTCCCATAAACCACCGAAATTCGGTGAGCGAGCAGGAATGAAATGCCAATTACACTCGTTACTAGCTAATGCTTCTGCCATTTCTTGAAGCATGGAACCTTTCTCAGTCTGAAACAGTCGTTTTAACTCGGCTGCTGCTCCAATAAAATTAGTTGCGTTGTCACTCCATATATCCGAGCAATGGCCCCGCCTGGAGACAAACCGCTTAAACGCCTGTAAAAACCCTTGAGAACTGAGATCGGTGACTGCCTCTAAATGAATGGCCTTGGTCGCCATACAAATAAAGAGGCATATATAACCCTTGTATGATTTATTGCCACGACCTTTGGACGTTCGTAGTTGAATTGGTCCTGCGTAATCAACGCCACTACATTTGAACGGCCGCGTTGGAGTCACTCTTGAAATCGGCAACTGACCCATCAGCTGCGTCTGGAGATTAGCAGAGTTCCTAGCACAAGTAACACATTTTCTAAAACACGACTGGACTAATTGTTTTGCTCCTAAAATGAAATACTTTGCTTGGATAAAACAAATCATAAGCTGGGGACCTCCATGAAGTGTCTGCTTATGTGCATCAGAAATTATCAATGCTGCTAAATGACACTTCTTGGCTATTAGAATGGGATGCTTTTGGTTGTGACTTAAATCGGAATGTTCTAACCTTCCCCCGACTCTCAATATTTGATCTTCATCCAGCAACGGGTTCAACGATCGGAGGACACTCTTCTTAGGTAAGTTTCTTTGTTGTTTTATTAATAAAATCTCATCTTTGAAATATACTGCTTGATGTTGCTTTATACACAAATCTAGTGCCAGTTTTAGTTCTTGAGTCGTTAAATAACCCTTTGTTCTTTCTGAGGGCTTTAATCGCAAATTGTTTATAAACCGCAGACAGTATGCCATAACTCTTTTCATTTTTGTAAGGGATGAAAACCTCTCCCATATACTATCTTCCTTCACCGAACAATGAGTTTGAATTATTTCTAAATTGGTTGCTATTTCTTTTGGCTTCTCATAATTGATCGTTGCGTTTCTTAAAAACTCTGGACCACTGAACCACATCTCATTCTTTACCAACTCTCCTGGAGACAATCCCCTGGATGCAGCATCAGCAACATTTTCCTTGGTGCCTATATGTGACCAATTATGAGAATCCAAATTAGATTGAATTTCTGATACCCGGTTGGCGACAAATACTTTCCATCTGCTTGAATGGCTATTAATCCATGCTAAAACCACTGTAGAGTCTGTCCACGCCCGAATGTTGCTTTTGTCTATTCCTAGTACTTTAGATGTTTCTACCATTAATCGCGTCAGTAAAACAGCTCCACATAATTCCAATCTTGGAATTGATACTTGCTTTACAGGAGCCACCTTTGTTTTAGCAGTTAGAAGAGAAACATGGATTTTCCCAGACGAATCGATCACACGGATGTACACAGCCGCAGCATATGCAGCCTTAGATGCATCGCAGAAGCCGTGCAACTCGACTATATCTCCGACTTTGGTACCGACCCATCTAGGTATGATGAGCGCTTCCAACTGTTTCAACTCCTCCCGGTAAGCAAGCCATTCATTTAGTATTTGTTCCGGTACTCTTTCATCCCATTCAATTCCTGCTAACCATAGTTTTTGAATAATAATCTTTGATTTTATAATGCTTGGTCCTACCCAGCCTAGTGGATCATAAAATCGTGAAATGTCACTAATAATTTTTCTTTTTGTTACAGGTTGTTCCAGCTTCGGGAGTTTGACATCATAGCGAAAGGCGTCTTCGTTTCGGTTCCAGGTAAGTCCCACTATTTTCATAGTTTCATCTGATTTAATCTTTAATGCTTCCTGAACACCCTTTACTGCCTTTTCTTGACCCATAGCTTCAATTAGCTCTTCATTGTTGCTTGTCCATTTCATTAATTGAAATCCGCCTTTAGCCAATAACTCATTCATTTCTCGAAATATCTTCAATCCTTCTTCTTTTGTTTGACAACCTGTAAGCAGATCGTCCATGTAAAAATCTTTCTTTACTCTTTCAGCCACCATGGGAAAATTATCCCCTTCATCACGTGCCAGCTGCTGCAATGATTTAACTGCTAGGTAAGGTGCAGGTGCAGTTCCAAACATAACTCGAGGCATTCTAAAATGTTGTATTTCAGGTTTATCTTCAGCTCTCCAGAGAATCCTTTGGAAATCCACATGCATAGCAGCTACCCTAATCTGCAAATACATTTTTGAAATGTCAGCAGTAAGACATATAGGCGGAATGCGCCATCGCATGATCAAATGTCGCAACTCCGGCTGCAAGGTAGGTCCCACTAGGAGGTTTTCATTGAGTGATTTGCTATTTTTACCTTTACAGGAAGCATCAAACACTATCCTGACCTTACTCGTGTCTTTATCCTCACGCAGCACTGCATGATGTGGTAAGTATATGGCCTTTGGATTATTCCGCTCCTCCTCTGGTACCAGTTCCATATGATTGTTATCAATATATTCTCGCATTGCCCTTGAATATTTATCATTTAGTTCTTTATTTTTGTTTAATTTGTTTTCTAATGATTTTAACCTCTTTTCAGATATTTCCATCGAATCAACTACCTGAGGAGGATTATTCTTCAGAGGAAGTTGGACGACGTACCTACCTTCTTCATCTCTTACAGTTGTAGCGGCAAAAATCTCTTCACATCTTTTTTCTTCATCTGTATACATTTTCTCTTTACTTATTTCAGGTTCTGCCTCCAATTCCCAGAACTTTTTGAGAAGATCATTATCATCCGTACGACAATGCAGGACGTTTATTTTATTAACTGGTTTAACAGTTATATCGATGTGTCCAGAAAGGACCCATCCAAATGAAGTAGATTGCGCTAATAGCGCGCCCTCTGGACTTCTTTCCATTCCTTCCAAGAGTATCTGATTGTAAATACCCACACCAAGTAAAACATCAATACGACTTGGTGTGTGATACTCTGGATCAGCGAGAACCAGACCCTTAAGTTCAATCCATTTTGATGGATCGACTTTACAGGTTGGCAACGGAGCTGTGATCGACTTTAAAACATATGCTTCAACCTTGACTTTAAAATTAGAGTCTACTCGAGATTGAAGTTCCAACATAACCATAGCCTTTGAAGTGGACTCCTGCTCGCCTAGGCCAGAAATTTGTCCCAGTGCAGGAATCTTCCTCAACCCCAAACGCTGTACAGTAGATTCTGTTACGAAAGAAGATTGCGAGCCTTGATCAAGAAGTACGCGTACAATGTCATGACCTGTTTTCGACTTGACTCCTACTAGTGCAGTTGCTAGAAGAGCCTGATTGTATACCCTACCTGAAGAAAAACAGGATACAGACGATTGTTGCTGTTCACCTACCGACAATTTTACTACCTCTTGTAACTTCTTTGAAGGCGATGCAATCCCTTCCACCGGTCTACTCTTTTCCCTGACTTCAATGGTCTCCGAAGTAGTTTTCCCACTAGGGTGCAAAAGAGAATGGTGTTTTCTTTTACAAACACGACACCTTACATTGATGCGGCACATTTTGGCAGAATGGTTAATACCTAAACAATTGAAACAAGCATTATTGGTCTCAACAAAATTACGACGGGCATCAGTCGTCTCTTTGCTAAACTCTTTGCAAAATGCAAGCGTGTGTGCTCCCGAACAAAACAAACATTTATAGTTGGTTACATGTAGTGATTTCATTTTATTTATAGGAGGATTACTACAAGTTGAACCCCTTTTTGCTGTGTTCGATCCGGAGTCCAAGAATTCCATTGCGCGATATCTATTTGTTAAAAATTCTTTAAATTTATCGTAAGTTGGTAACTCATCTGCTGAATTATTGTTGCTGACATGAAATTCCCACTGTCTCTTGGACTCCGGATCCAACTTCAGACACAATATATGTATAATTATGACGTCCCAACTGCTTACATTTACACCTATGTTACCTAAGGCAGCAAGACAGTCATTAGTAGTATCAATCAAATCTTTTAAATAAGAGGCTGACTCGTTTAATATTGTCCTCTGACTGAATAACCGTTTAAGTGTTAAATGACAAATATATTTTTTGTTATTGTACCTTTCCTCGAGCAACCTCCAGCACCTGTCATAATTTTCGTTAGAAATTGGGATGTGTCGTAAAAATTGTTCTGCCTCCCCTACCAAATAACTCTTCAAGTAATGCAATCTTTGTGCTTTATTTAGTTCTTGATTGGTATGGATCAGCGCTACGTACAAATCTCTAAACGCTGCCCATTCAGAATATTTACCCGAGAAATTAGGTATATTTATTTTAGGTAGTCTAATATGTGATGATGATTTGACATTAACTAGGGTGTTACTACAAGTTGTAGGACCAACCACAACAGGAACATTGAAATTTTCTAAAGATGTTTTTAGTTCAGCCTTATAATCCAAATAACACTCTTCAGTCTTATCATAAATTTCCTTCGTGACATATTCAGATGCTAACAATAACCTTTTCTCTGTATTACGCTTTAAATCCTTATGTCCCGATGAAAACTCGAACCACATTTGATCAACCAACTCCAATCGTCCTTCTAAATATTGCTTAGTAATTCTTTCTTTAGGGCTCTTTTTAAAATTGGATCTAGCTTTACAAATGCGCTCGTATATCTCTATTTGAAAATCTATCAAAGCCTCCATTTTTATAGACACACAAACAAATTCAAGAAAAAATACACAGAAATTAATACACAATTAAAAGTTAAAATTAAATCAAAATTTTCTAAGTTCAAATATACTAAATTTATATTTAAAGTTTAAAAAATATCAAAATTTTTCTAAGTCCAAAACAATCAAAAATTTTCTAAGTGTTTTGAACTTGTAAATCTCGCTCAAAAATTGGGCATGGATTCCCCGTATTTACCTTTTTAGAGAAATTATTCTAAGTCTTAACTAAAATTATGCAAAATTATTCTAAGTTCTAATCACTTGTTAAATTCCAAATAACACCAACAAAGTTAATATCTTCTTGCGAATAAGGTTCAAAGTTACTTACGATTTTTCACTTCTAAAGCACACGACACTCACTGAGAACCGCAATAGCACCTCCTTACTTGTACCGCACCAACTGCAACCGTTGCACTACGGCTGCACCCGCTCCGCTGCACTCCTGATTGACCGCTGACTGCACCTCAGCCAAGCGCCATCCGAGGTCAGATCCACTGACCCCTGTTATGCACTACGTTCACGACAGCGATCCACTGCCCGTAGTTGCGGAGAATCAAAAAAATCCAGACTGGATATCCGGCTTGCGAAGGACCATGAACAAAATGGGGTCGCTTCCTAGTGGTAAACCAGTTAAACCACTACCTTCCCTATACTAAGGGATCAATAAAAAAACAAAAGCCAATTTTGACTATATAGAGTAGAATATTTATTAATTTCCACAGTTTGACCTATATGGCTCCCAGAAAACAAAACACTTGCGCGATGCAAAAACTGTACAACGCCATCTATTGAGGTGTAACGGAACTACAACGAACAATACTTTGTATCGACTTAAACAAATATCATATATATCCTCATTTTCAAGTGAAATTTCAGAATTGTTTTTTGCATTATTAGGAGAACTAGAATAATTGATTTCAGCATCATGAAAATTGTCACATTCACTAGCCAAGCTTTCGTCGAAGTCTTGTGCCTCTGAATTATCAGACAATACATTTACGTCTTTGTCCTTTTTCACATCTTTTTTAAGATTGACAAGAGTTTTGAGGGGGTCTGATATAGGTTTGAACATTTTATTAAGCGAGTAGTTTACTTCATAGTCTTGGTTATTAATTTCTTTCAATTTACGTTTTATGGAATCAACAGATTTAATTAACTCAATTTTAATATTCTGCTCCATAATGTATTTCTGATGTTGTAGTCAACGAGAAAGAAGAAATAAGACTAATTGCACTTTCCTCGTTACATGAATATATAAATCATTCGAAATAAAAATAATTATCAAAGTTTTTTCTATATCTTCCATTATTTAATGGAGCATCTTTGTTGATGATAATAAAATTATATGGCTCTCTCCATACAGCACCACAAATAACCTTGAACTGCTTCCAAGACATATCGGTACTAACATGTTCTTCATAAACATGCTTTAAATTGACATCATCTTGTTTAAATATTATGAGAAAATTACTATTATCACGAAGTAACTGCTTCGGAATCTTTGAATAGGTTTGAGACAAATACAAACAATCGATGTGTTTGTGTCGTCCCATTGAGAAGTAATTACGAATGTTTATTTGCTTTTCACCCGCAATATCATCAAAAATAAAAACAGAATTATCTAGGGCTTCATTCGGTGATATAACATCTTTATCATGACTGAATTCATAAAAATTTATCTCGGGCACTCTATTTAAAACTTCTTTTAAAAAACGATATTTAGGTTGAAAAGTAGTTTTTGAATATAGATAGATTTTTAAATTTGAGTCCATTTTCATGTAATAACAAGCTGATGGCAACGTTCGTTTTGCCGCAATTCGAAGGACCGCATACTATACATCGAATTGTATTGGGCAATAAAACACTGTGTCTGATCTGATGAGAAAAATCACCAAGATAAATATTATTTATGTTAAGCGATACGGGATGTTTGATCAGCTTCATCTTGCCAATTAAATCTTTACTGGAACTGAGGCACATTATATATTAGGTCAGACATGTTATTTAAAAGTAGTCCAGCATAATAATGAAAGGATGCATATATTTGAAATAAAACTACATCATTTTTTTTTATGTTATATTGAATATGTATAAACAACAAATATTAAAAATAAATATAACTAACTTTCAACTAAAAAATATCAGTGTATACTAAATTATATTATTTTATGGAAACCTTAACAACATAATGTTACAAATAAAAACTAATTTTACGGATTAAACTCGCGTGTATTGGTATTCTAAACATTATTTAGAGATCCGACGTTTCGAGCTCTTTACATCATTAAAAACATCCTAATTTCAATAGAGAAGATGGTTGGAGTGTACCACCTGCTTGGGATCCTATCATGAAGACCATCATATCCCAAGCCCGTCAAAAACAACAACATATTGTAAGACCTAACAATGTATGCGTAAACTGGAACACACAAAATATCACACCAAATGACGGTAGTAATTAAACTCACATAAGAAGACACCTGTCAACTTTAGTCTTGCCCGTGACCACGAGCGCTGTAAAGAGCTCGAAACGTCGGATCTCTAAATAATGTTTAGAATACCAATACACGCGAGTTTAATCCGTAAAATTAGTTTTATTTGAAATGTGTAGTTCTCGCGCAAATAAAAATAGACAATACTAACTTAATGTTACGAAATAATCTCTGTGCTTATAATATGGAATCACAATGACCCCATGGCAGTGTATTTACTTGATCTGGTTGAACTTGCACTTTATCGTCAACTGCTTTTAATATTACTTTATTCACTTCTTGTGAATACAGTTCATGTTTTAAGGATTTGATTATATTCATTTTACGTTTTAATATAATTTTCCGAAATAAAACTTTCTTATAATGAGATGTATTCAAACTATTTGTAATTGGCTTAGAAACTCCTTTAGCTTTTTTAATTTGAGTTTTTAGTGATTTAATACAGTAAAGTTTAGCTCTTAGACCTATGAATTCAGTAATTAAATCACCTCCTAATTCATCCTTAAATAAACCAGGCACCTTTTCATTCAGCTTAGGCATGTCATATGGGTTATATAATAATAATAATAATAATTTTTCTTTATAAAATTATAATGGAAATTATACAAATGTTGTTTTGAATATTCAAGCACAGAAAATCCTACATATATCGGTCTATCTAAGATAATCTTCTCATGTTTCAGTTCAACGGCAATAAAATTTTTCTGCGCCTAATAATTTATTTGTAATATTACAATTGTCATTCCATTTAGTTACTAATTTGAAATCCACCTGTTTACGTTTATTTTCAATTGTTTTGCCAAATACAGAATTGTTCAAAATCTTGAAGAAATCCTTTTCAAATAATGTCTTAGCTGTTTGACGTAATTTAGTGTTCAAGTCTATTTATTTCTTTAAAAAACTATCCTGTCTAAACTGCAGCACTCGATGATTTTTTTTAATACCAGACCATTTTTCAGACATTCTTTTAGGTGAACATAATGTATTATGTAATTGTATTTATCATACAAATTAGCAATTAATTTTGGTGTCTTTCCTCCGATTGGTATGAATTTTTCGGCAGCAAAACGCAGATCACTGTGTAAATTATGCAAATGATCAGGATACATCATATCAACTTCTAAAATATAACCAAACTCAGCTTCATCAGAAACATCAACCACATTAAAATTTTCAACCTCATTATTTTTCATAAATTTAAAATCTGATATAGGTAACTTCTTAGTCATAGCATAACCGTACAAATTGTTGCAGTCAAGATATATTAAATATTTTGACGGTTTGGAATCATCAAAAGTAGGCAAATAAATATTATTGGCTTCCGCATATCGGTGAGTGCATTGTGCTAATCCCCACGTATAACGAAATTAAACCACGTCGTCTTCAGTATATAATCACTTTAATATTTCACAATTTAACTTAAACAAAATCAGTAGGTACATCGACAATCACACGGACATAGATTCACTAAGACGTCTTAACTCTACCACAGCTGGGTAAAGAATGAATCCGGCTGAGCACACAGCTCTACTAAGCTGCCCTGTCCTAACTACTTTGCCACCTCCTTAGTCAGAGCGTGTGACAGTGGCTATCAGTGTTGCCGTTTAATAATTTAAAAATTGAACCAATACTTAAGATTTACACTTAAAAATATAAAAATCATAACATTCGGCCATCTGATAACGTGCTGTCTCCTCACAGGCACACAATTCACAAAATAATTAGATTTTATTTGAGCATTTACTTAATTAACTTAAATTTAAACATTTGCCTTTGTTAAAGTATATGTATATAATGTATACATTACTAGCACCCAGGTAAACGTTAGTTAAATAAACATAACACCTATTTTAGAATCAACTTGATACATAAGTAACAATATTGAACAAAAAGGACTGAAATATGAATCATAACATTCGACAATATTACTCTGATCAACCCTAAAATAACAGTATAATTTTAGAACAACTTACTCTACATTCCAGTTTATAATCCTATTCTTAGCCTATATTACACATTATTTATTATTTTGTTTACAGAATACAGTTTCGTTTTATACAATACAATATACAATATTGATAAATTACTGCTTCTTAATTATTTTTAGATACAATTTTTTTTTTTGTTTAATTATTTTACTATAATGATATAAGCTTACATATACTTATTATAATTAGTACTTAATATGGTTATTATAACGATATGAACGTTCTGAGTACCTAGTTATTTTATATATTCGTCTATTTTTATCAACAATCAGTACTGTGCTCATCAGAGCTGCTGCTGTCCGTATCATGTAATTCTAAAGCTTTTATATGTATCCAGGGCCTAATTCTATCGGCAGCTAGAACAGTGTTATAAGGTTTACCTCTTTTGCTAAATCCAGGAACATCAGATATTTTGTACCTGTCGTTCCCTAATATCTCACAAATTTTATAAGGTCCGACAAACTTAGACAGTAGCTTTGTGCTTTGGTTTTTGTTATCGTAGTTATTCCGCGAAATTTTGACTAAATCACCTACTTCGTAGGATCGAGCCGGAGCCCGATTTGCATTGTGTCTCTCTTTTTGCTTTGCTTGATCCTTTCTTATGTTGTTCTTATTTCTTCTCTGATTTGTTGCAAGTCAGAGTTGGGAACATCTTCGCGAATACCTATGTCAAGTTTGTTTACTAAGTCATCACGGAGTTTAAATCCAAAACAAAGCTTCTGTCGCAGTTCTGCGGGTTGAGGCGTTGACTGTATTGTTAATACCGAACTGCACTTTCCCCTAACACTTGTCCCATTCACGTTCATGACCAAATGCGTTCTGAGAAGCTAATGAATTTAGAATGGTTTGATTGAAACGCTCTGCTTCACCGTTTGCCCTCGGACACGCGACCGCGTTAAGTACGTGTTTAATGCCATGAGAATCGCAAAAGACCTTGAAAGCTGAAGACGTAAAGCTGGTTCCACGATCGGATACAATCCTAGCCGGGACTCCGAAATCATAGAAGATTTTTTCAAGAGCTTTGACTGTAGTTTTGGTTTTTAGATCTCTAACGGCCCTGACAAACACATATTTTGTAAACCCATCTACTACCGTTAGTATATAGCTATTACCATCTTTACTTTTCCCGAAAGGACCGAGGTGATCCATGTGGATCGTGTGAAAAGGCACATTGATCTTTTCTATGGGGTATAGATGACCAGACTTCTGTCGTGAAGAGCTATCTTTATTAAAAGCACACTCTAGACAGGCTGCTACGTATTTTTTAATGAATTTCCTAAGCTTTGGAAACCAATAATCACGTCGAATGCTATCTAAGGTTTTGGCATAGCCTTGATGACCTATATCGTCATGATTGGCACGACATATCTGCCATCGTGCATTTCGCGGTAAAACAAGACATAATCGGTCCTCGACTTTTCTGTACACCGCATGGTTTTTAACTACATAGTTTTTTCTTATGTCCTTGCACGCAAGATCGTCCTCAGGTTTTAGAATGTTGTGAATCCTAGAGATATCTGGGTCTGCTATTTGCAGGGTCAAGAGCCAATTTTGTTTCTCAATCGTATACACAGAGACAGAATTGGTATCTTCCAGATCCTCAGATAGTTTAGTGTTCCTGCTCAAAGCGTCAACATGCGACATTTGAACACGTGGCCGATATTCAATGTCGAATGTGTATTCGCTCATTTGGAGCCACCACCTCGCTATCCGTGGAATAAGATCCTTCTTAGTCATCGTGGTCCTAAGAGCTGCGCAATCCGTGAATACTTTAAAGTTCAAACCTAATAGATAAACCCTAGACTTTTTCAACGAGCACACGACAGCCAGTGTCTCTAGCTCATAAGAATGTAAATGTTTTTCCTCGGGGGTTGTCTGCCGACTAAAGTATGCCACTGGTTTCAAAACCCTTGAATCTGCTTGCCATTGCATGAGAATACCTCCTATACCCAGAGAGCTAGCGTCGGTGTGCAACTCTGTTTCGAGTTTGGGGTCATAAAGTGCTAATACCGGTCGACTTACAAGCTTTTCCCTTAGGATATGGAATGCTTGTTCTTCCGCGTTAGACCAACGCCAAACAGAGTCCTTCTTTAACAAAGTTGTGAGAGAACGCGCGACTTCACCATACCCCTTTATAAACTAACGAAAGAATCCGGTTAGACCCAAGAATTGGCGAACCTCGTGCACATTACGGGGTGTGGGAAATTCACTCACGGCTAATACCTTCGTCTCACCAGGTCGTATGCCCTCCGAAGAAACTTCATATCCCTAGTAACTGACAGTTCTATCAAAAAAACGACATTTTGTTAGCTTCAGGGTAAGACAGTTTTGCCGAAAGAGTTTCAAAATATCTTCCAATCGATCAAACATGTCCTCGATACTTCTCGAGGGTACCAACACATCATCAAGATATGCCAGAGCATATTCAAAACGCCTGTTGCCTAGGATCCTATTTATCATTCGCTGAAAAACAGCCGGGGCGTTTGCCAACCCGAAAGGCATTCTTTTAAATTCATAATGGCCGTCCGGAGTGACAAACCCAGTCAGATGCTGACTGTCCTTGGCCATGGGGATTTGATAATAACCGGAAGCGAGGTCAAGTGTAGTGAAGAAGCTGTTTCCACTTAAATTTGTGATCTGATCGTATATCAGCGGCAGAGGAAAGCGATCCTTTATGGTTTTGTTATTCAAGGCCCTAAAATCTATGCAAAGTCTCTGCTCACCAGTTTTTTTCTTGACCATTAAGATGAGGCTCGCGTAATCGGACCTCGACTCTTGGATGATGTCTAGCCGTAAAAGTTCATCTATAGTCTCACGAACATTCTCACGCTCGCTATGAGACAGGCGGTACGGTCGATAGACAACTGGTCTATTGTCCATGACGTCGATTTTCATCTCAACATCGACCGCACAACCTATCTCACCTAACTTAGTAGCAAAACAGTCGCGATCATTTTGTAACAAATCGTAAAGTCGGTCTGCTTGTTCAGTACTAAGTTCTGGTCCAGTCTTGACATCATCCTTGTTCAGAGGTTTCAAGGTAGAAGTATCGACTCGAATCCTATTCATTCGGAAGGATTTTTTTTCTATAAAAGGTATTGCCCTAGCTACTAAGGTGTCTTTTGCTATAGTTACGGAGTGGTGTGACAGATTCTCAACAACTACTTCGCCTTTACCATTAATGATATGGTAAGCACCTTGAAGTAAACAATATTCATTTCCAGGCTCAGTAGAGCTATAACCATCAATAAAAATATCTCCTGTAAAATTTGACTCTACACGAACAGGGACGACTTCAATTCTGCGAACATTAACAGAATTAAAAGCATGAAGCTTTAGCCTGGTGACAGAAGATAGTGGATCACCGCTAGGACTTTTATAAAAAGTGAGTCTGCTACTGTCTTTCAGGACAGTGACGCAAGGTAACTCCGTGAAATTTTGTCCAATGATCATGGCGGTCTGCATGTGCATGTCGTCCACAACAAGGACTTCAACCTGTGCTTCAACTTCATCGACCTTTATGGTCACAGAGGACTTATATAACGGAATAACAGAGGATTGTCCAAAACCCCGCACAACGGGGAGCTGTTCAAAAGACTTTTCCAAATTTAAAAGCTCAGCATTACTCTTACTAAGAAGCGTGCATTCGCTGCCGAAATCAATGTAAGCTCCTAAAAGATTGTCATTAATAGTGGCGCTTTTAAAGAACTTGTCATTGTCCTTATTCCCTATATCTATTTTTAAAGTTTTCTTTTCAGAAACTTCAGGGCTCGCAGAGTTAAAAGTTTTACTGCTATACGGTGTCGCTTTGCAACTGTCACTATCATGACCAACTCTATTACAGCGTCTGCATCTAACTATTGGTTTCGTGCACTTGTAATAAGGGTGCCCCTTAGACCGACAATTATAACAAACAATCGATTCCGAAGTAGAATTTTGAGTGCTAAGGTTAGAGTTACTAACAGAGTGACTTTTAGTTTGAATGGGACGAGTCTTTGATTTATTATCGGTAAACGGTTGTGATTTTTGGGAACAGAGAAAGTTGAGTAAGTCTTCAGGTTCAGAACTATTTAAAGCTTGTGCTCCATTACGTATGGACCTATCAGTTATACCATACACGATACAGTCAACTGCCCTTTTTCCTGTAATTTCACATCTATTAAGCAAACACAATTTATCAAAAAAGTATTCTCGGAGACTTTCGTCATATCTAGAAGTCCGGTTTAGCATCTCCTCCAAAAGACGACCGTAATTTTCTTCGCTAGGGAACGCCTTTCGAAGTTTGGCTTGCCATTCATCCCAATTGAAATCACAGTAGGTAAGGACTCGAACCACCTTTTTGCCAAACCAACTAATTTTTGTAAGGAAAAATGAACAATTTGCTTCTCGCTCCAACTATAAATGACGGCGCACTCGTTGACTTTCCTTAGCCAGCTATCAACAGTTTGAGTTCTATTTGCCGGATCGAACTCGGGTAACACATTGTTAAGATTACTGCTAGCCAAAACTGGTGAAGAGGATTTATCTTTATCACCACTAAAGTTAGCCAAAAGTTTTAAAACATCGTTAGTAGAAAGGCGACATATATATTTACGAGTCTTCCTAGGCACAGGCTCGCTGCTTGAGGTGGATGAAGAAGAAGGACTTCTTCTTCGCGCAGACCTTTTAGCTCGCCGGCGCCGTTTTGAGGACGCGCGGACTGGGGAACCAGGTGGTGTACCGCCTTCATTACCAGAAGCCATTTACTCTGGAATGTATGAAACATTCATCGACATAATCCATCCAACATCATGTTCTTAAAGGGGAATAAAATTAATTGTCACAAAATAATTCAGTATAATTTTAATTTTGATGGTTATCATATTCATCAAATAAAAACCTTATTCAGTAAACCAACCCGGCTTACTCTAAAACAATATCCAACGAATGTGCATAGCTTACGCAAAATACCAGAGGGAAACATACCCTACAAGTTTAACCAGTAAGCTAATGTACTTCGCATGTATCATAAAATCCGACGATTGTATGCAGCTTACGCAAAATAACAGAGGGAAACATACCCATCACGTTTAACCAGTAAGCTCATACACTTCGTACCCTAAAACCCGACGACTGCATGTGGCTCACGCAAAATACCAGTAAGGAATTACCCACTTAGTTAACCTGTGAGCCAACACATATCGCCACCTAATATTATACGACAAATATGTGTAGCCTACGCAAAATACTAGTTTATCCTGTAAGCCAACACATATCTGACCCCTAGTATTCACTGAACTAAAGATATTAGTATTATCCTGAATTATGAATATAATAAGCTCAATATTACACGTATTGTCAGACAGCATCAGAGACCACCATAAGCAGCCACCATGGCTATTTATGTATGCTGATGGGGTCCATATTGACTCTCATAAAATTTTAAGTCATATTCTTTGTCTTCATAACGATTTGTGTTCATAATAATCACTCTTCATAATTTTGTTTGTCCTAATTTTGTTTCTCCTAATTTTGTTTGTCCTAATTTTATCTGTCATACTTTTTTTGTTCATACTTTTTTTATTCATAATTTTTTTTATTCCTAACAACGGAGCTCATAACAGTTAATGATCATAATTTCTTTATTCATATTGTTTCTACCAAGAATAATTTTAAATAATTTTTTTTTTTCTGATTTTTTTTCTTCATTATATTTAATGATCAATTACTTTAATGAATAATGATGTTACTAAGAACATGAACACAAACTGTCAATTCCCATAATCGCAATTAATAAAAATAATTTAAATTTATTAGTAAGTGGTGGTGGTGGTAGACGAGTTCTGGAGTGGATACCGCGTCTCGGCAAACGTAGTGTAGGACGCCCGCAGGCCAGGTGGTGTGACGATCTGCGCAGGACGGCTGGTAGGAGCTGGATGCGAGTGACCGAGGAGAGAGAGAAGTGGCGCGCATTTGGGGAGGCCTATGTCCAGCAGTGGACTGTAATGGGCTGATGATGATGAGTAAGTGGTAGGTCTAGGTAAAACTTAATACATATATAATGATTACTTAGTGTAGAATCCAATCCATACAATATCAGTTAATCAAGTAAATAATCATTATGCATTCATGCATTAGTATCTCCTCGTCTCCGGCGCTGCGGGAAGTGCAACCCTTCCGCCCTTGCGTAACGAGGCTCTGGCCCCCATGCTCGCTTCCGCAGCTTCGGCTTTTTGGATCGCCATCGGCGCTTTCGGCGCCTCGGCGACCAGCCTCAGCCGCTCCAGCTCGCCCGGGCGCCTGAGCCTCGTTACAGCGAGCGAGGGCTGCCCTCCCTCCGCGCCTCCGGCTTTGGAATTACACTCTAGGGGTAGGGCAGACAAGACTACGTGGAGTCGGTTTTGCAGCGATTCGTTTCTGTCACTGTTAATTTTGTAGCAAAATTTTGGACCATTTCAAAACAACTATTTAATTTATTTGTACCAAGTACTATTTAATGGAGCTGATCTGGTGAGGATATGGAGGATGCCCATAGGAACTCCGATTCCAGCTCAATTAGATCACAGGTATCGGGTTTCCTATGGGCATCCTCCAAATCCTCACCAGATCAGCTCCATGATACCATATTTCTCTATTATTACCGGAGTCACTAAGACATACCAAATTTGAGCACAATTGGACTACAGGTATCGGAGTTCCTATGGGCATCCTCCAAATCCTCACCAGATCAGCTCCATGATACCATAATTTTGTATTGCTACCGAAGTCACTAAGACATACCAAATTTCAGCTCAATTCGACCACAGGTATCCGAGTTCCTATGGGCATCCTCCAAATCCTCACCAGATCAGCTCCATGATACTATATTTTTGTACAAGAAATTTTGAAGTCGCTGACCCGTATAAAAATCGATCGAAATTTTTTCTAAGTCCAGTCCATAAAAAACTAGTCGAAAATTCGGCGCGCCCCCTTTGCGACACCCCGTCCGAAAACAAATATTAGGAAAAACGAAGAGTATGATTAGTGAAATTATGAATTTCAATGGTTATGATTAGTGATATTATGAATTTCAATGATTATGATTAGTGATATTATGAATTTCAATGATTATGATTTGCAATATGTAGGAATAACATTTTTTATGAAGAATGATGATTATGATTTAAAATTTTATGAGAAACATTTTCGGACTTCCAATGTTATGACTTAAAAAATTATGTGAAAAAATGCGCCCCCATGCTGATGATATCGCGCTGGTGGACTCGGACAGGGGACGGCTGGTGAGACATGTTAACACATGGAAGGAATCGCTTGAGAACGGTGGTCTGAAACTCAACGTGGCGAAGACAGAGTACTTGGCTTGCAACACTACAGATCCCATGTCCGTCCGCATAGGCGAAGACACGGTCGAGCGCACGGACCGGTTCAAATATCTGGGATCTGTACTCCACGCGAACGGCGACATCGACTCCGACGTCAATGCAACCGGGAAAACGCGGAGATGATGATGATGATTTTTAATCTCTAACCTATATTGAAATGAATGAAATGAAATGAAATGAAAATCTTTATTTTCAGAATTCACAGATTCCATAAAATGTTACTAGAATTTACATAAAAATAAATAAAATAAAAATAAAATAAAAAAAACAATGTAAGTAAAACTTAAACTTAATTATTAGGTTGGATATGGATGGACCTCCAGTGATTAATCATTGGACTGTCCATCTTGTCTGCAACCACCTTCAGGAGAGTGTTGGAGCTGTCCCGCACCCTCTCCCACAGAGAAGCCACTCGCTTGCGCAAAACGGCATGGAACCCATCCGTATTACAGGTGGCGAACATTCCTGAGGCACTGCAGCGCCAGGGAAATCCCAACAACCCCCTAAAGGCGTTATTATACTGGACACGCAGAGCACTGAAGGTTTTTTGGTGTAACTGCTCCAAAGGTTGCACGTGTATAAAGTTTGACAATACGCTTTAAAGAGAGTGATTTTAACTTCACTCGAACAACGTGCAAACCTACGTGACAGCATATTACCTCTTACTGACAGTGCTCTACGCTCCCTCTCCATATCAGTGTCGTCTTTTAGGTTATCTGTGACCCAGTGACCCAGATATTTAAATTTAGTTACGATCAGAAGAGGACACCCATCCAGTGTTATTGGCGGAAGTGGATAGGTTTTTGTGCCAGATTTACATACCATTATCTCACTCTTTTTCACATTATACCTGAGTCCATGGGCCTCAGCATACCTTTCACAAATAGAAAGCATCAGTTTTAATGCTTTAACTGAGGGGCTCAGCAGCACCAAATCATCAGCATAACTAATATTGTTAACGAAGTGGCCATCAACTGAACAACCTACCCCTGCGCTGCTGAGCTCCTCAATCAACCCATTCACATATATATTGAAAAGCGTGGGTGACGTTAACCCCCCCTGTCTCCCGCCACAATTCATTTTATAGACATCTGAGTACTGCCCCGCCCATCTTAACACGTTGGTTTGATTACTATGATCCTTTCAGTTCTACGAATACATTAACAATATTGCTAATATCTCTATGCCTAGCTTAAAAAATCTTAAAGTTGATATGTTTAATGCAGGCTCTCTTAGCACCAGACATGAAGAACTTATAGCAGCGGTGGCAGAAATGAACCCAGATATCCTTGCCATAAACGAGACCTGGCTGAGAGCGGGAGAGGACGACAAAGCACCCAAGATCCCAGGCTACCGTTTGAGGCACTTTCCGAGACCTCTCACCATCCGTGGTGGCCGCGGCGTTGGTGTTGGTTTTTACATACGTAGATGCATTTATGCCAGAATGTGTGACATTCCACCACACACGGATGTCGAGCAAATGTGGCTCAAGTTGAGTTTGAATGGAATGAATGTCGTCATTGGCACCGGCCACATTTTGTCTCTCTCAAGTTGTCACAGAACCCACTCACTTTTCTTCTTTACTGCTCATAGTGCCAGCCTTTTGGACGTGGTGTGCTCAGATGCTCGAGCTCTACGGGTTATTCTAAAGCACACTCCAGAACTGGGGGATCATGCTATGATCACTACGGAGCTCAAAATCAAAAAAGACAAACCACCATCCCAGTGAATAACCTACAGACCCCTAAAGGATATCCAGTTTGATCAATGGGACAACGACCTGGATACTATTGACTGGAGTCATTTGCTTGCTGCCGACGATCTTAACACTATTGTCAATGAAATGACTACTAGCCTAATCGGTCTATTCGATCTCTTCTGCATGCCCCAGTCAGGTCTAGGAAGTTCAGACATCCCCCAAACCCTTGGATAACGGACACTGTTCGGACAATGATGCGCATCAGAGATAAGTATTATCAAAAACTCAAAGTCTGTATAGTATTGTCTATTTTTATTTGCGCGAGCACTACACATTTCAAATAAAACTAATTTTACGGATTAAACTCGCGTGTATTGGTATTCTAAATATTATTTAGAGATCCGACGTTTCGAGCTCTTTACAGCGCTCGTGGTCACGGGTCGTGGTCCGTAAAATTAGTTTTATTTGAAATGTCAAAGTCTGTAATGAAAATTCCACCAAAGAAAGCTACAAAAACATGAAAGTGCTACTTGTAATCAAGCGATAGAAAACGAGAAAAAAACCTTCTTCAAAAATCATATATTAGCAAACATTAAAAACTCTAACAAACTATGGCACAATCTAAAGAACTCTGTTATCCCAGGAAATAAAAATGTAGACTATCCCCTTATTTTCGACGACCCAAATTTAATAAACGCCCAATTTTTTAATAAACCTGGAGATGGACATGTATCTATCTCACAGCTAACTTATTATGAACACCACCGATTCAGTCAGGCAACGTTCACTATGAGCACTGTAACCGAAGACAAAGTACTCAATATCATCAAGAATTTGAAGTCTAACGCTCAAGGCAGTGATGGGCTCTCTTTAGAAATGATTCGACTCACTCTTCCTCAATCATTAACAATCTTCACCTCTGCAAATAACCTCTCACTCGCCAAATAAATCTTCCCTGAACGATGGAAGTTAGCGCTGGTAAAACCACTGCCAAAGAATAGCAATCCCACTTCTATGAGTGACCTGCGTCCGATCAGTTTTCTTCCCTGTCTCTCCAAGGTACTTGAGAAAATTGTCTGTGAACAACTGACCAAGTATGTTGAACAAAACAACATACTGCCATCACTGCAATCTGGGTTTCGCAAGGGGCACAGCACAGCAACAGCTCTAGCAGACGTAATTGACAACTTGCTCTCAGCTCGGGATCAGGGGGAAGTGAGTGCTCTGCTATTACTTGATTTCTCCAGAGACTTCGACTCGATTAATTCCGCCCTTCTAGTCTCCAAACTACCATTCTACGGCCTTGATACCATAGCGCTAAAGTGGTTCTATAGTTATCTGACAAACAGAAGACAATACGTAGAAATAACCAAGCTTGATGGTTCCAAGTCTAGTTCAAATCATCTGACTGGGACTCGTCCTCGATCCCTGGGGCACCCCGCCCCAGGGATCGATTCTTAGCCCAATCCTGTATGCTCTATACAGTGCAGACATCATAACAGAGATTGCAAACTGCAAATACCATATATACGCTGATGACTTGCAGTTGTTCTATTATTTTCGACCAAGAGATCATGTTAATGCCGCAGAGAGGATACAGAAGGATCTGGACCGCATTTCCATCTGGTGTAATGCAAACTGTCTTGTGCTTAACCCTAAGAAGTCTAAGCTGTTGCTAATTGGATCTAGCCACAATGTGGACATGATGAAAAATAACCCCCTGCCAATAACAATTAATGGACAACAAATAGTCAGAGTGGACTCGGCCAAAAACCTCGGAATGACAATGGACGGACAACTAAATTTTTAAGGTCATATAGCACATGTCACCCGAAACTGTTTTTACAGGTTAAACCTCCTTTACAAAATCAGGCCATATCTAATGATAATGATGAGGACCTAGGAAAGTTGTTGTGCGAATCACTTGTATTGTCCAAATTAAACTATTGCGATACAGTGCCCAGTGGCCCATGCCTGCTAAAAAGAACCACAAAACTAATACAGCGAGTTCAAAATGCCTGTGCACGCTTCTGCTTTCACATCCCTCCCAGATCACATGTTACACCATTTTTTTTTTAACACGGATAATGCTTGATGCGCCTTCACCTTGGGCAGGGGTTTACCCAAGGTGGTGTGTGGGACTCCCGGCTGCCGGTACTGAGATGGAAAAGACCGACAACTGCTCCTGGGCTAAGGTGCAATGCCCAGGGGTGTACCCACTAAACTCCGCGGCATACCTCATATCGCCTATTGGTGGTGCCGTGGTACCTGGCAGAGCATCCACTCACAATACCACCGGCGGACAGCCTCCACGGGCTCCCTCAAGCCTCCCCGAAGGGAGGCGACGGGGCGACCCGGTACGCGAGGTCGCTCCCGTCCCTCAACGACGGCCGTTGGTGCAATGCCGACGGGAGTGTCCCCACAAGCACCGCCGGCCGGCCATCGTTGGACTGCGGCATATGCTGCGCATATTCGCGCCTCCTGCGCCCCGGTCTCCTGCGCTGTGGTGGCGCGGAGGGGTCGTTTTCACGCTCCCTCTCCGCCGCCTCCTTTTGAGCCATGACGGACTCGCAGAAAGAGGCGGCTGCCGCCCACACATCGACATCCTCCACCATCCCCCGGAGAAGTTGGGGGAGGGAGGTTACCGGGCCGGCCGCAGATGTTAGGGCCGACCTCTCTTCGAACCACGACGGACACTGAAAAAGAGTGTGGTTCGCCGTGTCCTCATATGCGCCGCACTCGCGGCACACGGGCGAGTCGTGTGTTCCGTTCTGGCCCGGCCACAGCGCCAAACAAGGTTATGATTTTGTGTGCAGGCTGTACAGGTGTGTACTTTCATGTACCCGACAGGAAAAACATAGTACCTCAGTAATTCACCAGATATATCACTTTTTTGTGGCCGGGACCCAACGTATGTGACCCAGCCCGGCCACGCTCATATCTAATAAACTAGGTAACTTTATGTTATTATTTAGGTATGTGATGTTTGTACGCATCGTGTACTTCCGAAAACATGCCTTTTTAAAAAAAAAAAAGTATTTGCTAGACTTTATTTAAGTATCAAACTTTGTGTCTAAAACGCCTGATCTAAATATTAGAGCAAAGATGTAGTTTGACCTATTTGTGTACTGTGTACGTAGCGATAAGCAAAAATGTAGATACAGGTAATATTGTTTTTCACGTTTGTTTGTTCCGTTGGTATCTTGTGTTGAAAACTGATTTAAGTAAGTGCTATTTCTTTAGTTACTTTTACACCCTACCTTACTGATTTTATTTTATTGACACAAAATAAAAGATCGGCTCGTAATCTACCCTCATATATTTTTTTAACGTTGGCATTGTTTCATTACTGCTGTGTACTCGAGCTAGTGAGGTTAAAAATTGATAAAAATTGCAAACGGAGCAAAGTTTTGTCGGTGTCTCTTGACGAGCAACGGGAGGAATTTCTCAAATATAAAGAAGAATTGGGAGACATTAATAACTTACCACAATCTTCAAGTAAGATTTTTAAAGATATTTCACGAGCTCTTTCTTTTCGCATATCTTTCAAAGCATTATATCTGTCCCTTAAAAGAAATTATAACAAAATCTTTGATATAAACGGCGAAAATGATAACCCATCAGACAGTAGCTGCACCAGCCAAATTTCGTCAGAAAGGGGATCTAACAATGAAAGTACAATAATTAATATAGATGATGAATCATGGGCACAAGTCAAGCCGGTCATTTATTATTCTGCGAGAAATGACAAGCATAAACCTAATGTTAAGATGCAGAAACGACCTAATTTGCCTAAGCACAAATGGACAAATATAATGAGCGAGATCTTATGGAAAAATACTAAAAGGAAATGTACATGGATATTTCAGCATAGTTATGCAACCGAAGAAGACTTTGTCAAGTTTTGCTGTTACTGTAAACAATGCGGTGCAACAATTAAGGCCTATACAATAAGAAAAAAAGAGAATTTTGCTGCTTCGTTCAAATGTAAAATTACTGAAGGTAATCTAGAAACAGTACATGACCCAAAAGTGAAAAATAAGATTACGCAATTCAAGAAAAAACAACTGTCCAGCATGTTGAGAAATGAATATCCAGCAGTCTTAAGGAGAAAACTTATTCATGAAACAATGGATGATAGTGAAACATATGAACCACCCTTCATTCCGTCTTCAAAGACCCTTCAAGATATTAGGCAAAATAGTAAAGTTGAACAATATCACCACAAAATTGTAATTATATCTTTGTATGTTATGACAAATACTCCTCCTTTTAACGAAATTATCAAAATGTTATCCTTATTGCCATTTATTGTTCTTTATTGGACAAACTTACAGAATAAATTTTACAATCTGATGGCTGATACTAATAGGAAAATTAAATTAAGTATCGACGCAACTAGGAGCATATTTAAATCATTACAACCGCCTATGGGTACTAATACAGGGGACGTTACTAAACCTAAACATATATTTTTTATGTGGCTGTATTAAAACCATGTAATGGTAGTTGCGTTCCCATAACATAAATGCTAACAGATTGTCACAGTTTAGATAATATACATAATTGGTTAAAAACTTGGGTTTCTGGGAAAAAACCACTTCACGAAGTTGTATGCGACGATTCCTCCGCCTTATAAGGTGCAATAATAAAAGCTTTTACACACTGTACAACTACCCGTCAGTACATATCCTATTGTTTTGATGTATTGCTGAAAAAAACACCATGTAAAAAAAAAACCTAATCAAGGTTAGACACATCGCACTTTATGAAAAGTTTGAGCAATTACAAATGTTTTAAATATGTAGATAAAAGAATTAAACAATTTTTCATTAAATATTTATATAAAATGAAACAATCCACGTTTTTTTAAAGAGATACAGTTCATTTCTCACCATCTTGCCACAGTATCATTGAGCAAGTTCACCGGAAAACTAGAAAATAGTCAAGCTACTTTGTGTGATAAAAGCTTAAAACAGTTATCAACTTTAACTATTTCATATTATACTTTAGAAAAAAACAATGAAGGAGAAACTTGTAATTTAAACACTCTTAATGATTGCAACCCGGATGAGGATAATGATGGTGATAACGACTTTTTATTGAGCTTTAACAATAAAGTTGATCAGCTTTCGCTTGAATTGACTCTCAGTGAAAATGTTTCAATTTATGACAATTTGTATTATTTGCCGGAGTTTATTTTAATACTTAAAATACTTTTGTCACGTTTGCCTTTATGGACAAATGTTATGCTTCCATACTGTGAAACCCTAAATGAAACTCCTACAAGTTCTGACATAGAAAGTTACTTTAAGAATATTAAGACATTGCTCAAGTATCCATTCGAAAAACTTAGGGTAGACGAGTTTATCAAAAGACATGTTGAGTATCTCTCTGGAAAACTTAAACAAGCTATCAGTGATTTAAACATGCTTGAAGAATATGAGAAAATAGATAAAGACAAGAGTCCCGCAAAAGATCAACTCAAGTATAAGAAAGAAGATAAAAGTAATGTAAAAGGTGAATTCAAGCGCAACGAGAAAACGAATAGGGTAGTAAAAGTTGAACTAAAGCATGATGAAAAAGTGAAGAATAAAGTTAAAAGTGATTTCAATGAGAAAGAAAAATATAAGACCAAGAAACTCAATCGCAAGAAAAAAATACAATATTAATTTAAAACGTACACTTAATAATACAGAAAAAGATGAGAGTTACGTCGAAGAAGAACTCAAAAACGATTTCCCAAAAGAGTCAATTTTGTCTGAGGATCCTCTTCTTTATGAAAATTGGAGGGGATTAGTAGTAAAAACATCTCAATCGAAACCTACAGCTATTAAAAATACCAATAAACCTATAGACTTACTAAAGAATGGAAATATTTGCTCATCGGGTGTTAAGGGTATTATCCTTGAAAACACATGTGCATTCGATTCCTTGGTTCAAATATGCGCGGTTGGATATGTTGACAGAAATTGTCTTATGAAAGCATTTGATGAGAAAAATAGTGATTTTTCCAAATTAGTAAAAGCATTAGCTACAAATGATTACGCTTACAAATATTTATGCAATGAGAACTAAAGTTATTGAACAGTACTATTATGACAAAATTGAACATAACCATGTTACTGTTATTAATTGCCTATCCAATATTTCTTTCTCATTGGATAAAATATTAATCAACGATATTCCTAGTGTAATATCTTGTAAGAAATGCTCGAATGAGAACTGCATCCAAAACCTATCTCAAGTTCACCGATATGTTTCACATATGCCGTTGAACATACTTGTTCTTGCTGAAAGTGGAATATCATCAATTGGTGAAGCAGCTCAGGCATTGTTAAATCTTGACTTGCATGAAAACTGCACAAAATTTAATGATGGATTACTTTGTACTGGGAAACTTGCTATTTCTTACCAATTAACAGATTTTCTGATTTTCGAGTTGGACGACACTGATAAAATTAATTTGGACAATATACCACGCAATTTGGAGCTTCAAGGCAAGAAATTTAACATTTTAGGTGTTATTGAATTTAAAAGTCACATGAGACACTATGTAGCTCATTGTAAGTGTTTGGACGGTCGTTAGGAACGTTATGATGACTTGGAGTCTAAAGTCTCGTCTACCAAAAATAAACAAATGTTTGTACATAGTATATTTTACACAGTTTAATAAAAATGAAAATGTTTTTCTTTATTTAGTTACACAAGTTATTTATTTTCATACCCTATAACTCTATAGCTGTTATACACACGAAATCCGGCTCTAAAGTTGAATTGACATTTTGGGAGTTAAAAAAATATGAGATATAATAAATCGAGCCTCAAATTTACTGAAAGAAGCCACAAGCTAGTTAGGTTAGGTTAGAACAGTGGCCATTTAGAGGCCAACCTAGTAATTTTGACGCCCATATTCAGAATAATTGGTGGCCGTTTAAATACGACCAAAAAAATATATGAGGGTAGATTACGAGCCGATTTTTATTTTGTGTCAATAAAATAAAGTCAGTAAGGTAGGGTGTAAAAGTAACTAAAGAAATAGCACTTACTTAAATCAGTTTTCAACACAAGATACCAACGGAACAAACAAATGTGAAAACAATAACTATTACCTGTATCTACATTTTTGCTTATCGCTACGTACATATGCTCTTTGAGACTCCTTATCGGACCTCGTACACAACAAAGTCAAACTACATCTTTGCTCTAATATTTAGATCTGGCGTTTAAAGACACAAAGTTTGATCCTTAAATAAAGTCTAGCAAACATATTTTTTTTTTTTAAAAAGGCATGTTTTCGGAAGTACACAATGCGTACAAACATCACATACCTAAATAATAACATAAAGTTACCTAGTTTATTGGATATGAGCGTGGCCGGGCTGGGTCACATACGTCGGGTCCCGGCCACAAAAAAGTGATATATCTGGTGAATTACTGAGGTACTATGTTTTTCCTGTCTGGTACATGAAAGTACACACCTGTACAGCCTGCACACAAAATCATAACCTTGTTTGGCGCTGTGGCCGGGCCAGGACGGAACAAACGGGCGAGTCCTCCCGCTGGATTCGGTGCAGATACTGGCCGAAACAACCATGCCCGGTCATCACCTGCACCAGACGAAACAAGAAGCCGCCCGTCCGCTCGAGCCAGCTGTTGAGCACTGGCCCGAGCGCATCCAGCAGGCGACGCCCTGCCTCTTCCTCGGCTAGCCTATTGGCCCACGCCGCCATCAAGACCTCTCGAGCTCCACGCAAAAATTCACCACGCTCACTGAATGTCGGTCGAAAACCCAACTCCCGCTGCTCCTTCAGCCACTCGTAGCTGGTCGCCTGCAGCTGCGCTTCCAGCTCCCAAGGCGGCGTGCCTGCCAAGGCGCAGGCCGCCGCAAAACCCACGGTGCGATAGACACGCGCCACCCGACACGCTATGGCTCGCTGGGGCCTACGGAGAAGGGCGGAATTCCCCCTAATTTGGAGAGAGTCCGCTCAGATGCGAGCTCCGTAGAGGGCCATAGTCCGAAGTATGCCCGCGTAGAGTTGCCGGCATCTGTCCCTGGACCACCCCAGATTTGGGAGAAGCCACCCCAGCGAATCCGCCGCCTTGAGAAGGCGCGGTGACAGCCCACTAAATTGTGGGACAAACTGCAAACTGTGGCCACCGCGCATCCAGGATCAGCCCCAGATACTTCATTTGACGCTGGATCGCCACCTGGACTCCCCCAATAAAGATGTACGAGTTGGGGGGAGGTCCCTTCCGAGGCCTATGAAAATAGACGACTTCGGTCTTCTAGTCAGCGCCAAACGGAGGCCCAAAGAGCTGATGCGCTGTGCCATCAGTGCGCTCGCCTCCGTCGCTCTTCGCGCCGCATCCTCGAAAGTCTTCCCACGGGCAGTGACGAGTGTGTCGTCGGCGTAACAGATTACGCCCATGCCCGGGAGTCGACGACCGCGCAACACCCAATTGAACCCGATGTTCCACAGGAGGGGTCCCAGGACTGACCCCTGCGGAACACCGGACTCCACAACTCGACTGTTCCTAGCGCCCGACCGGTCGACATACAGAACCCTTCTGTTACAGAGGTAGCTATCCAACAGGGCCCTTAGATGGTGCGGGACCCTGTGGTAGCGTAAACCCTCCATATCGAGGTGTGTGACTCAACCATGACACGAGACACGTCGAGAGTCGTCGAGACACGTCGACATCCACACCGTTCACCGGGGGAGCAAACCACCCTTGGACAAAGGCGGCTTCCTTAGCGATTCCGCGATCCAGCCGCGATAGGGCCCAACGAAGTTGCAACGTCGGTGCGACGTGAGAACTTTGGGGGAGGATCTCCCACCGGATGAACCGGTGGTCTGAGAGCGTTTCCTCCAAGTCGACCCTCCAATTCGACACGCGTGCGGCGAGGGCAGGGGTCGCGAATGACACGTCGACCACAGACCCTCCTTGATGTCGCACGCATGTTTGGACTGTTCCACGGTTCAGCAGCGACAGGCCAGATGATGTGGCCCACTCCAACAGAAACCTCCCGCGCACATTGCATCTATCGGCGGGATTGCCCCAGGCTGTGGATTTGGCGTTAAAATCTCCCGCCAGAATGATTTGCCGACCCCTAGCACGACCCAGAACCCCCGACAAAGTGTCGAGAAAATCGATGAAGTCCTGGTAGGGGCGCGTCGGCGAGAAATAGACTCTGGTCTAATGGTCGACCACTCTCCGCACAGACGGCGCAGCGTGGCTTTCCTTTGCAAGAAGCGGCCTTATGGTCCTCCTTCCCGCAACGGAAACACAAATTCCGGCGCTCATTTGTCGAGGGGCACATCGCCCTAGTGTGCCCCAGTCCGAAGCAACGGAAGCACCTAAGTGGTCCCTCCTCGATAGCCCTGACCAGCACCGAGCTAAAGCCGATCAGGAGCCGGCCTCCGTCCAGGACCCTCTTCGCCGCCGCAATCGGGCACTGGAGGCGAATAGCCCCCATCCCGCCTCGACCCCTCGAGATGTTGCCGGCCCTTATCACGTCCGCCGGACAACCGCCAATCGTAGACACCTTCTCGATCACTTCCGACCTGGACACAGAGTCATCCAGGTCTAGGATGAGGAGGCCAGCCATCTTCTGTGGCCTGGAAATGATGGCCACGTCCGCCATCGTCGCCTTTAGCTAGGCGGCGAACAAATCCGCCTGCTCGGCGCTTTAGGAGCCAGGGAATTCAAATTTCCTGGCCCCGGTAGCCGTCTGGCGCACGCGAGCCGGACCGACATGGGGCGCGACCATTAGGCCCCGCGCCCGCTGGAGGACAGACTGATAAGTCTCTCCCTTGCCCATCGCCTCCTCGGTCAGTGTCACCACGACGGCGGCGGACTTAGGCGGGACCAACTGTTTCTTCCCCTGCCCCTTCTTCTTCTTCTTAGCCCCGGCGGTCTTTGATGGTGGTTCCGGGGCTGCGCTCTTGTCAGCGCCCATCTTTTTGGTCCCAGATGACCTGGGATCATTTGCAGGAGGGATCGAGGTGGCCGATGCGACCTTTTTGCCCCTCTTGCTCTTCCTCTTGACCACCTCGGTCCAGCCCTCCCGGGCCGGGGTGGTTGAGGGCAGCATAGGGTCGGATTCCCCCTCTACCGCACCCCTATCCCTGCCCGCTGTTTGGGCCGGCTTGGAAGCCGCCGCCGACGCCGCCGCAGATGCTGACCGAGCGCGCGTCACTCTCGACGGGCCAGGCGCAGGACTTGCAGCCGGAGCTACTGCGCGTGGCCCGGAGGCCTTTTTGGCGCGGTGCGGTTTGGGCGCCTCCGGTGTCTTAAAGAGGGCAGCCTCCGCCGCCTCCTCTCCCTTTTTCCTAGCCTCTTACTCCTCCTGCCTTCTATCAGCGGCCTGGGGAGGTTGAAGCCTCTTTGCTGGCAGGAGCCGGTCCTCAATGCCCTCGATAAGGGCCCGGGCAAAGTTCCGGTCCTCATGGAGGTGTTTGCGGCGCTCTTCGTCGCAAATACTCCAAATAGTCGCCGCCAGCTCCGCTAGGCTGAATTGTCACTTCGGTCTCCATCGTGTCCGACGCCGCCGAGATGCTAAAGACAGGCGAAGAAGACCTGGTCTGCGCCGCCTGTCTGTCCGCTCCTGTGGCCATCTCGAAGTGGGCCATCCTAGCCTGGAGACGGCTGAACCGGGCCGCCATCTCTTTAAAACTGTCCAACATCATGTTGGCCCGGTCTTTAAAACCCCTCGTGATGCCCCCCTTGAGATTTCGGGACACCGACGCCACTCGGCAAATTTCGAGGCAGTCCTCTTCGGCCCTTTTCACCAGCTCCCACGTGGCCAATTTGGACAGGCCTGTGGGACGTGGAGCACCGTTGCCCTCATCGGCCCTGGCCTCTCTTGCCAGCTGCTCACGCTCCGCTACCGACGCCTCAAATTCGACTCCCAGTGCATCGCGCTTGGCCGCGTTGAGTTCGTGGATCGCCGCAGCTCTCCCGACGTAATCCCCGGTTTTTGGGGGCCTTCCTCTTGGCCGCTTCTTCTTCGGCCGTCTAGATTTTTCATCTGACTCCTTACCGGAGCCAGAACCCTTTCTTTTCAGGAAGCCGGAGCGCCTAGATGATCGACCGCCTCCGGATCCTTTAGTGGGGGGACAAACAGAGTTGTCCACCGACTCAATGGCACTTATGTATCCACCGGTACCTTCACTGAGCCTTTCGTCTTATTGTGCTTTTTCTGAATCCTGCGCCAGGACGCTGAAGATATTACTCAGCTGGACAGGTTGCTGGGTTTTGCATCTGTCGACGAGAATTCTCGCCTCCTTCAGCTCCACCCCGCACGCCGGACATCGACGTCGCCCTCCTTTTAACTATCGGGGTGATACTCCCGTCCTCTCCCTCAGCACGCCTCGGGCTACCCCCGGACACTTCTCCAGCTCCATCACAAACACGTGACTTGGCTCCCCCAGAATACGTGGGCCGGCCGCCACCCAAAAGCGACGGGAGGTGTCACCTCAGCAGAGCTGTGGGAACCCTCCTTAGGTAAATTACTCTTTGTCGACGTGTTCATGATGACTTTTGGCCGAATTGAGAGGTACGGCCTGCCCTCTAAACCTCTAAACCCTCCCCCCCCCCCCCGCTGGTGAAGGTGCTCCCCTCTTGGGGCTGCCCGCGCGAGCAGGCAAACCCCCCTATCCCTAGCCGACCCGCAAAACGGCGGCCCAGCTAGGAACAGGTTGCCCGACGGGACTGCAGATAGCAAATCCCATCGCGCCGCGGAGATTCTCCGCCAGACCCACGTCAAAAGACCGCTGCCATGAAGGCCCAACGATGCGACAAGAGACGCAAGCAGAGCGACGATGAAACGACGCCCCGCCCCCACCACAACGCTCTACCCCCCTCTCCAAAACCGGAGGGAAGGCGCAAAAGCGCGCGCCACTATGAACGGCGGTGACGCCGCAAAAGGGAGATGAACGTTCTCCCCCCTGCTGGGTTTCTGTCCGCGCCGGCACAAGGCCGGTACCCCGATATCTGGTGGGCGTTCCCCTATCCGCAACCTGGAGACGCGTCCGATAGCAGATCCCATACTGCCACGGACACATGTAACACCATTCCTCAACTCCGCCAACACTATTAAAATGGAGGCAAGGAGGAGAGTGCATCTAGCCATACTGCTTTTTGGAGTCATAGCAACAGAGAGACCTACATATCTCTATGACAAGTTGTGATGGGCAAGGGATAAAAAAAGGTATCCCAGGAGGGCCTGCACTAACACCATCTCAATGCCCAGTAACCGTACAGCGGCATTCCGGGGATCCTTCAGGTTAACGTGACCTGAAAACAATATACAGTTTAAGGAGGAGGCTCAAGCAATATAGAATAGTGTACGATTACATAGTACAGTTTTGCAAACTCAGCGACCTAAATTCGCATGCGCGTCGATTCTTTACATTTTGTTATTATATTATGTTTAAGTTAGTTCACGTTCGATTATCACTGTGTGCACACATTATCAAAATAAATATAAATCAAGATTTGTCAAGTCTATTCCTGCATCCACTATCAAGAATAAATGTATGAACAAACAAGTGTTCGTACATTAATGGTCCTTCGAGTATCATCTTAGTGTTTTTGCTAGCATCTCGTGTAGTTGCGAATCGGCTCAACGGCCTCCCAGAAGCGGGTCTCACCGATTGAGTTGAGAAGGCGCACAAGACTATACGGGGTCGGTGGAAACGCTGAGAATTGAACAAGCTAATCCACTGCTGACAAGAGCCAAGAGCTTTTACAAGGACAACACATCAGCTAACAAGAGCTACAACCAAGACAAGTTACCGCTATCAAGAGCATCATCTACAAGGTCATCCTACTGCTATCAAGAGCACCTCATTTCAAGTTTATAACGCCAACAAGAGATTTTCCAAGCTGTCAAGAGCCTTCTACAAATAATCAAGCCGACACGAACGTTGAACTCACTTCTATCAAGTCAAAACACAGGAATTAGCAAGCAAGGTACCTTTTCAAATATTTATCAAGCTAAATACATTTCGAAACATCAAGGTTTCTTTGGGTAAACAAGCACTATGGAAGAATTCAATGCCTTACTTCAAAACCAACAGCAAGTGGTTACGGGTATTGAATCTTTACTATCGAATTTCAAGAAAGATGGAAAAGATCGCAAGACGTCTGATTATATCAAGAGGAAGTTAGAAACGTTAGAATTGTATTGGAGAGAATTTGAAGCGACACATAACAAGTTGTGTCAATATGATATACAAGAAAGTGATTATTTTATTGGAAACCACTATGAGATCGCAAAGCAGCGTTATTATGAAGCAAGAGAAACCATCCAACAAGCAGGGACGAGCAGGTTGAAGCCACCAGTATTGAACATCCACAACATCTACCCTTCTTCGCCCATGGCAACTACTTCACCGAGGACCGAATTACCGCCGAAACTTGAGACTAAGGAACAAGGTAGTAACAGTAAACTGGACGAAATGATGCGGAAGCAGAACAGCAACTTCAAGGCTTTCGGGCGCACTCTAGCTAACATAAACCTGACTACCATCTCTGAGAAGTGGGAGCTAGAGGACACATTAAAAAGCTTACAATCTCGGTGGTCCGCGATTGATAGCCTACATTGGGAATTAGATAGCATCTTCAACGGGGAAAATGAAGATTACGAGGCAAGGTTTACAAGATATGAGAACAACTATAATAGTGTGAAGAAACAAATTAACAGCATGCTATGGAATGCATCTCACAAGGAAAAGATGACGCCCCATCTAGACATTCCCGAATTCCATGGAAGTTATCAACAATGGACATCATTTAAAGATCTGTTTACCGAAGCCATTCACGGGAACAGTTGTTTGTCAAACGTACAGAAAATGCAGTTCCTGAAAAGTAAAATTCGAGGCGAACCAGAGCGACTTATACAACACCTTCCAATCAGTTCAGATAACTACATCACGTGTTGGGAAATTCTAAACCACCGCTATAACAACAAGAAATTGATATTTTCGACGCATATGAATACAATCATGAATTTACCTACTCTACAACAAGCGACGTCAAATCAGGTCAAGCGCATACATGATGTTACGACAGAATGTCTAAACGGAATCAAGAACTTAGGCGTAGATATCAATACCTGGGACCCCATGCTCGTCCACATCCTTTCACTTAAATTAGACCCGGAGACTCACAATGAGTATACGGCGTCTTTGAAACAACCCAGAGAGCTTCCGTCACTCAAGGACTTTTTGAACTTTCTGGAATCCAAATTCACTACGATGGAGGCATCAAGGCGAAAACAAGAAAATACTACAAACAAACAGAATTACTTACCTACAACTTCAAACAATAACTACAAGCCACAACTGTCCAAGTTCAATAACAAGCCTACAAGCAGATTTCAACAAGGAAATCGTATCAGCTGTCCTGTTTGCTTCAGTGACCATGGCATTTACTTTTGTACGGAATTTCGTAACATGGATCCATCATCTCAACGAAGAACTATGGCCAGGCTGAACTTCTGCACCAACTGCTTATACAATCACGAGGGAAAGCCATGTCAGTCTAGTCGCCGCTGTAAAAAATGTAATGGATACCATAACACCCTACTACATGACGCCTATTCAAGCAGGAACGCAATGGGTACAAGACCGAACAACGTAACCAATATCGCACAACAAGACAGAAACACAACATCGGAAGTGTTGTTAGCGACAGCCTTGGTCAAAGTGCAAGCAGGTGACGGGGTACAGCACACGTTGAGAGCCCTTATCGACCAAGGATCACAAGATAACCGAAAAAGCAGCCCAGATTTTAAAACTACAGAGAGAAAAATGCAAAGGAGTGATAACAGGAATTGGATCAAAAGATACGACCTGTAAAGGAACGACCAACATTACGTGCAGTGCATTAAGGGGAAGTTACTCGTTTACAACACAAGCATTTATAATGAGTAACTTAACTAAAAATCTACCTAACTCTACAATTAGCAAGCCAAACTGGGAATTCTTAGACGAGATTGAATTAGCTGATCCACAATTCTACAGAAGCACGTGTTAAATTATTCTCATCTTTAAGTTTAGATAAATACATATTAATACAGCTTAGTATGATATACATATATAGCTGTATGTTCACTAGCGGGGATCAGGAATTAAAACCATCATGACTTTTAGCAAGGTATAATTATAAACATCAATTACTTTTTAATGGACTATTAAAGCCTTCCCTTTAATACGAATATTGTCTATAAATATTCACAGGTATGTCAGGTACTTTAAACAATGATAGATCCTTTATAATATATCATTTATACTAAGCGTAATGAGAATGTGGACTATTTATTATACCATAGTAGTTACAATTCGTTATTGTAATAAAACATCATTATTACAATAATACAATCTAGAATAACACTTTTATAGTAACAATAATTATCAAATACTTAACTTTGTTAATAACAGCAACACTTTACACAATTTCGAGCAGAGCTCCGCTCTGTCCGACGATCAAGAAAGAAGTGCTCGATACGGAGCGAGGCGAGCCTTTTTATAGTCTGTGACAAGCAAGTGATGTCACCATTACGTCATGGCTATGGAATATTCCTTATAAATCCTTGTTCTAATTTATCAAAAACGTTACAAATATATAACAATAAATTAAATATTAAATATAAATTATACATTTTACATATTTTTATATTTTTCTTACTTATTATATAGGCTAAAATGTAAATAAATCTATCACGGCCATACTGACATTGTACTTTGCTCTCAAAAGACAATTAATCCTTAACCAATATTGCATAATATAATCTACACATAACATAAACAAAAACTTTTTATAGTTTTTGCTAAAAGAAACTTTTATTTATTTCAGCAGGACTGACCTGTACTTCACTTACTAATGGAACTTTGTTAGATTAACAAGTTTTTCATTCTAACTTTTGTCTCTGGCCTGATCCTTGCTAATCCTATCACCTGCTGCGCATGACTTCCAGAGAAGCAACAGGACATTGACTTCAGCAGTCTAACTTTTGTCTCTGACCTGATCCTTGCTAATCCTATCACCTGCTGCGCATGACTTCAGAAGAAGCAACAGGACATTGACTTCAGCAGTCTAACTTTTGTCTCTGACCTGATCCTTGCTAATCCTATCACCTGCTGCGCATGACTTCCAGAGAAGCAACAGGACATTGACTTCAGCAGTCTAACTTTTGTCTCTGACCTGATCCTTGCTAATCCTATCACCTGCTGCGCATGACTTCCAGAGAAGCAACAGGACATTGACTTTCAGCAGTCTAACTTCTGTCTCTGACCTGATCCTTGCTAATCCTATCACCTGCTGCGCATGACTTCCAGAAAAGCAACAGGACATTGACTTCAGCAGTCTAACCAATACCATACCGTCCTGGACCGTGCTAATGCTATTCACCTGCTGCACATGAATTTCAAAAAAGCACGAGGCGGTACCATCAGTCCTTTTCAATCTAACAATCATTATCTTCTATATTATATTTCTTTTTACTTTTTGATTTTCTTTTAGCAATAACACAAATAAAGTTTGAACATCAGTGGCAAAATAATTATTCATCTTTATGACCTATATACCAACAATAATTTTTCATCTATAATATAACATATAAAGTTTGAACATGAATCACAAAAAAAATTATTATTTATCTATCACGGCACATCAATCAATACTTACTATCAACATATTTATCTTAGAGTTTTGCTCTACCCGTTCAGCAGACCAAACTCTGCAATTTTTCCTTAGTAAAACTAAAATTCCTTAAGTTGTACAGAGTTGAGATCCTTTTCCAAGTTAAGTGTGTGTGTCATACATAGTTGCGAAAACGGTTTTTCCTTTATATTGGCAATTATATATATAGAACAATTTATTAGCGTGGTTTAAATTTAAATCAGTTTCTTTTGTACTTTTAATTGTAGGCCTTTTTATTTAATCCAGCAGTAATAGAGTCTAATAGAGAATCCTTGTCCTTAGTTAGTGAATGTATTTTTTATTAAAATATAAAGAAAAAATTAAATATCGTTAGTTAAAGCGTTTACTTTTAATATGGGCAGGCAGTGATTGCTTTTAATTTTGATTTGTTCTGTAGAATGGAAGCGACTTGGCAGATCGTTCATGAAAACAAAAATAAGACCCAAAATTTTTTTCGTGAGGTGTAAAACCTAGGAGACGTCATATAATAATAAACCTTAAGTGTTTGATTTGGCCGGCATAGTTGCCCAAACGATTTTACAAGTAAGATTTAATCCATTTGAAAGCATATCGTCTAACTCCCAGTTCGTATAGCTCGTGGGGTATTTTTTTAATCTATGTATTGGCTTAAAAATTTACTTAAATATACATATATAATAGTTACGTTTATTGTCTCTTCTTATTTGAATTTTTAGGAATTTTATTAAACACTTATTTAGCCTAGCTCAAAATAGTTAATAGCCTAAATGTATACCAGCAATGCTTTATTTTATACTAGCTTTCTGACCGCGGCTTCGTTCGCGTGGAATTCTGCAATATAACCATATTGCGTTAAGAAGCACAACAACGACACTCGGTGCCATATCCAATCTAATCAATCAAATAATATTTTGGTTTTCCCTCGGGAATATCATTTTTTTTTTTCAGCATACAAAGTACCCTATTATTTAATTCGGACTTCTAACTTTATATCTGCAAAATTTTAAAGCAATCGGTCTATTAGTTACGGCGTGAAAGCGGAACGAACAAATATACTCATCTTCCGATTTATAATTTAAGTAAGGATAATCCGTTTTATGTTCCTATGTTACTTGGTCTATAACTTTTTATTTTTTTGCTAGAAGTTTTGCGTAAACTGCCCAAACTCTTGAAGTCAAATTACCGATAGGAATTAAATTATATATTTCATTTAAGTCCCTCAGGAACGTCCGACACATCATTCAATCAACCTGTGGTCAGTCAAATATAATACTGGTCTCAACCCCGATTTTCAAATTACATTAATTTTTATTCAAATTAAATTTCTAACAGAATTAATAACCTATTTGCGTATTAAGATACTGTATAATGTAGGTCCCATACTAAAAGCTAAATTACGAATTAGTGTTTATAACTCTGAGTTTACTATACCATATACATGATAATATGATCGAAATCTTCGGTACATTTTTATGTTTTCGGTATATTTTCAAACGAAAAGAAAATACTAGAATCATTATTATAAGTCATAAAAATTCAAGATTGGAGGCTGGTTTCAATACCAACATGATAATAGATTAATCACTTTTAGTTACAATAATACCAAAAGAAATTTTCTTCATCGGAGTTATACTCAAGAAATTTACTTATTAGTTTCCATAAGATAAACGTCTCAAAGTACACAATATATTATATCACCCACCAAGAAAAAAAAACTGCAATCGTCAATATGTGAACGTAATCGGTATTTTACAATTTTGAATAAGACTTAAATCTTTTCACTTATGCGGGTACGAAGGCCGCAAAGTTTAAATTTACTAAAATTTTTAAAATATGTATAATACACCTACACAACTCAATAACTCCCTATTTATTAAATGGCTTACCTATGCCCACACTAGGCATTGTCTTGTCTCCTTTTCAAAAATATATTTTATGTGTCAGCGATTATTAAGAATTTTTAAAAATATTAATATTTAAGAGTCTGAACGTACCTATTATTTTTATTTAGTTCTTGTTTACTTCTGGACCTAAGTAGATATTATACAAATTAGTTTATTTTAAATATTAAAATACTCTACTATAACGCCGCAAACAATTTTATCTAAAATTTTTTTTTTTTCTTTATAACAAAACCTTTTGTCAAACGACTTTGCCTAAATATTTACAACAAAGAATTCACCGAACCTGACCTTTCTACAACTCACTTACATCTTTCAAACGTAAATTTATTTAATGGTTATTGTCTCACATCCTATTTAAACATAATTTTGGTTCACAACTAAATTGTATTTCTATACTATTTATTTCATGTTTAATGATAATAATCCGTTAACAAGCTCATACGTATTAGATTATTTACAAACCTAGCAAGTTTAGTTTCAGTATAATTTTGGTAATGGCTATATGTGATTCAGAGTCTGGAATACTTTATTATTCAGAATTACCAAATTGATCTACTAAATATTGTGTTGATAAAATTGTCAGTGTACCTAGCTATGACCAAATAAACAAATAAATAATTATTTTGAAGATACTATAATGCACATCAAATATTAATTCTTGAATTGATTAAGTTTTGAAAAAGTCTCATTACTTCCATGGAAAATTTGCTGAATACCCAGTTTAAAATTAATATTACAAAAATATACCCTTAAGATCTGGTAAGACCTATATATGTATAAAATATATCATAGAGGAACTCTGTTCAACCTGTATCAACCTAGATCAGGTAATCTATGACGAATTAATAAATTTATCTATTTTGAGTTGCAAATTGCTGTAGATTAAGATCGGTAGTAAAACGTTAATATGCTACAAGAACAATTAACTTACTCAGTAGCCTAAAAAACTGTTGTAAATAACATGAATACTAGATATACAGATAAACCTTCAGACTAATTAATTATTACCTACTATTAAACAAAAGTATACATTAATTTGTACTTTCCATAATACGTTCGGCCAATCTGACTATTTTAAAAAATAACCTTCTTGACGTACCAGGAATCTGCTTTTGTACTAGTCTTCCTTACTGAACCAAAGCTCGACAGCGTCATGTCTTCATCGAACAATCTGTGTCCTTCACTTCTTGGTGTACCAGGAACCTGCTTTTGTACCAGTCTTCCATACTGAACCAAAGCTCGGCAGCGTCACATCTTCATCAAGCCGCCTTTTGGTGGCGACAGCAGCATCACGTATAGTTTGTACCAGATGAGCCAGAACAGAAAAATAAAGTATTAGTTTTGTGGGCTAGTCTATCCCACTTCTGATGTTAAATTATTCTCATCTTTAAGTTTAGATAAATACATATTAATACAGCTTAGTATGATATACATATATAGCTGTATGTTCACTAGCGGGGATCAGGAATTAAAACCATCATGACTTTTAGCAAGGTATAATTATAAACATCAATTACTTTTTAATGGACTATTAAAGCCTTCCCTTTAATACGAATATTGTCTATAAATATTCACAGGTATGTCAGGTACTTTAAACAATGATAGATCCTTTATAATATATCATTTATACTAAGCGTAATGAGAATGTGGACTATTTATTATACCATAGTAGTTACAATTCGTTATTGTAATAAAACATCATTATTACAATAATACAATCTAGAATAACACTTTTATAGTAACAATAATTATCAAATACTTAACTTTGTAAAATAACAGCAACACTTTACACAATTTCGAGCAGAGCTCCGCTCTGTCCGACGATCAAGAAAGAAGTGCTCGATACGGAGCGAGGCGAGCCTTTTTATAGTCTGTGACAAGCAAGTGATGTCACCATTACGTCATGGCTATGGAATATTCCTTATAAATCCTTGTTCTAATTTATCAAAAACGTTACAAATATATAACAATAAATTAAATATTAAATATAAATTATACATTTTACATATTTTTATATTTTTCTTACTTATTATATAGGCTAAAATGTAAATAAATCTATCACACGCCAATTGACCTTCTTCTGGGAGCCGTAATTTACGCGGATATCCTTCTAGAACGAGTAGAGAGAGGCAATTGCACTCCCGTTGCACAAGAGACGAGACTAGGGTGGATACTGTGCGGCAAGGTACAAAGTCCTCAATGTAATGTAACCTTAATTGATTTGGACCCCATTACAAAATTCTGGGAAATTGAAGACATTGGCAGTAACTCATCATACACAAACGAAGAAGAAGATTGCATAAAATTTTACAAGTCTACAACAACAAGGTTGGAAGATGGAAAATATCAAGTTAGACTGCCCCTTAAGTCAACTATAGATACGCAGTTGGGTGAATCGAAAGCCAAGGCGATTGCGCAATTTCATAATATGGAACGGAAATTTAGTAAAAATAAAATGATGGCAATGCAATACAAGCAATTTGTTGACGAATACCTATCACTAAGCCATATGACGATAGCACCAAAGTCACGTGAAATCAAAACACGTGAGTGTTACCTTCCACACCATTGCGTCATCCGGGAAGACTCCGAAACAACATCCCTTAGAGTGGTCTTTAATGCATCCTCCAAAACATCTAATGGAACGAGCTTAAACGACTTCATGTACAAAGGTCCTAATCTACAAAGTGACCTTTATGGCCTTGATCATACAGTGGAGACAATATCGTATAGCATTTATCGCTGATATTGAAAAGATGTTCCGCCAATTGTGGGTACATCCTGATGACCAGTCTCTCCAAAAAATTGTATGGCGAAACTCACCAGACCAACCCCTGCGCCAGTATCAACTAACTACTGTCACATACGGCACCAAGGCCGCTCCGTTCCTCGCCATAATGACCCTCAAGCAGTTAGCATGCGATGAAAGGAAACAGTTCCCTGTGGCGGCCCAAATAGTGGAGTCTTGCTTTTACATGGATGATTTACTGTTTGGGACGGATCAAGTACAGTCAGCCAAACAAATAAAGGAAGATTTGATATCATTACTCAAATTGGGGGGTTTCAACTTAAGAAAATGGAGATCAAATGATTCACGTATGTTCTTGGATGATATCAACAAGGATGACAACCAAGATGAAGACTACAACTTCAATCAAGCGGAGCCAACCAAGACCCTCGGCCTCAACTGGAATCCGATTCAAGATACATTCAGTTTCAAAATCCCTTCCCAAGATTATTCTGCCGACTGTACCAACACTACTAAAAGAAAATTGCTCTCAGAAATATCGAAATTATTTGACCCATTGGGCTGGCTGACGCCGACCTCTACTTTACTGAAAATAATTTTTCAAAACGTGTGGAACGAAAAGCAATTACAGTGGGATGACAAGATTCCTGAAAAATTACATAAAGATTGGATAAAAATTCAAAGAGAGTTAAAATTATTAAATACATTGAACATTCCGCGATGGTATGGAACTGGGTCAGATACAAAGGTCGAATTGCACGGATTTTGCGACGCATCGCAGAAAGCGTATGCATGTGTAATTTATTGCAAAATAGCTGCTCCAGATAAAAACAAAATAATTTTGATTGCTGGAAAGTCACGATTGGTACCAAAAAATAAGAAAATTTCTCTTCCAAGATTAGAGTTGAGCGGCAGTCTTCTATTATCTGAATTGATGGAAAAAGTAAATAAGTGTTTGACCAATCACGATATCAAAATTTATGGTTGGGTTGACTCGACAGCTGTTCTGGGATGGATACAAGGCGATCCCGAACGCTGGCAAGTATTTGTCGCCAACAGGGTGCGACAGATCACGCAAGTGATGCCTCCGACATGCTGGCGCTATGTAAAATCAGCAGACAATCCCGCGGACTGCGCTAGTCGAGGCTTGACCCCATCACAACTCAAACAGCAATCATTATGGTGGCAAGGTCCGACGTGGTTACCTAAATTCAAGGCTGATGAAACTACGCCACAATTTTTTTCTACCGATGAAGAAGTTAAGAGGAATCAAGTACATAGCGCGCAACACTTGAAAGGTGATGCTGTGATTGATGAGCTATTAGACAAGTATAGCTCATTCTCTAAAACAGTGCGCGTACTAGCATGGGTACGCCGCTTTATAACGCGAAAACAAGATCGCAATTGTTTGCCATACATAACTGTTAAAGAGATAAGAGAAACCACATCATCCATAGTAAAACACGTACAAGAGTGTCAATTCGGTCAAGAAATATCAGCAATCAAAGCAAACAAGCTAATCTCAAAGAACAGCAGGATTTTGAGCCTCAATCCCATCCTCGATGAGAGTGGTATCTTACGCGTCGGGGGTAGGCTGGAACACGCTAACATCGACCTTGAAATGAAGCACCCTGCAATTTTGCCTCATGATCACCGATTAACGCATCTAATTATCAGACATGCACATGAGATGACGTATCACGGCGGCACGCGTGTTACATTATCATTCATCAGGCGAAAATATTGGATTATGAGTGGCAATAACGCAACAAAAAAGGTTATCCGACGTTGTGTCACATGTAGAAAACACAATCCTGCGAAACACCATCAATTAATGGGAAATCTACCAGCAGCGAGGACCAATCCATCCTCGTCCATTCATGCACACTGGAGTAGATTTCACTGGCCACGTATACATAAAAGCCAACAAGGGCCGAGGTATCAAGACCAACAAAGCATACGTGGCCGTCTTTGTCTGCATGGCGACTAAGGCTGTACACCTAGAACTGGTGTCCGATTTGACCACTTCATCCTTCATCGCAGCCATACGAAGAATGGCTGCACGAAGAGGGGACGCCAAGTCACGTGTACAGCGACAACGGACGCAATTTTCTGGGAGCGAGTCGCATTCTACAAAGAGGAATACAAAGAAACCATCAAGGTAATGGGAGAAGAATTTATGGCCGAAATAGCTGATATGCAGATCACCTGGCACTTTAATGCTCCATCGTGGCCCTCCGCCGGCGGTTTGTGGGAAGCCGCTGTTAAGAGCTTTAAATTTCACCTGAAAAGGGTCATCGGTGAACAGAAGTTGACCTACGAAGAGTTCACTACGTTGCTAACGCAAATTGAAGGCTGCTTAAATTCAAGACCTTTATGCCCGCTCACAGAAGACCCGGAAGATCTTAATTATCTGACTCCAGCTCATTTCCTTACGGGTGGGCCAACTCTCACATTGATCGAAACAGAAAGCGACCAGAGGACGCGTTGGCACTTAACCCAAAAAATTATGCAAGACCTTTGGAAAAGATGGCGCTCGGAGTACTTGATCCAACTCGCGGCCCGAAGCAAGTGGCGCCAGCCTCAACGCAACCTGCAAGTGAATGACGTAGTACTCATTCATGATGATAACCTACCGCCAGGCAAGTGGACCATGGGTAGAGTCATCGAATTGCATCAAGGCAAAGATGAGTACGTGCGCGTTGTGACGCTGAGAACAAAGAACGGTACTCTAAAGCGACCAGTAGTAAAAGTGTCTCTACTAGTAGAAAATCAAGAGGATTGTCCAAACAAGCGGACACAAACAAATACTCCTGATCAAAACACAAGTGACTTAATACCAAAAATGAAGAAAAGGTCACTCAAGTTCAGTTTTCCCTCTGTAGTAGCAGCCCTAATGCTATTTATGACAATCCTAACGGGATCCCAAGCGACTGTCAATATTACGCAATTCCGAAATAATCAACATTTATATTTCGACAAAGTCTCAGACATGACACTGATAAGAGATGAATGGAAAATAATTGTCTACTACAACATGGAACCTTATTGGCAAGGAATAAAGGTGTTAGACAATTACATACAATCACTCAAGACGACATGTGATACCATACGCAAGCAAGCCAATTGTGACGCGGTAGTACTCCAGTTACGTCACGGATACTCGGAACTAGAATACTATAACCATATGTTACTCAGTCAGCATAAACACTCACAAACTGAGACCGCTAGACTGCGTCGCCGCCGTCGCGGCCTTATCGACGGCGTGGGATACATCGCTAACAGCCTGTTCGGCGTACTGGATGAAAGATTCGCCGAACAGTACAAGAAAGACATAGCGCTCGTTCGTGACAATCAAAAACATACTGCCTCTCTATGGAAGAACCAGACCAGTATCATTGAAGCGGAATACAATGTATTGAAACGCACAGAATCGTCCATGAATCAACAGCACAAGCTAATAAACCAACATATGAATCAGCTGGAAGAAGCTTGGAATAAACTGAAAGATGAAGTGCAAGCCACCAACGTCCTTAATTCCTTCAACACAGGAGCGATAATCGCAAACAACATGTTATCAAGCTTGAAAAATATACAGAACACAGTATTAGACACAGTAACCGATATTTATCACGGGCGTTTCCAACTTTCATTTGTTTGCCACCCGAGCAACTGGTCAAGGGAATTAAGTATAATAGCAACAAAATTACGCAAAGATATCCCACATTACCCATCCTGACAACATACACACAGAGTTGAGAAAGGTCTATGAGCTACTGAGAGTTAGAACTAGGATGCTGGATGACGTCTTGATGTTCGAGATGAAACTGCCTCTCCTCACCCGGGACACCTATGAGATTCTGAAAGTGATACCAGTTCCTGCGGTCGACAAGAACCTATCCATCAGCATAGTGCCTGTAGCAGACTACATTTCAATTAACCTGAAAAGAGATGTGTTCATCAAGCTATCTGAAAAGGATCTGAGATCATGTTTACAACTGTCAAATGTTCATTTCTGTTACATATTGAAGCCCGAGTATCAAGTCAAGGACGATAAAAGTTTTTGTCAACAAGAAAATATGGAATGCATGACGATTATTAGGTCATGTTACAACGCTTGGAACAGAAGTCAACAACCTTTAATACCTACATGTACTTTTGTTGCGACCGGTGTCACATTAAAACAATATGCGGCGATCAAGTGACCGCTCACCAGCTGACTCACGGCGGCTTGATTCATGTGGGGGAAGACTGTATAATAAAATCTGAAAGATTTTTTCTATCTTTCCACACAAGCTCCACACATGTCAGAGATTACCATGAACCCGGAAGTGTATACCCCTCACATGGCTTCCATCAATCATATCATTAATATAACCATACCCAAACTTACAACATCAAATGACTCTCAGCAACAAGAACTATCTGAGATAGAACAGAAAATCAAGAATATGAAAGAAGCAGACATAGTGTATGAGAGTATTTCGTACCACGACATCCATCACTATACCATGATCTACGTAGTACTGGGCATCATATCCATCATCAGCGTCATCGTCGTGGCAAGGCGCGTGCGCTGCAGCTGGAGCGTGCCCCGCGCGCCCGTCGCGCCCAACCCCGACACGGAGATGCAGAGTCTGCCGCCTGCGCGTGCGCCGGCACCCGCGCCTGCGCTCCGGGACCAAGCCCCTCTTCGCCAGGACAGAAGCTCATCTCCCCATTTGAGATTTAATTAAAATGTTTTTTTTTGTTTTAATGTAAAATTAATTAAGTTGAATTTATAAGATATAAAATTTATAAGAATTTGTTGTAAATTGAATTTATAAGCATGAAATTTACTTCAAACGTATTTTAACTCTTTATTGCTTTTATGTATTTGCTCTTCTCGTGCTAGGGAATATGTACGATTACATAGTACAGTTTTGCAAACTCAGCGACCTAAATTCGCATGCGCGTCGATTCTTTACATTTTGTTATTATATTATGTTTAAGTTAGTTCACGTTCGATTATCACTGTGTGCACACATTATCAAAATAAATATAAATCAAGATTTGTCAAGTCTATTCCTGCATCCTGCATACACACATCCACACACACAACAAGTGTTCGTACAAATAGAATAGAATAGAAAACGTTTATTGACCACATAACATAAACAAATAGGTATACAACAAATTATATCAATACAAAACACAACTTAAGCAAAAACACACAAAGACAGACAAAATAAGTACAAAGAATTAACACGAACAGGTAAGGACAGGATGTGGTCAACGAGGTACAGGCCTCAGCATGTGCTACATCAGCCTGATGGCAGCTCATATTTTTTATATTTTTTTTTTCAGATGAGCAAAAAACTGAATACCTACATTCCTAGGTTTTCAGATCAGGCTACGTTCTCGCCGGGGGGAGGCGCGCTCGGGCTAAGTCGGAGCTCACCGTAATGCAACCGCTTGCAGGCAACACTAAGCCACTAGTATCTCCCTTGAACAGGCACGTGTGACAGTCATGTGGCCTCTTTTCACTCTTCACTTCTCCTCGTATCATTTAATTTTACTTATTTATTTATCTCCTCACTCGCTTTCTTCTGCAGCTCTTTGTGAATACTAGTCGTCCTCTTACTCCACATATATTATTCATTATATTGTTTATTTATGTGTCAGGTTGTATACTGAAACAGACACGTTGTTAACTTGTTACCTGCTTAAAAATTAGCATTTCTCTGCTTTGCTTGTTTTCGAAAGTCACAATCACACCATATTATGGTATATTAGGAGCCCCCACCGTCACTGTTTCACAGATTGGTAATGGGAACAACCTTACTGTGGTTGGACAGCTGAATAGCGTAACGTGTCATTTAACTATTGACACCGGTGCTTCAAGAACAATAGTACGTCCGGAGCAATTGAAAAGGACTATTATGTGGAATTAGAGACCATCCGTTCAGCTTCAAACAGCAACAGGCCAGACAGTTACCGTCTTCGGTGAGATGATGGCGAAGATAACCATTGGAGAACAGACCTTTGAATACGGTGTACTCATAGCAGACATCACGGACGATTGCATCATCGGATTGGACTTTTTAAGAGACCAGAAGTGTGTGGTAGACGTCGCTAAAGGAGTACTTAGTTTCCCCGAACAAGAAGTATACCTGGAGGGAGCGAGCTCATGCGCAGTTTACTGCCTGAAAAATACGACCCTACCGCCGAGATCTGAAACTCTGGTCAAAGTTAGATTCCCTTACACTGTGTGTCAAGGGCGAAGCGTCGTCATAGAAAACTGCGGCGACCATCCGAGTTGGATCACAGCAAGAACTCTGGCCATGACCGGAAAAGGAGCGCTAGTGCGAGTCATCAATCTTAGCGGAGATTAAGTGCAGCTACGAAAAAACTGTGTCATCGGACGGTGCGATGCGGGCCAATCCATCAGAAGGCTGAACAGGGTCCGGGAACCGGAATCCTGTCAACGAGATGACGTCACGCCGCTTCTAGCAAATTGTAAGGAAAAGCTCTCTGAGCGGGAACTTCACCAAGCCAAAAGGTTGTTATTCAACGACATATTTTCGAAGGGTGACCATGATTTGGGAAGGACAGGTCTCGTTAAACACAGAATTGATACGGGAGACGCGCCACCAATAAAGCAGCGGCCTAGACGCCTTCCATTTGCCAAAGAGAAGGAGGTAGCAGACATGGTTGCCGAGATGCAGAAGAACCGCATCATGGAACCTTCAACGAGCCCGTGGTCTTCGCCAGTAGTCCTGGTTAAGAAGAAGGACGGCAGCACCAGGTTTTGTGTGGACTACCGGTTGTTGAATAATGCAACGAAGAAGGACAGCTACCCTCTGCCCCGCATAGACGACACACTGGACATGTTGAGCGGCATGAAGTGGTTCTTAAGAGTGGTTACTGGCAAGTAGACATTCATCCAGTAGACAAAGAGAAGACGGCATTTACGACCGGAACAAGGAATGGACTGTGGCAGTTCAACGTCATGCTCTTTGGTCTGTGCAACGCTCCGGCGACATTCGAGCGGTTGATGGAAAGGGTACTAGTTGGACCTCTGGGTGATGCATACCTGGTCTATCTGGATGACATCATTGACATGGGACGAAATTTCACAGAGCATGTTAGTAACCTGAGGAAGGTATTCACCAGAAAACGAGAAGCAAACTTGAAACTCAGCCCAAAGAAATGCACGTTTTTCAAGAAAGAAGTTGCCTACTTAGGCCACATTATTTCATCGAAAGGTGTAAAGACCGACCCAGAGAAGATAAAAGCTGTCCAAGAATGGCCTGTACCAGCTAACAAGACCGACGTGAGATAATTTTTGGGTTAATGCGCATACTACAGGCGCTTTGTAAAGAACTTCTCTGATATAGCGAAACCTCTTCATCGGCTCATGGAAGATAAACGAGTATTCGCCTGGGACTCGGAATGTGATCAAGCCTTCATCAGATTAAAAGAACACTTCTGCACCAGTCCAACACTTGGCTACCCGAACAGAGAAGGAAGGTTATCGTGGACACCGATGCCAGCAATACTGGCATAGGCGGAGTTCTGTCGCAAGAGCAAGGTGAACGGGAAGTGGTGATCGCCTATTTCAGTAAGTCACTTTCAAAACCTGAAAGGAACTACTGTGTGACTCGTAAGGAACTGTTGGCGGTAGTGAAGACTCTACAGCATTTCAACAAGTATCATGTTGGAAGACAGTTTACCCTGCGGACAGATCATGCTGCGTTAAAATGGCTCTTGCAGTTTAAGAACCCTGAAGGACAAGTGGCGCCGATGCCTTATCAAGGAGAGTACTCTTCAGGAAATGGGAAACACCATGTAACGTAGTACGTTATTTTCCTAATATTTTTTCTTATTTAATTTCAATATACAATTTAAATAATAAAAATCAATAAATAAAATGCAATGGATACCAAATAGCCGGAAATTGTCCATAGCTTTATTCCTTTGCATACATACGTGCAATTAGTGCACGTCAAATGGTAACGTCAACTATCTGTCAAAATAGACAGTATAAATAGCGGCGCAGACGTCGGGGGCTTCCTCTTTTTCTCCTGATCATCCTTATTAAAATTAACGCGAATTTGCGGCTCCCATTGCCACCTTAACTTTCTACGTTCATGTCTAATAGATTCTGTGATACCCCAGATCGGGTGAGTGTGTTGCAATAGACTAATAGATTGCATTTCTTAGATCGTAATTATGCCTTCTAATTGTTTTGTTTTTGTCAACCTACCGGCATAATTACATTTTTACAAATCTAATTAGTTTAACTTTTACTTTTGGTACTGTTCTCAATTCTTTATTCTAAATTTAACAACTTCTTGTCGCTGTAATGGATTCCCTCACCTCAGCAATTAATTAGTGGGAATGCTGCTCCCACTGGTGGTTGATTGGGGTGATTGGAGTCCATTGCGGGGACACTGGATGACACCTACCTTCAAACATTCCAGGGGTCTAAGTGCGGGGCACCCTTCAAGCGGAACACGGGTTAGTGCAAGCGGGACCACCTACCTTCGCTGCTACCAGCAATCCCATGAGCTTGCCTACACGTGCTTGACCGCCTACCACGGGCCTACGCCTTTACTGCATGTCCTGACCCGCGCCGCCTACAACCTCGTGCAGAAGCTGCCTGCACGACCTACCCTCAACGGCTGCGGACTACCCTACCAGGACAGTAGCTTTCCTAAGCGGTTAGATAATCACAGCTCAATCTCGACCCTCGTCCCTCGCTCTCCGAACTCATTTACCTAGAAGGTGTTTTCTTGAATAAATCTTTTATTGTTAATTAATCTTTTTTTATTTCCTCCCCTACCTACATACTTTGTTTCAACCAAAAGGGGATCAAACAACACTACAGCTGATTGTACCCCGTAAACAAGTTGCTTCCTTACTGAGGTACAAAAAAGCGTCGATGGCCGAGTGGTTAAGGTCGTTGCTTGCCATGCGAGCGGTCGCCAGTTCAAACCCCGCCAGGTACCAATGTGTTTTTCAAATTTGAAATTCATATGTACCATCATTCGACGCTTTAACGGTGAAGGAAAACATCGTGAGGAAACCAGCACACCTGAGAGATTTTTCTACGCTGTGTGAAACCATGTCAGAGGCCTACGGGCGGTTTAAAAACTCTGACACCAGGTTGTTCATCAACCACACGATAAGAAGAAGAAGACTGAGGTACATACACGATGGGGTATCCGGGGGACATTTAGGCGTAAAGAAGACCCTAGAGAAGCTGAGACAGAGATACTGGATACACTGTCGGGAGGACGTCGAAGACTGGTGCAAGAAATGTACGACTTGCGCATCAGTAAAGGGCCCACAAACCAAAAGTAAGGGCAAACTCAAGCTGTACAACGTTGGCGCTCCATGGGAAAGAATCGCAGTAGATGTAGCTGGCCCCTTTCCAGAATCCGATGAGAGAAACAAGTACATCATTGTGGTCCAAGTTTACTTCACTAAGTGGCCTGAAGTCTTCGCTACGCCTAATCAAGAAGCAAAGACGGTCGCCAAGAAGTTAGTCCTAGAGGTAAATTTGCCAATTTGGTGTGCCTCTTGAGATACATTCAGACCAAGGAAGAAACTTTGAGTCAGCACTGTTCCAGGAGGTCTGTCAACTGTGGGGTATGCATAAGACCCGTACTACACCAGCACACCCGCAATCCGATGGCATGGTCGAGAGATTCAACCAAACGTTGGAAAACCACTTGGCCAAAGTTGTGGACGAGCATCAACGAGACTGGGACCAGAACATACCGCTTTTCTTGCTGTCCTACCGATCTGCGATCCACGATAGCACCAGCGCAACCCCAGCAATGGTAAACTTCGGTAGAGAAATTCGGCATCCGGTAGATGCATTGACTGGGACACCGCCAGAAGCTCCGAAACCAGTAACCGAATATGCGGCTGACCTTCAGAAGCGCCTGGATATAGTACATGCTCTCGTTAGAGACTGCAGTCTAAAGTCCAGCGAAAGAATGAAAACCCGTTACGACCGCAAAGCCAACACCGACGGTTTCGATGAAGGGAGTCTGGTTTGGTTACACAACCCACTCAGGAAGAAGGGCAAATCACCGAAGTTCCAGCCAAGGTGGGAAGGACCGTACAAGATCATCACAAGGCTGAACGACTTAACCTATTGGATCAAACAAGGGACAAGAGGCAAGCCGAAAATTTTTCGCATTGATCGGTTGGCTCGTTACCATGATGCTCGGGACGAGCATGACTAAGAGGGGGATAATGTTACGATCACGAGAGACCGTGCAAGCGGAATTAGTCTTATCGTCGTATGGATAAGGTCTATATTCGTTTGCACGATACTATGTCACACACGCTGGTCGATCGTAGCGAGCTCCAGCGCGTTCTAGATTTTTCGATCCGCGCGAGAATATTCTCGACGCCACGCGAAGAACTGCGTCCTCACTACGTATAAAAGCGGGATGTACGACCCGACGTGTCAGTTCCGATTTGGGAAAGCGAAGCGAATCAGTCTCCTGCGAACTAGGAGTGATCGAGTGCGTTACCTGCGAATAGTTTCAGTGAAATTCAGTGTTTTAGTGTGATTCAGTGTTTTAGTGTAATTTAGTGTTCCGTGTTTAGTATTGTAATTAAGTGTTTTTAAGTGTTTAATTGTGTAATTGTTAGTCGACAAATAAATTAATTGTCTTTTGGTGACTTTTGGCGTATCTTGAATTTATCGTACCCCGTACCCACAACAGTATTATCAAAATTGTAGAGGTATACGAACGAATCATCAACAAATAAATCGAGTCTGTGGACTGGGACTGCCTGTTATCTAATCTATCTACTGAAAAATCTGTAGATGCGTTTTATAACATTGTCTTCCAAATTATCAAAAACTGCATCCCTTTGTCACGCCCAAAGTCATCCCGCATTCCGATATGGTTTTCACCTGCTCTTATTCATATCTTTAAGAATAAATGAAATTTGTACAAGAACAGTGCAGACTACGAATCCTTTTCTATATACTGATCCAGATTTAAAACTGAATGTGCAAAATGCTTCAAAAAATATATTAACTCAGTCGAGAAAAGCATTCAATGTAACGTGAAAAAAATTACATCACGTTATCCCTTAAGTATGTATTTTAAAAACATGCACTCTGAATATTTTTCTGACTTCTTTCACTCAGTTTACGAGCCTTCCACACTGAACGTGGAAGATAGTCATTAGACGCAAGTTTCTGATAACGAGAACGTGATTTATCATATCACTGACATCAAATTGAAATCAATTCACAATGCGTAAACACTCTGAAACCATTGATTTAGTAACAAAAATTAAATTAAAAATTAATAACAAAAAGCTAGCACTCGGTATATTTATTGATTTAAAAAAAGCGTTTGACACATTTTATGCAAAAATTTTTATCAACGAACTAGATCTACATTGTAAAATAACATTATATGCCGACGATACCTGTTTGTTTTATTTTGGGTCGGATATAAATTACATAACTTTAAAAGCACAAGATGATTTAGATAAACTGTATGGTTTCAACACAATCTTCTTACAATAAATGCGTCTAAAACCTGCTTTGTAGTATTTAAGGCATAAAATAAAGTTCATCATCATTCAAGTTCATCACGTCGTTTCAACCATTAAAAATCAACAACATTGTATTGGAGAAAAATTGCAAAAAATACCTTGGCCTTAGGATTGATAGCGGTTTGTAATGGACTGAACAAATTGAACATGTCCAAAGCAAGTTTATGTCCTTGGTTGGCTCCCAAATGAAATTTCCCGTTGTGTCCCGCGACGTCTACGTTATACCGTATACAATTCCCTGGTACAACCGCACTTACTTTACTTACTGGAAATTTGGGGCAGTGCTGTCAAAACAAAATTGGCTTTACTTAAAATTTCTCAAAGCAAAATTATAAAAACCTTATTTCAATATCACTACCTAACATCTACGTCAAAAATATACACAGATACTAAAATAATGAATATTAAACTTGCATATGTAAATAATCAGACCTCCATATGTTATATAACACATTTATTCAAGTATATTTTAAATTAACAACCGGCACATACATAATGAATAGTAAAACGATAACCTTTTTTTCTTTTCTTGCCATAGACTAAAGTGAAGTCAACTTATATTTTTTTTATATCTTTAAAGGCACAAGTCTCAATAATTCTGCCACAAAATTAAGTCTAATATTTTGCAATTCGAACATTCGGCCATTCTGACAATCAATGTCTGTCCTCAGACATAGTGATAACAATAATGCAGAACTAAATTTTAACTACAAATTAGAAACAATAAATTGGTATCTAGAAGTAATAATAATTAACGTCAGAAGTAGCACTAAAGTTACATATAAACATAATAGTCATGTTAAAATTCTGACAATTTCGACAACCTGATAATTATTAACTTTGTTAGAATACTTAACATAAACAATAAACTATTATACAAACAACAATAACAGTACATTATACTTCGTCGCCGCATCCTCGAGATTTTCACCCGGTAGTCCATTTCTTAATGTACTAGGCATCGAATACTATTTTAGAACTGAAAATCTATATAAAAAAAAGAAATTTTACACTTCCGGTCGTCAGAGGGCGCGTACGCACCTAATCCGCCCGAACTGTCAAGACGTCATTCGTTTCTAGTGTTCGGGCATCGAAACATACGTTCCGTATTTTTAAAAATTAATAGTGTTTTCAGTGAAAGTTAGTGTTTGAAAGTGAATTGTTTTCATTCCCTATGAGAAAACGTAGACAAAAACATGAAATACGACGTCACGAACGTCGTCGCTTGGAATTCAGCAGCAGTAGCAATGAAGGTCAGTAATTACGTTATTACTGGTGTAAATAATGTCTACAAATACGATTAAAGCCTATATTTTGACTGCATAGGCTGCTACGTATAAAGAACGCATTATTTTTAATAAAATATTTCTCATTCGCATTTCGTAAAAATATCATACCCGCATTTAGCGAGATATTAATAGGCAAATTTATTGAAAACAAATAGGTACTTTAACACAGATCGTTTATATTTTAAACAGCTAAGTGTAAATGCTTAGCTAAAAAAGACTGATTATTAAATCTCAAACCTCAAGTCATTACATAGAAATAGTTGTTTCCGTTAGTATAAGACAATGTTATTCTTTGGTGGATGTCAACACATTCTTCTTCTTCTTATCGTATGGTTGATGAACAACCTGGTGTCAGAGTTTAAACCGCCCGTAGGCCTCTGACATGGCTTCACACACCGTTGAAAAAATTCTCAGGTGTGCTGGTTTCCTCACGATGTTTTCCTTCACCGTTAAAGCGTCGAATGATGGTGCATATTTTTGCGGGAACGGGGTACGTTTAATTCAAGATACGCCAAAAGTCACCAACAGACAATTAATTTATTTATCGACTAACAATTACACAATTAAACACTTAAAAAACACAATTAAAAAACACTTAATTAGAACACTAAACATGGAACACAAAATTACACTAAAGCACTGAATCACACTAAAACACTGAATAACACTGAAACTATTCGCAGTTAACGCACTCGATCACTCCAAGTTCGCAGGAGACTGATTCGCTTCGCTTTCCCAAATCGGAACTGACTCGTCGTGTCGTACATCCTGCTTTTATACGCAGCAAGGACGCACTAGTCTCTTCGCGTAGTGTTGAGAATATTCTAGAGCGGTCCGGGCGGCGAAAACTCTATTATTATTATTATTACTCTAGAACACGCTAGAGCTCGCTACGACCGACCAGAGAGTGTGACGTAATATCGTGCAAGCGAATATAGACCTTATCCATACGACTATAAGACTAATTCCGCTTGCACGGTCTCTCGTGGTCGTAACAATATGAATTTCAAATTTAAAAAACACATTGGTACCTGGCGGGGTTTGAACTGGCGACCTCTCGCATGGCAAGCAACGACCTTAACCACTCGGCCATCGACGCTTTTTTCAACACATTATTACGTCCACATTGTTATGCGATTACGATCCGTTTTGCCTATTATAAGTTGTTATAAGTTCTTGTGTACACAACGGAAAACCAAGTTAAATATATTATACGTTATAGATGGTCCCTAAAATTATGCAATACAGAGTTGTGATGCGATTACAACCAGAATGCATATTGTAATTATTTAACAAAGAACCACGACGCGATTGTGGTCTCAAATACCTAATGCCTTAGAGAGTCGTGATGCGATTACGACCAGCATGTTATTTACATTTATTCTCCTGGGGGCAAGGTTCTGGGTCAACTTTTATAAAATATGTACCTACAAAGAAAAAGGAGGTATTATTATAGCGATCTTTATCGTTTTTACATAAATAATTAAATATTCTCCGATCTCGCAGATGTTTATGGGCGGTGTTGATTACTTACCATCAAGTGACCCGCTTGCTCGTTTGCTCAACCTAGCATCTACCCAGTGCCGTAACTAGGGCGATGCCAGCGGTGCCCAGGCACAGGGCGCCGGCCCTGGAGGGGCGCAGAAATGACCAGACCTGAATCTAGTCTTATTTCTCATGGGCATCATTTTTTAAAGCTAGCACCGGGCGCATAAAAGACTAGTTCCGACACTGCATCTACCACCTTTGGTTATTTGGCTTATTTATACTTCCAGATTATAATTCGGACTATGCCGACTCACATATTATGCGATCATTTGTGACTATTCCATCAAAACATGGTGACTTTCTGGTATCTGAACTTTCAGAATCAGGATTTTATGGTACTGAACTTTGCGATGCTGACATTGATATACAGAAAAATATTCCAGCTACCTCGTCCAAGCCAAATGATGACGAGCCCGAGACTCCAAGTCTCCCGGTTGATATTTTGGAGGCCCTAGGAGAATATAAATAATAATAAACAAGAAATTCACATTCTTAAAATACGCGAAGTAATTTCTGAACGCTGGGGGAGAATCTTAGTGGACGGGCTTAGTTAGGAATCAGTGCGTGCTTTAAATGAAAAAATAAATATTCCTGAGAACTTCAAATAACTTAAGGCTCCTCTACTAAATCCAGAGATCGCATCAGTTCTCAGTGACTCAATTTAGAAAAGAGATAGGCGCCTTGAAAATTCGCAAAATCATTTGGGCAAAAGCACTGCGACAGTCTCCACTTTAGTAGCAACACTTATTCAAATATCACACTTATTCAGCTGGTCGCCAGGGAAACCTGAGGGGCCCACCCAGAACCTAGGCTCTAAGAGACAAACGAGGGGGGCCCAGAGTTCAAGCCTCTTCGCGCCCATTCAGGCGACCACAAGCGACAGCCAATCGTTACGAGGAACCTCCCAAATCGAACAACAACAGGCCTGTTCGGAAGAGTTAGAGGTAACACAATATAGTGGTAGACTAAGTAACTTTTTAAATGCGTGGAAATCCATTGCTAATGACCCAATTGTGCTGGAGTATGTTACTGGATATAAGATCCCATTTGTCACAGAGGTTGTCCAGACTCATGAACCAGGTCAACCCTCTTTTACAGGCACGGAGTTACATCACATTAATAAAGAAATAGATAAAAATAAGTTAGATTTCAATTCAATAATGATACCTACGAATTTCAATGTCTCCCGTTTGGATTAAGCTCAGCACCTTAAGTTTTCTGTAAATTTAACAGACCAGTTACGACTTATTTAAGAAATCAAGGTTACCTATTAGTAGCCTATTTAGATGATATTTTGTGCCTAGATAACACTTTTGATAGTTGTTACCTAAAAACCGTTAACACGGTTAACCCTCTGCAAAAACTAGGTATAGATATATATAATAAACTTTAAAAAGAGTGAACTAAATCCCAGCCAAAACATGACCTTTTTGGGCTTTGAAATAGATTCTGTTGATATGGCCCTAAAATTACCCCTAGCGAAGCATGTAAAAATTCTAGATCTAATTAAAAGTGCATCCAAAAGGAATTCCATGCGTATTAGAGACTTTGCAAACTTTGGGGTACTAACTTCCCCTTGCCCAGCAGTAGACTATGGTTGGGTCTATACAAAGCAGTTGGAAAGAGAAAAATTCTTAGCACTTAAAAATTCAAATGATGATAATAATCAGAACATGCAATTAAATTCGAAATTAAAAATAAACTTTATCTGGTGAGAAGAAAATATAATGTACTCAATAAATCCTTTTCGTAGTAATCATTATGTCCTAGAATTTTTTTTTCGGACGTTTCTTTTTCTGGATGGGGACTTTATTGCAAAGGACAGAGGACTAACGGTTTTTGGAGTCTATCAGAATCTAAAGAACATACTAACTTACTCGAATTAAGGGCAGCTTTCATTGGATTAAGATGTTTCCCTATTCACAAGCAAATAAACTTATTTCATTTCATTTCATTTCATTTCATTTTGCCAAGAAACTTAAAAACAAGGAAATTCTTGATAATAGATTGCCATCCAACCAGTCAGCTACCTGAGCCAGGCCCTTCTCTGCTTTGCTGTAAACACTGTCCCAGTCCGGGCTCTGAAATAAGACTACTGTATCGTCTGCGTAGCAGAGCACTTCGCCCTCTTCTAAATCGATCTCGGGGAGGTATCCTATGTAAACCAGAAAAAGAGAGGGTCCCAGGATACTCCCCTGTGGTACTCTAAATCGTATGTACTCTTGGTCACTGATGGTTTGATCTACGCGAACACATTGCTTCCTGTTGGTCAGGTAACTACTAAACCAGCTTAACGCAATTCCCCTAATGCCAATTTGGTTAAGTTTTTCTAACAGAATGGGTATTGACACAGTGTCGAAAGCTTTGGCTAAGTCAATAAAGGCAGCTAAGCAACATTTATTTGTATCTAGAGCTGAGGAGACAATATTAGTGAGGTTAAGGACAGCGTCTTCTGTAGATTTTCCCCGGCGAAACCCGTATTGCCTATTAGAGATCAGCTTATTTTCTTCCAGGTAGTCGACTAACCTCTTGTTCACTATCTTCTCTAAAAGCTTGGAAAATATATTAAGCAAAGAGATGGGTCTGTAGTTGGAAGGATTGCTTTTATCACCTCCTTCGTGAATAGGAGTGACGATTGCTAGTTTCCAGCAATCTGGGAATGATCCTGTCGAAAGGCTCAAGTTGAAAATGTGGGTTAGAGGGGCAAGGAGACCTAGTCTTGCCTTTTTTATTAGTAAAGGTTGACACCTATCGATCCCGGGTGCACTATTCTGTTTTAGGTCACATATAAGATTGTACACCTCGTCTTCGTCGGTAGGGGACATTAAGAAGGAGTTTGGAAAAGGAAGTTGAATTTCGCTTTTATACATTTTTTACAAGTGAATCTTGGGTTTGGTTAACATTTATGAGTGTCTTATTCGCCAGTTTTTCTCCAATACTTGCAAAATAGTAATTACATTAATTAAGCGAAGTTAGAGAATTTGGGCCAGAGTGCAGTAATTCTACAGGGTTATTGCAGGGTTTGTTTAAGTGGCAAATTTCTTTTATTGAGTTCCACAGTTTTTTGGGATCTTTACGATTGGAAACAAGCAACTGGTTTTCATATTCCGATTTCAACTTACGTAGAAGATTATTAAGGAAATATCTCCTGTAGTACTATTTTGAGGATTTTGTTTGGCTTGCAGGTGAAGACGGTCTCGGTGTTGCTGGGATTTAATAAGACCTGGTGTGATCCAGGGTTTGAAGATTAGCTTTTTGCGGGGTATGACTAATTTATTTGTATTGTTGTGGATACAAGCAGATACTATTGAGTCAAAGTTTCCAGTGGCTACATTTAAATCATGACAGCTAGTAACCATTGACCAATCAGTTGAGCAAAGGTCTTTAGCAACACCATCGAAATCTAACTTGTCATATTGACGTTTAGTAATTGTATTTTTACAATTCATTGCAAGACCTAATAGGCAAATCCTGAACCAGCGGGATTACATCGAGAGCGTCATTAGAACAGCCTCCCGCAAACTGGGGATCCTGAACAGAGTGCGGCGATTTTTCACACCGGTGCAGCTCTGCCTTCTTTACAAGGCTCAAGTTCGCCCATGTGTGGAATATTGCTGTCACCTCTGGGATGGCTCCGCGAAATACTTGCTCGACGCCCTCGATAGGTTGCAGCGACGTGCTATCCGTATTGTCGGTGATGTAGAGGTGTCCGAAACCCTGGAGCCTCTACAACTACGTAGAGACATTGCCGGTCTAAGTGATCTCTACCGTCTCTATAATGGGGAGTGCTCTGTAGAGCTATTTCAGCTAGTCCCTCCCTCCTTTCCACTCCCCGAACGACATGTGCTGGACAGTGCTGCCATCCACATACAATGCAAGCGCTGGTGGCTCGGACTAAGAGGTTTAGCCCTAGAGGAATGCCCTTCCAGCTCATGTTTTTCCTCCCTCCTATGATCCCGGGCTCTTCAAGCGGGGCGTGAAACGGCATTTAAACAGGCCTTAAGTGTGAGTGCGATAGGCTCAATATGGTCTGTATGGATCTCACTACTGCTTACCATCAGGTGGAGTGAGGTCATCTTGTTAGCCTTTTATAAAAAAAAAATAAAATAAAAAAATTTAGTGGTCTGTAATATCCGAAGAACAAACGAAACCGCGAGCGTGTCGTAGAGATTTAACAAAGAATAACGTTAGAGTACTGTCTAGGGATTCAAGAAAATTGCATATATTGGAAACAGAAGGAGATCTATAAATTGCTAATAACGTAGTGTTGTTACCCATATGAATTTGCAAGCAGTTACAATCAACACAAGGGGGTTCTGTTACGACAGCATGCCAGTGCTCCTTTACGTAAGCGACAACACCACCACACTTGTTAATAAGCTTGTAAGTACGAAAGGAGTCATAACCAGGCAGTTGTGGAATAATGGTACTGTCATTTAACCAGCATTCTGTCAGAACTATAATATCAAATTGGGTGTTTGCGCGTGCGAGTGTGACCAAAAATGCATGAAAGTTGTGTAGGATGCTTCTAATATTTAAAGTTATAGCCCTAAAGTTGTGGCTGTGGGATAGGGATTGAGCAAAAGCTTCGATATTGTCAATCGAGATGCAGTCTATTGAAAGAGTTTCATCTAGATCTTTTGTATAATCAACCGTTTTCGTAGTTTAAGCAGATAATTAAAGCAAAAGCAGGGTTTTGAGGGTGAGTACTAAAATAGACTGCAGTCTGATGGCAAACCATCCCTTTGGTTATACAGGTTATAAATTGTATATACGTAAGTAAAATTGAAAGTGTGTGTTTGTGTTTATGTTCAATGTATTTGAGTATTTGTGTATGAGTATTATTAGGTAAAAATAAAAAAGTGCGTTTGTAATGGGTGAGTTTGTGAATTTGTCCCTGGGTTAGTGTGAATAGGAGTAAGACTAAGAGTAGATGTGTAAAATTGTGGTTCCAATAATGGATGAGAGTATTTTGCTGAGAAACAGAGAGGACAAAAATCAGAAAAGATGTTAACAATATTAGTAACAAAATGATAACAGAAGACAACGATAACAGTTCATACCGCAGGATCAGGTTGGTCGGGCATTGTTGGGGGCCCGACTTTGGCATCCAGGTCAGACAAGTCAAGAATACGAACGGCAGGTTTCCCGTCCGATTTCCTGACGTAAATTCCTCCATTGCGAATCTACGACTACTGGTACTGATGCTCCTTTGCTCGGATTCTGGTTTCACGAAATAACTGGCGGTTTTCTTTCGTTAACCTTTCATTGATAAAGATTGCCTTAGGGGGCCCATTCACCAAGTTCTCCGTTAAAATATTTCGCCGTGATTTTGCTGCTCGAATTAGGTCATCTCTTTTATTTTTTCGCAGGAGCCTCACAACAATCGGGCGAGAGTATGAGGATAGTTGAGCGTCTTTTTTGTTGTTCCAGAGTCTAGGACCTACCCTCGTTATATCAGCAATGTCCGCAGTACTGAGCTCCACACCGATTTTGTGGGAGGCTGTCAACACGATGTGATGCAGGTTTTCATTATCCTCTTCGGGAAGACCGATTATTTCCAAGTCGTTTTTCATTTTGTCTTGTTCGCCTGCTGCCATCTGCTGTTTCAAATTCTTGTCATTTTCATCTCTCTCTCGAATTAATTGTGTAACTTCCTCCCTGGTGGATTTTAACTCTCGCAAAGCCAGGTCCAGTTTAACTAACACTTCTCTTTGTTTGACCGATGTATGAGAGGCCACACTCACAGTCTAGCTTGTATATGCCTGCATCTTGAAGAGGAATATTACACTCGACAGGTGGTAAAAATTGGTTAATCTTCTTCGGCGGCTTAAAGTAGGTATTTATGGAAGCACGCTTCAAGATGTGTCCAATCTTGTCAGTGACACCCTTCATGTATGGTAGTACAGCTGGCTGTCGCTCCACTATAGTTGGCTTCACTCGGCTTCTGTTCCGCGTTCGTGGTATTGGGAGCTTGTTGCTCCGTAGTACGCGCCTGACATGCTGAAGCTCAGCTGCCAGGTGTTTGTCATCACAGATGCCTCGTGCTCTCTGAAACAAAGATTTCCCCACGGTAGACAACTGACTAGGATGGTGGTGAGAATCACCGTTCAAGTACCTATCTGTATGAGTTGCTTTACGATACACAGTATGACCTAAACTATGATATACTATGGAGTATGCAGTTTACACGCGCGTTTAATCCGTAAAATTAGTTTTATTTCAAACAGTCACGTGTACAAGATGTTATATCGCGTTTACGTACCGATCATTTAAATGAGGAAGAAAAAGCGAATTTAACATCACTTTGTTCGCGTTATGCAGATGTTTTCTACCTTGAGAGCGAACCTTAGACTTTTACCAATAAGGTTAAGCATCGTATTAATACCACAGATGAGATCCCGGTCTATAGTAAAAGCTATCGTTACCCCTTTGTTCACAGACAAGAGGTAAAAGAGCAAATAGAAAAGATGCTTTCGCAAGGTATCATTCGACCATCAGAATCCGCGTGGAGTTCTCCCTTTTGGGTTGTGCCTAAGAAGGTTGATGCCTCGGGCAAACAAAAATGGCGTATAGTAATTGACTTTCGGAAGTTAAATGAGAAAACCATAGACGACAAGTACCCAATACCCAATATAACTGACGTGTTATATAAATTAGGCAAGTGTTAATACTTTACGACCTTAGATCTTGCTAGTGGTTTCCATCAAGTGGAAATGGACCCTAGTGATATTCAGAAGACCAAGCTTTCAGCTTTCAATGTCGAGCACGGGCACTTCGAATTTCTTCGAATGCCGATGGGTTTAAAGAATTCTCCGTCCACATTCCAACGTGTGATGGATAATGTTCTTAAAGGCTTGCAAAACGAGATCTGCCTCGTGTACCTTGATGACATCATTGTCTATAGTACCAGCCTCCAGGAGCACATGATTAATCTCGAAAAAGTCTTTCAGAGACTTCGAGAGTCCAATTTTAAGATACAAATGGACAAATCTGAATTTCTCAAGCTCGAAACAGCTTATCTCGGACATGTAATAAGTAGTGAGGGTGTTAGACCTAACCCTGATAAGATTTCCTCTATTGAGAAATATCCGTTGCCAAAAACTCCTAAGGAAATAAAGCAATTTCTTGGTCTTCTAGGATATTACAGGAAATTCATTCCAGATTTCGCATTTATCACAAAACCGATGACTATGTGCCTGAAAAAGAATAAGAAAAGTACTTTAGATGACGAATACATTCACTGTTTTGAGAAATGTAAGAGATTATTGACTAACGATCCTATATTGCAATATCCCGACTTTACTCGAGAATTTATACTAACGACTGACGCGTCCAACTTTGCGTTAGGAGCTGTTTTATCTCAGGGACCTGTAGGCTCTGATAAGCCTATATCTTATGCATCTCGAACTCTAAATGAGAGCGAGACTAACTACAGCACTATAGAAAAAGAGCTGCTTGCAATCGTTTGGGCTACTAAATATTTCAGACCATACTTGTTTGGTAGGAAGTTTAAGATACTTACCGATCATAAACCACTCCAGTGGATTATGAGCCTTAAGGAGCCTAACTCCAGACTAACAAGATGGAGGCTTAAACTCAGTGAATATGACTTCACAGTTATATACAAGAAAGGCAAAAACAACACCAACGCTGATGCCTTATCTCGAATAGAAATTCATAATGAAGAAATTAGCTCTATAGTCGCCAATCCTTCTGAGAGGCCACTTACCGTAGATAACTCAGCCACCAGCACAGCTCACACAAGTCAGGAACATCCTATACTTGAAGTTCCAATAACTGACGAGCCACTTAACAAATTTCACAGACAGCTATCTATAGTATTAGTAGGTGACATTAAACGCAGACCTGTAGTGACTAAACCCTTTGAGACCCATACCCGAGTGACAGTACAATTGACAGAATCAGACTTAGAGAACGACATTGTAAATTCAATAAAAGAGTATGTTAACCCTAAAGTAAAAACGGCCATAATAATCAATCCACAATTGGCCATGTACCAGATTATACCAATAATCCAAGATAAATTCAAGAGTTCATCTATGAACCTTGTACTTTGCAAAACTGAGTTAGAAAATGTTAAGGAGTATTTAAAGCAACAAGAAATAATAAGACACTATCATGATGGTAAGACCAATCATAGAGGGATTAATGAGTGTTATCTCGCCCTATCTCGAAGGTACTATTGGCCTAAAATGAAAGATCACATAACTAAGTATATTAACGACTGTAGTATATGCGGCCAATGTAAGTACGATAGGAACCCAATAAAACAGCAATTTAATATCATTCCACCAGCTACCAAGCCATTAGAAACTGTGCACATCGATCTATTTACCGCACAGAGCGAGAAATACATCACCTTTATGGATGTTTTCTCCAAGTATGGGCAAGCTTATCATCTTAAGGATGGTACAGCTATCAGTATACTCCAAGCTCTCTTAACATTCGCTACTCATCACGGACTTCCTTTGACAATAGTGACTGACAATGGTACTGAATTTACCAACCAACTCTTTACTGAATTTCTGAAACTCCATAAGATCTCACACCATAAGACTTTACCGCATTCCCCTAATGACAATGGTAACATAGAAAGGTTTCACTCAACGTTATTAGAACATCTTAAAATTTTGAAGTTACAAAAACGTGACGAACCAGTAGTGAATCTTATACCGTACGCTATTACGACATACTGAGAGGACATATTGACCCACGTGACCCAATAGACATTGACTTAACTGAACGTTTACTCCAGCAATACGTACAGACCCATAGTGAGCAAATGAAAGTAGTTTATGACATAATTAATGAAACACCGTTAGCTAATAGAACCGAGTTAATAGATAATCGTAATAAATCTAGAGAACCTGAGATTGAATATGAACCTCAACAGCAAGTGTTCATAAAAAATCCATTTGCTAGCAGACAGAAAATTGCTACTAGGTATACGCAAGATAAAGTACTTGCCGATCTACCTATTCATATATATGTCACCGGAAAATAACAAGAACCGTAAATTTATAACTTTCCTAGGAAAATTATAAACTTTCGTAGGATTCTACACGACAGATAAAATGTATTATTTTACGCCTAAATTCTAGGAAGTTTATCAATTTGCGACGTCGTGTGGTAAATGTATAAACTTACGGATATTCATTCGTAAGATTCTACGCGGTTCGGCCAATCACAGAAGAGTGTTTAATTTTACGCTTCTTATAAAACGGAAAATAACACACAGCTCTCTGATTGGTTGACGCAAGCAGTGGCAATGCTTAAGTCCATAGACTTAGGTAAAATCAGACATGCCAAATTAGGAAAAAAAACAAAGAACTATTCGGGTCCTAAAAAGTGTTTTTATTTTAAAATAAATTTTACCGAAACATAATCGTAACCAGAACAGAAATCGTATCCTTACTATAATTTTATAATATTATATAAAAAAAAAATTATAATTTTATAAACGTGAAAGTTTGTGAGTATGGATGAATGGATGGTTGTTTGTTACTCTTTCACGCTCAAACGTCTGAACCAATTTTCATGAAATTTGGTATGATGGTAGCAGGCACTCTGGAATAATATATGTGCTACTTTTTATTATGGGGGGCTGAAAATTAGTATGGGAGAATTTTTACGTGTTTGTCGGTTTTTATAAAACTTGGTATGGAGGGAGGATTACGTTTGCGAGGACAGCGGGAATACACGGTCAGGTTCTACAATCAAAATACATCTTACATCAGATTTTACGCAGACGAAGTCGCGGGCGTCCTCTAGTTCTAAAATATACAAACATTTAACAAATCAAACGTAATCAGTAGATTCCTGAATTTGTCTACTTATTGCAACATGTCAAAGATTACCTAAGTCTATGGACATAAAAAACATTGCCACTGCTTGCGTCAACCAATCAGAGAGCTGTGTGTTATTTTCCGTTTTATAAGAAGCGTAAAATTAAACAAACACTCTTCTGCGATTGGCCGAACCGCGTAGAATTGAATATCCGTAAGTTTATACATTTACCACACGACGTCGCAAATTGATAAACTTCCTAGAATTTAGGCGTAAAATAATACATTTTATCTGTCGTGTAGAATCCTACGAAAGTTTATAACTTTCCTAGGAAAGTTATAAATTTACGGTTCTTGTTATTTTCCGGTGACATATATACATCTAAGAAAAGGGGTCCAGTAGCAAAATCGCGTCTTAAACGAGCCCCTAAGAACATAAAATTGTTGCAGGATACTACTGTTGCTGACTGCACATCTGGCTCGCGCCCAGGAGATAAGACTTGACAACCTGGACGATGGACCCGGACTCTTACCCTTTAAACTCGGACCGACACGACTAACAACTCACTACCATACATTCTTACAGTATATAGAACTTGACAAGATAGAACACGAGATTTCCGTACTTAAGAGACAGTTAGATGGTTACGAGAACAGACTGACAAATGACACATTTTCGTTATATGAACTGCAGATTACTTACTTAGGAAATAAAACAGATAGAATCTTAGATCATTTGAAAAGCCTTGAGCCTAGCCGGACAAAAAGAGGTCTTTTAGACGGATTAGGTTCAATCATTAAAAGCATAACAGGAAATTTAGATTATCAGGATGCCATGAGATATAATGATGCGATTAAGATTTTACATGTAAACCAAGATAGAATTGCTACAGAGTTTAATAATCGTATTAGTTTAAATAATGAATGGATGTCTAAACATAACTTCGTACTAAATCAGCTTTTAGATAACCAGAACAAAATTAATTTTACTTTACATGCAATGTTAGATAATAACGCGTACAGAGATAATAGTTTAATCAAATACGGTAAATTTGCACAGTTATTAGCCATCATCTCAGAAAATACAGATGACTTACTAGATGAGCTCATTAGAATTGAGAACATCTTAGCTTTCACTCGTACAACGACTACCCATAATTCTATGTTAGATTTAGATGTACTTGAGAAAATGTTAGACAGATTAAGATCAATTTATGGTAGGGATAAAATAATAGATTTAGAATTAAGAGATTATTATAATATTATAAAATCTGGTTCTTATTTCGTTAGGAAACAGATAGTTATAGTTTTTAGGTTTCCAATAGTTTCTAGTAATACTTACGATTTATATAGATTGTCTTTGGCCCCTAATAAATTCCATAAAGTCCTAATACCTCCCTATCCCTTAATAGCAACTAATAGAAAAGAGTTTGTGTACATAGAGGCTGAATTCCCGAAGTTCGAAAGTCAGCATCTCTGCGAGGAAGGTCCTCATCAGAAGCTTCGCACCCAGCCTGACTGCGTACAAGAGATCATCCTTCATCAGACCATCTCCTCATCATGCAACTTGACCAGCATACAACTGTCAAGAGAAGCTATGGAACAATTAGATGACCGAAGCTACGTCATAACGTTCCCGCAACCTACTCGAGTTCAACTGCACTGTGGCACCGAAGACTACAATTTGCTGAATGGCAGTTTTCTAGCGACAGTACCTATTCATTGTTCGCTACGCACTACGGAGTTTACTATAACTAACATCGACGATATAGTACAAGGCCAGCCGCTGAAAATTATGAAGATCAATTACCCACATGACACCAAGATCGCAGCATCACCTCAGCTTCATCTCAACACCATAGACTTGAAAAAACTCTATGATATTCAAGATAGAGTTATGACTCAATCACCTTTGAAGCTTACGCCAATGCCAGAGTCATTTTACCATACGACGATACCACTCTATATCGTGATATTAAGTGCAGCCGCACTTGTAGCAGTCGTACTCGCCCGCCGCTACAGACTATGTACCCGAGAGAACACCAACTGCAAGCAACGAGATGTTCCCGAGATGACCAGTGAGCAGACAGATGAAGTCTCCGAAGATCCTATCTACTCGAAACCATCTCAACCAGCAATTTTTTCTCTCAAGATTGGAAAATAATTGCTGTTCTGAGGGAGGAGGAATTACATATACCTAAACCCCTTACAACGCACAAATCAACGCTATGAAGCAAACGCGGCCCCGATCGACGAAGTCACGAGAAGCAGCGTCAGCGCAACGTGACATCGAGCGACGTCCACGTTTCCGCCGTTGCCCAATTGCTCGGCCACTTCATTCCTAACATCGGAACTAGCCATAAGCTTTAATTGTAATTTAATTTTAATAAATTAGTTTGTATTAAATTTAGTTTTTTTAGATCCTTCGGCTGTAGCCTACGTAATTCGAGTCATAGTGTTTATAACAATAAAATATTTTATTTCATACAAAACATAACATAAAAATAAAAATAAAAAATCTTTCAGAATCAGCTATTCTGCATCTGTATTCTGTCGTCTTTGTGTCTAAATCCTGGTGTCATGTCATCATCATCAGCCCATTACAGTCCACTGCTGGACATAGGCCTCCCCAAATGCACGCCACTTCTCTCTCTCCGCGGCCACTCGCATCCAGCTCCTACCAGCCGTCCTGCGCAGATCGTCACACCACCTGGCCTGCGGGCGTCCTACACTACGTTTGCCGAGACGCGGTATCCACTCCAGAACTCGTCTACCCCATCGGTCGTCGGTTCTACGGCTGATGTGGCCAGCCCACTGCCACTTCAGCTTACTAATGCGATGAGCTATGTCGATGACTTTGGTTCTCTGACGGATCGCCTCATTTCTGATTCGATCCCGCAGAGAAACACCGAGCATAGCTCTTTCCATTGCCCGCTGAGCGACTTTTAACTTGTGGACCAGCCGTGCCGTCAGTGTCCACGTTTCGGCTCCATACGTCATGACGGGTAGGACGCACTGGTTAAAGACTTTCGTCTTTAGGCTTTGTGGGATTGACGATGAGAAGACTCGGCGTAGTTTCCCAAATGCTGCCCAACCCAGCTGAATTCTTTTATTCACCTCGTCCTCAAAGTTGTTTCGACCCAACTGCATAGTCTGCCCGAGGTTTTTGAACAACTTCGAGGACGGTGCCGTGAATCGCAATCGGTTCCGGTAGTACATGTTCATTGAACATGACCTTGGTTTTGTCCAAGTTCATCCGTAGGCCGATGCGCGCAGAAGAGTCAGCCAGGTCATTCAGCATCTGTTGTAGGTCCTGCAGCGTCTCTGCCAGAATGACGATGTCATCTGCAAATCGCAGATGAGAGATGTATTCACCATTTACGTTAATGCCCCGTCCTTTCCAGTTCAGCGTCTTGAACAAATCCTCCATTGCATTTGTGAACAACTTCGAGGAGATGACGTCCCCTTGTCTCACTCCTCTATGCAATGGTATGGGTTTCGTTTGCTGATTCTGTACTTGGACGGACATGGTTGCGGCTTGGTAAAGACATTTCATTACCTGGATGTACCGCCAATCTACTTGGCATCGCTGCAGGGACTCCAGAACTGACCAGATTTCAGCCGAGTCAAAGGCTTTCTCATAGTCCACAAATGCTAGACACAGGGGCTGATTAAACTCCTCAGTCTTCTGTATAATCTGCCGCACTGTGTGGATGTGGTCTATGGTGCCGTATCCGCTCCGAAATCCAGCCTGTTCCGGTGGTTGGAATTCGTCGAGTCTTCGTGCAAGACGGTTCGTGATTACTCTTGAGAAAAGCTTATAGACGTGGCTTAAAAGGGAAATAGGTCGATAGTTCTTCAAAAGGGTTTTGTCACCCTTTTTGAAGAACAGGACGACCACACTCTTACTCCACGCCTCCGGAGTTCTCCCTTCAAACAGGACAGCGTTAAAAAGCCTTTGAAGCTCCCTTAGAACGGGTTTGCCTCCAGCCTTAAGTAACTCTGTCGTAACGCCGTCTTCTCCAGGGGCTTTTCCGTTTTTAAGCTGCTCAAGAGCAATCTCGATTTCGTTATTGCTAACTTCTGGTAGGTCTTCGGTATAGTGGCGTGTCAATATGGCTCTAGTGTCCTCATTGCCGGGAATAGGGCGAGATGCATGCGAGGCGTATAACCGGCCATAGAAGTCTTCTATCTCCGAGAGTACTGCCGGCTTTGAAGCAGCAATGTCCCCATTCGCTGTAGTCAGCTTCGTTAGGTGGCTTCTACCGAGAGATTGTACAAACACTTTTGACCCCCGATTTTGTTCAATAGCTCTTTCGATTAAAAGAGTATTGTAGCACCGGAGGTCGCGTCGCACACATTTATTGATCTCCCGGTTGAGAGCCCGAGCTTCCAATGTAGTAGCGGGTGGGTCTTCACGTCGCTGCCTCATTAGCCTTAAGGTCTTCTCAGAAAGTTTAGACTTCCTACCCCCTCGCCTTCTGCTGCACAATCTCGACCCTTCCTCCCTGAGGACACGAACCATATTTTCAAGTTTCTGGTTAACGTCAATTGTGGTTTCCACTTAGCAAATCGGTTCTCCAGGTTTGACTGGAACGTTTCGGATCCTGCCATGGTTTGGAGTAGAGTAGGTCTGAGACTAGACCTCACTAAGCGAACTCGTTCGGCTTTAAAGTCGATATTTAGAGTGCCTCGAACAAGACGGTGATCACTGCCGGTGTTAAACCTGTTGAGCACGGAGACATCTCTAAATATGTGCCGCCTATCCGCTATGATGAAGTCGATCTCGTTCCTAGTCACAGTATCGGGACTTCGCCACGTCCACTTCCTTTGAGGCTGCTTCTCAAAGAAAGAGTTCATCAAGAAGAGCCCCTCCCGTTCGAAGAAGTTGACAAGCATTTGTCCCCTGTGATTTCTAGCTCCAAATCCGTGGGACCCTACTACCGATTCACTGCAAAATTGTACTCCCACTTTAGCGTTGAAGTCCCCCATAACAACATTGTAGTGGGTCTTGGTGGTGGAGTGGAGGGCCTTCGATATGTTATCGAACATTTTCTCCACTTCATCGTCTGAGTGTGAGGAGGTCGGTGCGTACACTTGCACCACTTTGAGGCTAAGCCTCTCGGTGAGCTTAATGATGAGGTACGCTACCCTGCTCGAAACACTAGACATTTCCACCACGTTGTCAGAGAGGGACTTATTGACCAGAAAACCGACGCCACCTTGAGAATTTTGGTCTCCCTCGCGGAAGTACAGCAGGTGGCCTGATTCTAAGGTTATGGTGTCCTCTCCCGCTCTTCGGACTTCACACAACCCCAGAATGTGCCACCTAATCTTCTCAAGCTCTACCTCAAGTTGCGCCAGATGCGAGTCAAGCCGTAGCGTGCGTCCGTTGTATGTTGCCAGTGTCATAGTATGTTGGTGGCCTTTCGTAACCCGGGGATTCTTAGCACCCCCCGCCCCGCCGTTACCATGGTCGCCACCATGACCAGGAATAGCGGGGCCGCCGGGAACTGGGGGCCGTGGCCTTTTGTTCTCCATTTGGGGGAAATTTGCCCATAATCACCACGCTGGGCAGGCGGGTTGGTGATCGCAGTTTATGTTTAGGTGGTGCGGAGAGCGCTGCTGCCCGATCTCCGGTAATTATTTGTTGGCAAAATACTTTGCATTGGTCCCTCTGTCGCCTTCTACGACACCCACGGGAAGATTTGGGGAGGTGCTATTCTATTCTGCCGGCACCCCACGGCATGTCATTCTTTTCAATTAAGTAGTATAATTTTACATAAAATTTTCAATTTATGATAACTTTTACAGTAAAAAATGGCGGCGACGTGGTCCGCAACCCGTCACGTCACGTTTCCCGCAGAGGTGAACAGTGGACCGCTGAGAGCCGGTTTGCTACGTTGAATGTGAGGGAAGGAATGGATAGTAAAATTGATGAAGTGTGCCAGATAATGCATGAAAGACATTTGGACGTGTTATGCGTGACTGAGACCAAGCGGAAAGGTTGTGGCACTACGAACGAAGGACCCTACACTGCATACTGGTCTGGAGTACCCAGTGCCAATCGAGGCTGCCAGGGAGTTGGTGTACTCCTTTCCGCTAGAATGGATGAATGTGTGGTTGAGTATGAAAGTGTGAGCCCTAGACTTCTCTGGATTAGGCTTAAAGTCTCTTTATAAGGACTCTAGTGCTTGTGTCAGAATCAATGGGACATGCACTGATTGGTTTAACATCGAAAAAGGTGTTAGACAGGGATGTGTAGCGTCACCATGGCTGTTCAACCTATTCTTAGATAGTTGCTTGACTAGTCTGAGAGAGTGTGAGAAAGGTTTGAGAATGAATGAGTCAAAGCGCTGCACACCTTTGTGAACAGTCAGAAAGTGTCCAAAAAGGCACGTCTGGCGGTTCATAGAGGAGTGTTGATCCCAACACTAATGTACGGAAGCGAAAGTTGGGTATGGCAGAAGAAGCACGAAAGTAGAACAAATGCAGTGGAGATGCGAGCACTTAGAAGTATGCTAGGAGTGAAACTGAGTGATAGAATAAGAAACTAAATAATTAGAGAACGTTGTGGTGTGAAAGAAGATGTAGTGACTAAGGTTGAGAAAGGTATGCTTAGATGGTTTGGTCATATTGAGAGGATGAGTAAAAACGATTAACGAAGAGTATATGATATATATAGAGAGGGTATAATTGGAGATAAAATATGTCTTCATGGGTCTACACGCGATATTAGGAGTAGCAAATTACATAGCTACTTACTGACCGACGTTTCGACTGGGTTACACCAATCGTGGTCGCGAGCGAACTGGCGCCGCCTGTCTTCGTCTGCCACAGCGGTTGTGAATTTCTTGATCCACCCCCAAAACAGCACTAATGTCATTTGTACAGCTACCCACATTTGTCTGACACACTACGCTGACTGCATCCGGGTTCATATTAGACGTAACTTTCCGCGGTATGCACTTACTAATCACTGGGTTCCATGCCGATGATAACTTGAATCCATCTTCCCTATTGAAATTTCTGTGCTTCTTAATTTCAATAGCTTCTCGCACTATTCTTGTGTGAAAGTGACGATCTGTTGAGAGGACCTTCGGGTCATGTAGCTCCATCCAATGATTACTACCCATTTCTAATAGGTGCTCAGCGACCGCGGACTTGTTCGTTTGTCGATTTTTAACAGCTGCAATATGTTCTTTCACCCTCGCGGCTATAGCCCGTTTGGTTTGTCCAATATAAGAACTACCACAACTGCAATCGATTTTATATACACCCGGAGTTTGGAAGGGAATAACGTCTTTCGGTGTACGCAACATTTTTGACATTTTATTCAACGGAGTATATATGTTATGGACCAAATGATAAATTGGGCATTATTCATACTGCCCGGTCCTTATGAAAAATGCCCAATATGAGAGTGCAATTTAATCATAATTATTCAAATAATCACTTTGACCGGGCATTTTACACAATGCTTATCACCTTTTGGGCAGAGTAATACAAACATATTATGTAGAAAAAACTTTAATCATTATTATCATCCTTACTAATAATATAAACATGAAAGTTTGTGAGTATGGATGGATGGATGGATGGATGTTTGTTACTATTTCAGGCTCAAACGTCTGAACCGATTTTCATAAAATTTGATATGATGGTAGCTGGCACTCTGGGAATAACATATAGACTATTTTTTTTTCCAAATGTAACCCCCATGGGGTGGATGAAAATTAGTATGGGAGAACTTTTACGTGTTTATAGATTTTTATAAAACGTGGTATTGAGGTAGCTGGGACTTCGGAGAGACACCAGCGATATTATTGCCTTTGACTGGAACAATTAATTTCTCTATTTCTTCGACAGCCATGACGTCGAATTCGCAAACGCTGATAATCTTCAGGTTTTTTATTCGACGTCTTCAATTTTGCGGCTTTAACTTTTTCAATCATATCAGCATAGCTTTCGTTGGTGAAAAACTGAGTATTTTGTCCTTTTAGCGACATTAATTTACCCAATCCTTCGTCAAATTGACTATTTCGGTATCGTTTAATTATTAAAAAGCGTCGATGGCCGAGTGGTTAAGGTCGTTACTTGCCATGCTAGAGGTCGCCAGCTCAAACCCCGCCAGGTACCAATGTGTTTTTCGAATTTGAAATTCATATTGTTAGCGTGAAAATCGGACATCCCTATTCGACTACTGATCGTGCGCATCCCTAGCGCGATGACATTGACACTTCGCTATTCCCGCGCAATTACTCTAACGCGTCTCTGTACTGTTTTACTGTTTTATTCAATAAATCCTATTTAAACTAAATACCGAGTTTAATATCTCAGAAGTGGGATGTAAGAACTATCAACTAATAATAAAAATAAGTCATATTTGTGGTTTTGTGAAGTTTTTATGAATACGATAAGTCGACCGCTTGGTGAACTTTGGTTGAAACTCAAAGTTTTAAAATCAAATGGTTTTAAGCTTAAAAGTACGCAAACATGAAGAAATGTGCATGAACAGCTGTTTTCAATAAATAACAATTTGGTAATCTGGTTGAAAAGCGGCACACACGCCCACTATGCTGAAGGAAGTACCTACCTATTGGGTTTGGTAAATTGTTTTGGTCTTGGCAATTAAGACCTAAGGTCTAGAATATGCTGCATGTGCACTTAAACATAAGCTTAGCATATAGCTTATGATCGAACTAAAAGGGTGAGCTGTATGTTTTTCAATTAATTTCTTAGTGAATGTAATTGATAAAGGGGTCATTGATCCTGTTTCATATAGCATTTTGTAATGTAAATGAATTACAATCCTACTAAAACAGTGACCAATACTCTGATAGATCACATACTGTTTTGAGTTTTGATATGATACCTACAATTTTAATTGGTTCTGTTGTTTGACTTGACTGATGCGCTGGTTCTTAACCAAAATAATTAATATTTGCTTGAGCATGTACTAAAACTATTTTGTTTGTGTGTGAGTTTTAGAATTATATAGGTAACTTGCCTGGCTAAGAAGTTGAATCAAAAGAACAACCTACTCTGAACAATGTGCTCCGCTGCAGTACCTACGTCAGCTTCTACACCTATGAATGACTAGTAGTGCAAAGCTGAATGAATATGAAATGGAACAAGTTACATGTATAAATATCTGCAGTGAGTGAACTGAAAAGCTTATATGAATATTTCCATTTATGTAAAATAAACTATCACAGATATGAGGTAACTGATAAACCAGGTTCCGTTGCAAGGTGAGATTTTCATAGATTTTAATTATCATTAATTATTATCAAAGGTATCACTGATGCTATTGGATTATGTTTGATCAGTGTTGTGGAGATATTTCCTCATTATTTATTTATTAAAATAATATAGTAAAATTGAATACGCCAGCGGTAACTCATCAAATTCCTACATGAAAGGAATGAAAACTATAAGAAGATCCAGTATCTTCTAAGTTCAGCATACTTAATCATTGCTAAGGTTGTGTGTTAAAGGTAATTATAATAATAGCATTAACTGGTCAATATTACACATGCAATTGTAAATTATATAGTGAATATCATTTGATATTGGTGAGTTTACCTCATGTTATACTTGTTGACTTTAGGTCTTGAAAATATGAAACTGTACTCAAACTGGTAAGATTTTAGATATTAGTGTACTCAAACTTTCTAATGAAAGTGTATAATCATCACTTTACAAAGTCAAAAGTTCTGAACATAATGATATACTAGGATGTTAACACTATGTGCTTTACCTGGGTCATGTGGTGAATTTGAGATATTATATTCTTGGATGGTGAGACATTTAAATCTTGCAATTACATTCTTTATTATGAAATGTTTTCAGCACATGTTAGTTACAGCTTCAGAATAAGCAAATGAAAGATTGAAAGGACAGTGGTTCTATGAATAATTTAATTTATGAATATTTTTATTATTAAAATTTCACATTGTATTAATTACAGATTTATATTGAAAGCATTGGCTTCTACTGATCATAATTAGTTATTCCAGTTCTAAAAGTGACCATAATGCTGATGGAAATGAATAATAATAATATAATAAAATGGAATTGTACCAGACCAGAAACTTTGTTCTGAAAGCCAAGCTCTTTGGTTACTAATACAATTTACTATTATGTGTGGTTATCATTACAGATTGCAATTGATATAAATAATTATGATGTTTGGCAATATAATATTCCTGAATGTGTAATAATGAGGAAGAATAATAAATGAACAAAATAATGAATATGACCACTGAATGTGACAATAAAAGTGTATCTGCCTTATTGGCAATACCTATGTGCTGTTGACTAATAGAGTCAGATGGTTTATTCAAAATTATTATTTGATTTTTATTAGATGAACATGGACTATTGGAATGGGCAAATATATAATGGCAATGTATTGGGTTCACTTTATGTGAATAATTCTATTAGCTACTTCACATGATTACAGGTGGTGTCACTGCCATGACATTATGGTGTAAAAATCAAACAATTGTGGACGCCCTAGTTGGAGCATGACCACAGTTCAACATCTGTGTTCATAAAGAATCATGGACATGGTTCAAATGGGTAAATTGGGTACTTTTCAGGTATTATGATATTTATCTGTGAAGATAAGAGTACATTGAGGCAAGACAATATAATGCAGGTATTTGTGTAGGTACTGCTAATGATCTGAATTTATTATTGCAAAGTGGTGTATCATGTTGTGATGGCATGAGTTGATAAAGAAACTTGGAACACACTAAAGTGGTTAATTTTGAGTAACTTTTCAGATTCATATTGTAAAGTAATCTTAACAAAGTGGATACAGTGTTTAACAGGTACAATAGAGTACAGATAACTGAAACCATATCTTGGTAATGGCACATAATTACTAATAATAATGTCTATTATATGACAGACTATAGTTTTTGGGTCATTTGAATAACATTTCAGGTAGTATGAAAGTAACCTGGGGAAGTCTGAACTTAATTTTCATAACGGTTTGATCCAGATGACTAAAACCATTTGGTAATGAAGCATTGCACATAACCAGTTGATATGGCACACAATGATTATCTGGTTATTTCAGTAATATTTCAGCTACTATCAAATTAATCTTTGGAGATCTGAATTTCTTGTAAAATGTTTTAATTCAGGTAAATGTGGAGATATGCCTTCTTCATAAATCAAAGGACATGAGTAATTGTATTGGCACCTTGGTAAGGCTAAATTGTACATCTTATGAGATATGTACCTCATATGTTTAGTATGTTAAAGGTAAGGGTGGTAAATGCTAAGGGTACACTACAATGGCTTACACAAGCTAAGTGTAAGATTTCTGTAGACATATACATACAATATATATTATAATATTATGTTCATTATAAATTATTACTTAAATTATTATTTAAAACATTAATCGCATTCGTTAAATCTGTTGTAATCGAATAGGCATCGAATATTTATGATTTATTAATTTTATATTAATCTATTTGATTTTACATTAATATCCGCATATAAGTTGTATTTATTTTAATTTTATTTACTATTAAAATGTAAACTGTTTTCGATTAAGTTCGCATCTCGGATGATTCGATTTGATATCCGAACGAACATGGCGTAACGACTGACTTTTCACTTTTCTGTTAACCGCCGAGCTGCGAACACTTAAAAATATATTTGCTAACTACAATTTTGCGTTTCATTTCTGATGAAAGTCTAGCTTTTATAGGCTAAGCTTTTATCAGAAGTGGGATATTCGAGATTTCTGGTCTAAAAATGGGGCGAAAACGGTCAAAACGCTCACGCCACACGGAGAAGCGCAAACGAAAGAGAAATTATTCCACGGGTGATTCGTCTACTGATCATTCAGAAAATGATTCGAGTCGTCAAGTTTATTCGCCATCCAAGCGACGTAAATCTTCTCAACAACGGAAATCGCGGCGAGAGTACGAGCGGACGTGCTACACCCCGTCATTGCCAAGAAATGATTCTGCGATGGGACGAGACGGTTCACACGGCGGCGGTAGAAGTACTGGGAATTCAAGAATGACTGCGACCGGACGAGATTGTACGGATAGCGGTAGAAAAAGCAGGGAACAGGCAAGAGGATCTGCGACCGGACGAGATTGTACGGATAGCGGTAGAAAAAGTACGGAACAGGCAAGAGGATCTGCGACCGGAGGGGACGTGGATAACCACTCGCCGACGGCGAGGGATGTTCTGCCTGGCGTACGTGAGGAGTGTTCCCCCGGCGCAGAGCATCGATCAGCGAGGATTGGTACCGGTTCAGCGACGCGCTTACAGCCTGAAGCACGACCAGGTACTTCTAATTGCACACCTACCCCCAATTTAGTTGTAAATTTAAGCGATTTTTCTCAGTTGTTACAATCATTTGCTAGACCTAATATATCGCCTTCTATTAATTCCAATACAAATATGATACCTGAATTCGATCCATCGGTTAAAAGCCATCGAATTGATTCGTGGATAGCTAAAGTTAATGAGTGCGCGAAAATATATCGTTGGGACGAAACGCAAATCATGCACTTTGCTCTTCCTAAACTTGTAGGTAATGCCAAAAAATGGTATCAGGGTCAAACGTCTATCTTACATAGTTGGGCTGAGTGGCAAGTATTATTAAAAAAGGCTTTTCCTACCGAAACTAATTACGGTGTTCTATTAACGGAGATGCTTGAAAGACGACTGAAATTTGGGGAAAATCTAGATGAGTATTATTATGAGAAAATAATTTTATTAAATGCGTGTGATATTTCTGGCAAACGGGCGGTGGACTGTGTCATTCTAGGTATTGACGATCGTACTATTCGTGCAGGTGCCTCTTCTGGGCGTTTCACCGCGCCCGAAGATTTATATAAGTACCTCAAAGATGTTTGTAAAGAACAAAAGGACGTTTCTAGGGCTTCAAATTCTATTAGGAATAGACTTTCAAATACTTTGATTTGCAATAGGTGTAATGAAAGTGGTCACAGGGCAGCTCAATGCCGTGCTACCAACCCTCAGACTCAGACCAACCTGAACGTTTTAACATGCTTTAATTGTAAGGAAAAAGGTCATAGGTTTCAACATTGTCCGCAAACAATCGTAAGATGTGACGAATGCAAACGTTTTGGGCATATTAGCGCCAACTGTTTTCAGAAAAGGGACAAAGATAAAGGTACTGAAAAGCGTGTTCTATTGGTAGACAGTTTGAATCAAAACAATTTAAAATATCATAAACAAGCTCTTATTAATGGTCATGTAACTGAATGTTTTGTTGACTTGGGCAGTGACTGCACGCTCATTAAACAGGCTACGGCGCATAAGTTAGGGTTGGCTATTGAGACAGACTGTTTGCCGTCTATACGCGGCATCGCTAATATCAGTATACCACTGCTAGGTAAGACTAATATCAATTTAGAGATAGATTCCGTAAACGCCGAGATTATCGCTTACATTATTGATAATGATCACTTGCACGTACCCTTGTTAGTAGGTCATAATTTTACAGAATTACCCAAAGTAATCATAACGAAAACAACGAACTCTTTAAATTTTCTTTTGAATACAATCCAGTCGGAACTGCCAAAAGTGGATCCTAATAATTTAGAAAATAATAAGATTCCATTGTATGTCCTATCTGACTCTGAAATTAACGGTGTTGGTTTGTTAGATTGTTATAGTACAGTTTCGAAAGATATAGATATATATATAAAAGCAAGTTATCGTTCTATAGACGAAAAAGAATATTGTTTACAGGAAGGTATTTATAGGCTCAGTAAAGGTAAATGTCAAATAGTAGTCATGAATATGAATAGTTCTAAGCAACCCCTTTACCTAATAAAAGATTCTATAATTACAAGGGCTTATGCTGCTATCATTGATAATACGCCCACTAATTTAACGACACAACTTAATTTGAACTGTCTCAAAACAGGTTTATTAGAGCCTATTGATAAAAGTTCGATTCGCATGAACGAAGGATTGTCTCCTGAGCAAAAGCAAAGAGTATTTGAATTGATTGATAACTTTAGGGACTGTTTTGCGCTGACCTTATCCGAGCTAGGTCAAACAAATCTTGGTGAGTTAGATATAAAATTAAGCGACGATACTCCAGTAGTATATCGCCCTTATCGATTAAGTCATGCTGAGAAAGAAGTAGTGCGCGAGATGGTAAAAGAGTTGCAGGATAACGACATAATTGAGGAGTCAGATTCGGCTTACGCTAGTCCTATACTTCTAGTTTTAAAAAAAACAGGTGGGTATCGACTTTGTGTCGATTACAGAGCACTTAATCGGAAGACTGTTAAGGATCTCTACCCCTTACCTAGGATTGACGATCAACTTGACCTTTTGAGTGGCAATACCTACTTTGTAAGTCTTGATATGTCTAGTGGCTACTATCAAATCCCTATTAAAGATAGCTGTAAACATCTTACGGCATTTATCACTCCCGACGGCCTTTACCAGTTTAAAAGAGCCCCGTTTGGTTTAGCTAATTGTCCGGCGGTTTTTCAAAGAACTGTCAATAAAATGCTTGGTAGGTCAAAAGAGAAATGTGCTATAGCTTACATGGACGATTTATTAATATCTGGATCCGATTTTAATACGTGCTTTACAAAACTAGAAGAGACTTTTGTATTACTAAGACAAGCCGGGCTTACATTAAATATTAACAAGTGCCGTTTCTTTGATACCCAGATTGATTATCTAGGTTTTGAAATTTCTGCCGCCGGGATCAGGCCCGGTAGTACAAAGATCGAGGCAGTAGGGTCTTTTCCAGAACCCAAAAATGTTCATGAGGTTAGGCAATTCGTTGGACTTGCGAGTTATTTTCGAAAGTTTATTTATAATTTTGCGATAATTGCTAGACCTCTCACAGACCTTACGCGTCAAAACATTCCATGGGAATGGGGACCGCAACAGAGAGAGTCTTTCCAATGTCTAAAGGATAAGTTAATAAAGCGTCCAATTTTATCCTTATATAATCCGCAATATGAAACAGAGTTACATTGTGATGCATCAAAAATTGGTTTAGGTGGTATCCTTTTCCAAAAAGAACCTAATACCACAAAGTTGAAACCAGTCGCGTATTTCAGTCGCAAAACAACTATAGACGAAGAAAAATTACATGCTTATGAATTGGAGACTCTTGCTGTTGTGGCCTCCCTAAACCGGTTTCGAGTATATTTACTAGGTAGGCCTTTTGTCATCGTAAGTGATTGCAATGCCCTACGATCCACTTTCGCAAAAAGGGATATAATACCTAGAGTAGCACGATGGTGGATAGCATTGCAGGAATATGATTGCACAATTGAATATAGACCTGGCTCTTCAATGCAACATGTTGATGCGCTCAGTAGGAACCCTTTACCATGTACCGATGATAACGACAAACATGAACATTTTACTCGAGTTATGCATATTACACAAGATGATTGGCTTCTTAGCTTACAATTAACGGATCCTAAAATCCAACACATTCGATCCGCTTTAGAGGATCCCAAATATAAAGAAGTAGTCGACATAAAACAAAATTTCGTTTTAAAAAACAACAGGTTGTATCGAAGAGTAGGAGATGATTTAAAATGGGTTATTCCTAAAAGCGCTAGATGGCAAATTTGTCAGCGTAATCATGATGACATTGGTCATTTTTCAACGGAAAAGACAATAGAAAAGATAAAAAGAGATTTTTGGTTCCCAAAAATGAAGAAGTTTGTTTCAAAGTATGTTAGGTCTTGCATACATTGCGCATTTGGAAAGGAACCTGCTGGCCCTAAAGAAGGATTTTTGCATAGTATTCCCAAAGTTAGCATCCCGTTCCACACCATACACGCGGATCACTTAGGACCCTTCGTAAAAAGTACACAAGGTAATCAATATCTTTTGTTAATAGTAGATGGCTTTACAAAATTTTGTATTATCAAAGCATTACGAAATACTAAATCCCAACCCACTATCAAAGCTTTAAAAGACGTATTTTATACTTTTGGACATCCGTTGCGTCTCATTACTGATAGGGGAACAAGTTTCACTTCAGGAGAATTTAAACGTTTCTGTGTAGAGCATGAGGTTCAACATATATTAAATGCGGTATCGGCTCCACGAGCTAACGGTCAGGTGGAGCGCTATAACCGTACCGTATTGGATAGTCTTAGGACATATACTGACCGCGAGGGTGAAACGAAATGGGACCTGAATCTTGGCAAAATTCAGTGGGGGCTAAATAACACTCTTAACAAAGGAATAGGAAAAACCCCAGCTGAGGCTTTATTTTGTACACGCCCTCTTAACCGAGGTGAAGGGATATTGGGAGATACTATGGAAGAATCTAGGCAGAATGATAGGGACCCGGTAGATATTAGATCTGATATAAGTAAACATATTGCAAATGACCAATTGAAACAGCAGACTCGATTTGATCAGTCTAGAAAGAGTGCTAAAACCTATTCCGAGGGGGATTTAGTTAAAATTTTAAAGACATTACCTTCAAACGACGGTAAAAGCCGCAAATTGCTACCAAAATATACGGGCCCCTTTAGGATTACTAAAATCTTGCCAAACGACAGATATGAAGTGTCAAGTATCCCCGGTTCTAATATATCTAGAAGTAAATATGCGAATGTTTGGTCGGTGGATCGCATTCAGCCTTGGATTACAATAACGACTCGGGATGATGATTCTAGTGCCTCCGAAAATGATGAGATAGAAGGTGATAAATAAATCAAATTAATATTTAGGAGTAGTAGGAATATAATAAATAAAGATGTAATGTGATATTTCAATGTTGAGAATGAAAATAATTATATAGGTTTTAATTTATTATTTTCTAGTATGCAACGCACAAAAAGTGAATCTAGTTTCATAGAATCATTATGTTTTATTTTATAAAAAAAAATTATAATGTTGTTTTATGATGAATATGATGTTTAGGTAAATAGCTGTCTATGTACATTAATAAACTTTATTAAAATGATGTATGTAGTAGTTATGCATAATGTGAAAGACTAGTGTTGATTATTTATTCCTGAAAACTGATGAGATGTTGTTATGTATCTTTTGAAACGATGAATGATGAATAATGATCTGGAAGATTGGCGTTGTCGTAATATCCTGTGGTTAATCTGACCCTTGACCTTGCGAGAAGATGCCAAATGCAGATCTGATGATGATGATAATGATGTTGATGATGATGTTGATTGGAAGGCGAAGGTGGCCCAAATGGTTGGGTGAAGCTCTTCGATGCAATCATGGTTGGATATGAATAGTTGATGAACTGCTATTAGTACCTAAGATGAATGGTTTTAATTTAGATATGCTGATATTGATAATCTGATTGTGTAAGTTATTTTGTGTTACGATAGATCGAATAGTGATAAGTTGTATTCTAAGATTAAAAGTATATATATATTGTATTATATAGTTTGAGGACAAACTTCATTTAGTCAGAATGGCCGAATGTAAGATTTCTGTAGACATATACATACAATATATATTATAATATTATGTTCATTATAAATTATTACTTAAATTATTATTTAAAACATTAATCGCATTCGTTAAATCTGTTGTAATCGAATAGGCATCGAATATTTATGATTTATTAACTTTATATTAATCTATTTGATTTTACATTAATATCCGCATATGAGTTGTATTTATTTTAATTTTATTTACTATTAAAATGTAAACTGTTTTCGATTAAGTTCGCAACTCGGATGATTCGATTTGATATCCGAACGAACATGGCGTAACGACTGACTTTTCACTTTTCTGTTAACCGCCGAGCTGCGAACACTTAAAAATATATTTGCTAACTACAATTTTGCGTTTCATTTCTGATGAAAGTCTAGCTTTTATAGGCTAAGCTTTTATAAGTGACATATTGGAAAATGGTTTTATAAGATGTAAAGTTGGCAGACTATTAGTTTTCTTTTTATCTTTGGCACACAAAGATAAATAATTAAATATAATAATAAATGAGTCTGTAAATTTGATGCTAATAGTGTAAATGACTGTTTTGATAGTAAATTACTTAAATGTTTATTCATCTGCAGATTTATATTGGCGATTATCATGTGATGGAGCATGTGCTATTCTGATCAGGCAGATTGGACACCTTAGTCACACGATTATAAGCGCATTGCAGCGCGCATATGTTTGAACTTCAGTAAGGCCGAACCATATCATTATAATATGTCGAAAACAGTTGGGTAATAAAACCTTGGTAAGCCGAGCTAGTGGTAAGTTCCCTTTAAATAATTTTGAATTTCGAGCAGCCTAGATTTTAAATGGATTGACACCTTTGTAAGGGTACATAGTCGTGGTGCAACATGATATCCGACCTATCCATGAATAAATTATTGAAATAAATCTGGGACCATTTAAGCTTTGGTTTATTTAAGGTTGACACAAAATTGTCTGTTTGGCAGAAGCTCAGATACCGATTTGAGTCATAACTCTATCATATTGGAATGAAAAAATAATTCTTCACAAAAGTTTTACGAATCGAATTGTGTCTACCAACTTTTAAAGCCTCTAGTGAAAAAAAAGTACTTTTGTTTTTTTTCTAGAAGTTATTTTAAAAACTACTCACATTCATGGATAAACTCTGAAAATTTCATACCTCTATTACCAGAGTATCAAAACGAAAAATGAACACGAATGAGTGTTTTTATTTTTCATGTAAAACTTAAATTTAAAAAATAAATCGATATGTTTCAACAAATTTATGCTATGGTAGTAACATTAGTAGCAGTAATTTTACAGAATTGCAAATTAAAGGGGTGAAAATCAAACAAAGAAAATTAACATAATTTTAAATACATTTTGTTTACAGTATGTGTTCAAAATAGGAACCATTATTAGCTATGCATATCCTACTCCTTTTTTTCAGATGTTGCGAAATGCTTACTACATTTTGCCTTATCACAATTTGGGCCCCTGAAAATTTTTACAAAAAAGAAGCATTCCGCATCCTCCAAAAATCTTTTAAAGAAGGTCTAAGCTATGCATAGCTAATAATGGTGCCCAATATGAACACTTACTGTAAAAAAAATAATTAACAAAAATTATGTAAATTTTCTTTGTTTGATTTTCTCTTCTTTAATTTGCAATACTGTAAAATTACTGCTACTAATGTTACTAACATAGCATAAGTTTGCTATAACATATCGATTCATTCTTTAAATTTAAGGTTTACATGAAAAATAAAAACACTGATTTATGACACCTGTGCCATTCGCGTTCATTTTTCGTTTTGATTCTCTGGCAGTAGCGGTATGAAATTATCAGGGTATACTATACATGAATGTGAGTAGTTTTTAAAATAACTTCTAGAAAAAAAACAAAAGTATTTTTTTTTCACTAGAGGCTTTGAAAGTTGGTAGACACAATTCGATTCGTAAAACTTTTGTGAAGAATTATTTTTTCATTCCAATATGATAGGGTTATGACTCAAAACGGTATCGTAATTATAAAGACCCACTATTGAACTACTTCTAGAAAAAAAATCATGCAAGCAGGTCCAGTAGTTAAGCTACAGTGAAGACTTTTATACTGAATTCCGGCTTCTTACAAAAAAATCACAAAAATCTCAATAGCTTTGGAACCATTGAAAATCGCTGAACATACATGGGGATTATATCGATAGGTATTGAAGTCCCCCATCGATTGACTTACGACGATCCAGCCCTCCTGTTACACCCTGTATAGAGCTGCCACATCCTGCGCGAGACCGAACACTCGAGTTCGACTTGGTGACAGACCGTGCACAGCATCTCCAACACGACCACAGTAACCTGAAGATCTACACTGACGGTAGTAAAATAGAAGGCAAAGTTGGCGCCGCAGTATCCCTGTGGGATAATGCAGCGGAAACAGCACGAAAGAAGCTCGTGTTGGAGAGGCTCTGCACTGTGTAGTGTAATTATAATCCCATCAAAAACATCCTGTAAAAAAACTAGCCAAGTCTCGATGGAGCAGATTGCTCATCTCTAAAAAGTAATGAAATCTAGACAAAATCGTGCCAAGCCTAAGGTTCCTTACTGCGATTTCTTCATTATTATGGTAAGTGTTGTGTCACTTGGCCGTTATTATTATTATTATTTATTTATTTATTATTATTAAAACGGAATGTTACAGACATCTATTTGACATTATGCCCCACAAGACAGTTTACACAGTCTGACTGCGGGACTGGTCGAAGTGATTCTAATATGATTCTATACATAAAAAACATAAAAAAGTGAGGTTGAAAATAATTAAAGTGTGATATAATGTTAGGCTATTGATTCGAGAAGGTATTTTTTAAACATGCTTTTAAACTTATATTTATTAGTTTCAAGTCTTAGTTCCATTGGCAAAGTATTCAATACATAAGGTAAACGCTTTTTAATGGTTCTGTCACCGTAAAAATTGTTTACCCTAGGTACGTCATACTTTGCAGCGGTCACTGACCTTGTGCTGTGGCTGTGGTGGTCGCTTACAAGAGATGGGCTATGCTCCTGATTGCCATGTTGGTTTATAGTAAGTAGGTATTTATGCTTGAGTCCGGCTGGAAGTACTTTACATATTTTAAATAATTTTCTGTAATTACCTTTACATCGAGATTTTGTTTTTTTGTCTACTATTAGTTTTAAGAATCTAATTTGATATGTTTCTATTTTGTCTATATTAGTTTTAAATGTTAATCCATAGCTGTCAAGAGCATAGCCTATGATGGACTCTACCAATGCCAGGTATAAACATTTAAGAGTACTCTTTGGCACTCTGAAGCTAAGGTGGTAAAACTTTTCCAGTAGTACTTTGAGCTTGGTACAAATGTGATCGACGTGTGTCGACCATGACATGTTTTCATCTATTTTAAGTCCAAGATACACGACATTATTTACTTTCTCTATAGGTTTGCAACTACAATTTATTAATTTACTATCTATACAATTTAAGTTATGTGCATAAACGGCGGGGCAGGGCTCTGTAGGACGGTTGTGAGGCGAGTGGATGACCATCAGTTTTGTTTTGTCCGCGTTTAGTATAATGCCATTGTCATGCGTCCATTTGACCACTGCGTCTACGTCTTGTTGGACTAAGTGACATATGTCCGATAGTTTTGTGCCAGCGTACTGTATGCAGAGGTCGTCCGCGAACATGTACCCAGAACAATGGCGCAGCACACCGCACAGGCTGTTTACGTGCATCAGGAAGCAGACGGGGCCGCAGCGCGAGCCCTGCGGCACTCCTCGCTTGACGTCCGCCTGCTCGCTGAGCTCCTCCCCCACCTTCACGCGGTAGGAGCGCGCCGTGAGATACTCGCGGAACCATTCGTTCAGCGGTCCTCTCACCCCGCACTCCTGCATGGCGTTTAATAGTGTCTCTAAATGTAAAGTTTCAAAAGCCTTTTTGAAATCGAAAAATATGGATATGACGTATTTCTTATCTGATAGGTGTGTATTAATCTCATCGGTAAAGAGTGACAAAAGTGTGTGTGTACCTTTTCCTTTCTGAAATCCGTGTTGATGTTTATTAATTATGAAGTTATTTTTAAGATATTTCCCTAATTGATCTACTATACTTTTCTCAAATATTTTATCCACGCTAGATAATATCGCAATAGGCCTGTAATTCGCACACTCTCTTTTATCACCCTTCTTATGGATGGGACGCACATATGACTGTTTGAGTACTTCTGGAAATTGTGACTGACTTACTGATAAGTTAATTAACCTAGCCAGTACCGGACTTACCTTATCAGCTACTATTTGTAAGTCGGACATACGTATCAGATCGCTACCCGGTGATTTTTCCGAATCCATTTCAGTTGAAGGGAATACAAGGGTATATAACCAGGTTCTCCGTAACAATATTACACCAATCTGTCGCCAGAACCGCTACCTATTGACGATAAAAAATTGCCAATTGGACAACGTTGAATGAATAACAAGTGAAAATTAAGGCTTGATACTGATTTTGTACCCTTGAGTACCCTTCAAAATCCAAGTCACACAACACTAACTATAATAATGAAGAAAAAACAAGCCAAAGTTTTTTTACAGGATGTTTTTGATGGGATTTCACTTCTTTTCGTAGAAGCAGCTTACCAAATTAAATATTTTTTTTGTAAAGGCGGTATGTCGTTTTTGCAATATTTTTAGAAGACTTTATAATATTGGGCTGTTGTTTTCTAATCAGGATCACCAGGTACTCCAGATCTTCGATTATCGTAGTTTTTATAGTTTTCCCTTTATGTGACTATTAAACCCTAACTCTGTACCAAATATTAGCGCTCTGAGTTTATAGGAAGTACTAGTTCTATTTTGATGATCATGAGTAGGTGAGTGTGTGAGTGTGTTACATAAATGCGAAACTTTGCTTTCGCTTAACTTCGGAACTATAAGTCCCACAGACTTGAAATTTTGGATTTTAAGTATGTTATCATAGGTTACTAGATGATAAAAATTTCAGCGTTCTGGTCTTATCCAGAGGTTCTCAAATAGGGGGCTGAAAATGCGGCGAAATGGTTCCAGTAAAGGATGGTACGGCAGTGTTTGCTTCGCGCTCGACTTGGCGGGGGCACTGCCATGCCCCCAGATAATAGCATTAACTGGTCAATATTACACAAGCAATTGTAAGTTTTATAGTACATATCATTTGGATATTGGTGAATTTACCACATGTTATACTTGTTGACTTTAGGTCTTGAAAATTATGAAACTATACTCAAACTTTCTAATGAAAGTGCATAATCATCACTTTACATAATCATCACTTTAACTACACCGATGTGGTGAATTTGAGATATTATATTCATGTATGGTGAGACATTTAAATCTTGCAATTACATACTTTATTAGGAAATGTTTTCAGCACAAGTTAGTTACAGCTTCAGTATAAGCAAATGGAAGTTTGAAAGGACAGTGGTTCTATGAATAATTTAATTTATTAATATTTTTATTACTAAAATATTGAAATTTCGCATTGTTTTTTCGCATTAATTACAGATTTATATTGAAAACATTGGCTTCTACTAATCATAATTAGTTATTCCAGTTCTAGAAGTGACCATAATGCTGATGGAAATGAATAATAATAATAATAAAATGGAATTTTACCAGACCAGAAACTTTGGTCCGGAAGCCAAGCTCTTTAGTCACTAATAAAAATTACAACTATGTGTGCTTATCATTACAGATTGCAGTTGATATAAATAATTATGATGTTTGGCAATGAGTAATAATGAGAAAGAATATTAAATGAACAAATAATGAATATGACCACTGAATATGACAATAAAAGTGTATCTGCCTTATTGGCAATACCTATGTGCTGTTGACTAATAGAGACAGATGGTTTATTCAAAATTATTATTTGATTTTTATTAGATGATCATGGACAATTGGAATGGGCAAATATAATGGCAATGTATTGGGTTCACTTAATGTGAATAATTCTATTAGCTACTTCAAGTGATTGCAGGTGGTGTCACTGCCATGATATAAAGGTGTAAAAATCAAAAATTGTGGACACCATAGTACAACATCTGTGTTAATAAATATTCATGGCATTGTGATTAGCTCCAAGTGGCTAGACTGGGTACTTTTCAGGTATTATGCTGTAAAGATATGCATATATTGAAGCATGATGACATAATCCAGGTCAATTATGAACAGATGAGTTGGTTATCAATCATGGGGTATAAAAGTAACTAAAGGTATTTATTTGTGTATTGCTAATGATCCAAATGTATTAATGCAAGGTGGTGTACTTTATGTTGTTATGACAACCTGAGCTGATAAAGAAACATGGAACGCACTAGAGTGGTCTATTTTGGGTAACTTTAAAGGTAAATGTTGTGAAATAATCTTTTAAAATATTTTAATACAGTAAATGTGGACATTTGCCTTCTTCATAAGTCATAGGGCATGGCTAATTGTAGTGGCACCTTGGTAAGGCTAAATTGTAAAATGTACATCATATGAGATACCTCATATGTTTAGTATGTTAAAGTACTAAGGATACACTGCAATGGCTTACACAAGCTATGTGACCTATTGGAAAAGGGTTTTATAAGATGTATAGTTGGCAGACTGTTAATTTTCTGTTTACTGTGCCAAAGATAAATGAATAAATAACAAATGAGTCTGGCAATTTGATGCTAATAGTGTAAATGACTGTTTTGATAGTAAATTACTTAAATGTTTATTCATCTGCAGATTTATATTGGCGATTATCATGCGATGGAGCATGTGCTATTCACTGTTGTTCCTACACAACTGATCAGGCAGATTGGACACCTTAGTCGCACGATTATAAGCGCATTGCAGCGCGCGTATCTTTGAACTTCAGTAAGGCCGACCATATCATTATAATATGTCGAAAACAGATGTCCGTATGGATTGAGGAGCCACTTTCGATTTAAGAAGGAAGCTCGCCCCCTTATTTAGTAGGGAAGAGAATAATTTTGTAGACCGAATCCTGAAATTAGTAGTATAATATTTCTAAAGTTATGTAACTGTGAATGTGGCTCCTCAATCCAAACATCAGAATTGAGGAGCCACCTGAAACACGGAAAGTATTTCATGTATATGTTTGAAAATTTTGTATCATTTAGTAGCAATTGTGTTTAGTGTCTACTAAAAATTTTAGCCCAGTACTGTTTATATTCAAGAATATACAATACTTTTAATGTGGCTCCTCAATCTATACACAAGAGAATGAATTGCCATGTAAGTTATTGGTCAATTTATATTCCACTCTAAAGACATTTAGTAGTAAGTGTGTTCGAATTTGTAGTACATGGACAAAGTAGTAGAACTGAGCAAATTTAATAAATAAATGCATTTCATTTGGCTCCTCAATCCTGACGTCTGCATAATAAATAATTGACTGTACCTACCTGAGATCAAAACGGAATAAAATACCAGAGACACCAACATTTAGTATAAATGTCTACTAAATACAAATGCACAAATCAACATTGTATATGTTCGGTATCTGGAAAACAAATCACTTCTGAATATTCCTTACAAATTCGCTATTTAGGGTGACCATGTTATATGAATTAAACTAGGATGATTAATTTTTCAAATTAAATTTTTCGACTATATTCGGTACAAAGATTCTTCATAGGTTTAGTAGGATATTTAGTATCTAAAAAGTCAATTTCGACAACATACATACATACATACATAAAATCACGCCTTTTTCCCAGAGGGGTAGGCAGAGATCACTTCCAGCGATCCACTTTTCACCTTTGTGGGAAACGTGACGTGACGGGTTGTGGACCACGTCGCCGCCATCCTGCCTTGTGCATTGTTTTAACAAGGTCATTGCGTAATTCAATTTCGACAAAAGTTAAAGAATGAATTAATATTGGTTGGTCGGTGCTTTTATGAATTTTACAGTGATAATCATAGTCGTCATAACAAAACATCTCATCATTCGCTGGGTTGTGACATTTATAGTGACCCATTCCTGCTTTGGTAATCGCAGGGTTAAATTGTATAACTCCTATAAATGTGTATAAGCTACTTGAAATCATTATAGTTTCTGGTACCTTGTTTACTCGAAACCTCGTAGAAACATTTACTTCAAATGAAACTGTTTTTGATACAGTATATTTACACTCTGTTTGCTGGTTACAAGATGTGCAAACGTTATTTTCTTCTACAATACAAATTGCATCTTCTAAACTTTGGATTCCGAAAACAGAAATTATATTCAGATTTAAAGGCAAAAAAGCGATCTGTCTAGTAATTATAGTGAAAAATTAAATTTCAAAAATGAATCATCCTATATATAATGTGAATTTGTAAGGAATATTCAGAAGTGATTTGTTTTCCAGATACCGAACATATACAATGTTGATTTGTGCATTTGTATTTAGTAGACATTTATACTAAATGTTGGTGTCTCTGGTATTTTATTCCGTTTTGATCTCAGGTAGGTACAGTCAATTATTTATTATGCAGACGTCAGGATTGAGGAGCCAAATAAAATGCATTTATTTATTAAATTTGCTCAGTTCTACTACTTTGTACATATACTACAAATTCGAACACATTTACTACTAAATGTCTTTAGAGTGGAATATAAATTGACCAATAACTTACATGGCAATTCATTCTCTTGTGTATAGATCGAGGAGCCACATTAAAAGTATTGTATATTCTTGAATATAAACAGTACTGGGCTAAAATTTTTAGTAGACACTAAACACAATTGCTACTAAATGATACAAAATTTTCAAACATATACATGAAATACTTTCCGTGTTCCAGGTGGCTCCTCAATTCAGATGTTTGGATTGAGGAGCCACATTCACAGTTACATAACTTTAGATATATTATACTACAAATTTCAGGATTCGGTCTACAAAATTATTTTCTTCCCTACTAAATAAGGGGGCGAGCTTCCTTCTTAAATCGAAAGTGGCTCCTCAATCCATACGGACATGAAAACAGTTGGGTATGAAAACCTTGGCAAGCCGAGCTAGTGGTAAGTTACCTTTAAATACATTTTTGAATCCGGAGCAGCCTAGATTTCAAACAGACTTATATCTCTGTAAGGAAATAGTCATGGTGCAACATGATATCCGATCTACTCTATCCATGGATAAATTATTGAAATAAATCTGGGACCATTTAGTGTGGTTAACACAAAATTGTCTGTTTGGCAGAAGTTCCAACATAATATACCTTCAAGAATATCGCAAATTATATTTCAAATGTGGATATGAAGAAATTATTAACCTGTGTGGTTTGTATAGCTTGACTGCTAATCATAGAGCAGTGAATCAGAGGCCACCCCCTGCCTGATAATAATATTGTCTTTATCTGTTTAGGCAATGCTTCTGCTGTTCGGGCACTTGTCGCTTGCCAACTGGGCCTTCAAAGCGACTGCATTACAGTGCTGGAATAATCGACGCTTATCTTCGAAGACTACACAGCGTCTACATAACATTGTCTGGACACTTTACGCATGCCCCTGGGGCCTACACAGCTCACAGTGTCCAGATGATTAGAAAGATAGATCACTTTCGGGGACTACAACGCGTTTATATACAGAAGTTTGGGCACTTGCGCTTGCTTTCGGGGCCTTCACAGCGTTCCCACAGTGCCTGAACATTTGAAAATTGCATCTGGAGATTAACGAAGTTGGGCACTTGCGCTTGCTTTCGGGGCCTTCACAGCGTTCTCACAGTGTCTGAACATTCGATAATCGATTCCGGACTTAAATGAGTTTGGGCACTTGCGCTTGCTTTCGGGGCCTTCAGAGCGTTCTCACAGTGTCTGAACATTCGATAATTGATTCCGGTTTTAAATGAGTTTGGGCACTTGCGCTTGCTTTCGGGGCCTTCAGAGCGTTCTCACAGTGTCTGAACATTCGGTAATTGATTCCGGACTTAAATGAGTTTGGGCACTTGCGCTTGCTTTCGGGGCCTTCAGAGCGTTCTCACAGTGTCTGAACATTCGATAATTGATTCCGGACTCTAATGAGTTTGGGCACTTGCGCTTGCTTTCGGGGCCTTCAGAGCGTTCTCACAGTGTCTGAGCATTTGATACTTGCTTCTAGTGTTTAACCGAGTTCGGAGATTTGCGATTGCTTTCGGGGCCTTCACAGCGTTTGACAATGAATGGACATTTGCGCTTGCTTTCGGGGCCTTCACAGCGTTTGATTACGAATGGACATTTGCGCTTGCTTTCGGGGCCTTCACAGCGTTTGACATTGAATAGACATTTGCGCTTGCTTTCGGGGCCTTCACAGCGTTTGACAATGACTGGACAATTGCGCTTGCTTTCGGGGCCTTCACAGCGTTCTCACAGTGTCTCGATATTAGATGCTTGCCTCCGGGGCCACACAGCACTTACGAAATAGGGTTTTAGACATTTGAGCTTGCTTTCGGGGCCTTCACAGCGTTCTCACAATAACTGGAAAAAAGATGCTTGCCTTCGGAGCCTTCACCGCATGCTCACAGCGTCGGCACATTGAATGCCACCCAGCATTCACGCATTGGATACTTGTCGCTTGCCTTCTGGGCCACACAGCGTTCACAGAGTGTTCGAATACAAGACGCCTCATGACGAATAAAATATCAAGATAAAAAGGGTCTGTATAGCAACTACACATAGCTTTTCGCTGAACATGATCTTCGTTCACTAATGACAGAGTCATACATCGCTTACCTCCGGGAATCTTCACAGCGATTACACCTAGCTCTTCATTGAGCATGATCAATGTTAAGTCTATCACTAATGTGTAATACATCGCTTGCCTTTGGGATCTACACAGCGATTACACCTAGCTCTTCACTGAGCATGGTCACTGTTAAGTCATCACTAATGAGTCATACATCGCTTGCCTTCGGGATCTACACAGCGATTACACCTAGCTCTTCACTGAGCATGGTCACTGTTAAGTCATCACTAATGAGTCATACATCGCTTGCCTTCGGGATCTACACAGCGATTACACCTAGCTCTTCACTGAGCATGATCAGTGTTAAATCATCACTAATGAGTCATACATCGCTTGCCTTCGGGATCTACACAGCGATTACACCTAGCTATTCACTGAGCATGATCAGTGTTAAGTCATCACTAATTAGTCATACATCGCTTGCCTTCGGGATCTACACAGCGATTACACTTAGCTCTTCACTGAGCATGATCACTGTTAATTCATCACTATTGAATTATTCATCGCTTACCTTCGGGATATACACACCCGGGATCACACATGGCTACTCACGGAGCCCTATCAATCATAAGATCGTCGCCGCCATTAGGCGTTCTTGAAGTCTACAGTATTAGACGGTTGCTTGCTCGACATGTCTACACCGCATCTATACAATACCGTCTAATCTTGCTTTTACCGATTGTAATTGCAATATGTTTGTTTACAGGACTATTAATCTGTATTGATGACGGAATGTGCGTTTACCCTTGAGGGTTTTATAGCGTTTAATCCCGCCATCAGCATTTAATCCTAGGATCTGATCTGATGGGGTGAACCACGGTCCGGCACGAACAGAAGCCTGATGGGTGTGAGTCGCCTGCACGCATCGAGATTCCTTCGGGGGCCGAAGGACTGCAGGATGGCCGAGCTGTTACCGTGAAAATCGGACATCCCTATTCGACTACTGATCGTGCGCATCCCTAGCGCGATGACATTGACACTTCGCTATTCCCGCGCAATTGCGCTAACGCGTCTCTGTACTGTATTACTGTTTTATTCAATAAATCCTATTTTAACTAAATACCGAGTTTATCAATACATACATACATAAAATCACGCTTTTTTCCCAGAGGGGTAGGCAGAGATCACTTCCAGCGATCCACTTTTCACCTCTGTGGGAAACGTGACGTGACGGGTTGTGGACCACGTCGCCGCCATTCTGCCATGTGCATTATTTTAACAAGGTCATTGCGTTCCCACGAGTAGCAAGGATATATGACGGGGGAAGGAAAAGGGGAGGAAGGATACCATCGCCTCGGATGATTTGGACTGAGTCGATAGTAGCTCGAGGATATTTTCTACTTTTTAGAAATAAAATAATGAGCTTACCTGCACGCACATTTCAAACTTCGGTCGGCCACTGGTCATAACTTGTCAAAAAAGATGCTGAGGTACGCAACAGATGGCGTTGGCAGTATCGATTTTGGTAGTTTATTATGTGAACAAAGAACACAACCGATTTCAGTTACAAATATTGCGAAAAAGATACTAAAATTCTTTTTTATATTATACTAGCGACCCGCCCTCGCTTCGCTTCGGGGATATCTCTATCTCTATGTAATATATTTTAACCCCGTAATAGAAATCTATTTTTTTTTATCTAAAAAAAAGCCTATGACACTCAAGAATAGTGTAGCTTTCCAACAGTGAAAGATTTTTTCAAATCGGTGCAGTAGTTTCGGAGCCTATTCAAAACAAACAAACGAACAAAAAATCAAACCTTTCCTCTTTAAAATATTATTATATTATTTTATTACATATTACATTGACTCCCCCGTACCCCAGTGACGCTTACATGGAGCCTACATCGCATGCTGGCTAGCTGAGCGCGGTGGCGGTAACCACGCGACTTTTTTCTAATACTTGCATTTTTAAACTCGTGATATCTTCCGAATTAAATCTCCGAATTGAATAATTCAAAAAGTTATAAAAAGGTATTGAAGTCGTCTTAAATACAAAGTAACTTATTTTTTTAAGGATTAATACTAAGGTACAAATAAAGAGCCCTTTCAAGCGGCGGCATATAAATTAAATTTTTAGAATAAAAAACCGCTTGTTGTGACATAACTATAATATTTAGACATATGCTGTCGCGACACTTTTTGTAGATTATGATGAGTTCTGCAAAGTCTTAGTAAATGGTTTTGTTCTATCTTCAATAGTTTTCGCAGCGCAGGCGACGTAAGGAATTTTTCAGGTCTATTTTTTACACCTTGTGTTATATTATTGGAGTTTTAGTAAGGATCCCTAATTTTTTAAAAAATATTATATAGCCTATGTTACTTCTGAATAATGCAGCTTTCTAATGGTGAAAAAATTATTGCAATCGGTCCAGTAGTTTTTGAGTTTATTCATACAATCACATCACATACAAAAATACAAAAATACAAATCTTTCCTCTTTATAATATTAGTATAGATATAGATTAGTATAGATGTGTACATTTGTGTACGCCAGGTCTGAAAGGGTTAAGGATCATTCAGCCACAGTAGAGCTGTAGATCAATTTCTTTCTAAAAACTGTATATTATGTAAGAAAAGATAAGAAAGTCTTGGACCGTCCACGTCCGAGGACAAGAAAAAAAAACCTTTTTAAAAAAAAACTTTTTTTTGTTTACGCGGAGAAATGCTTAATGCACCTAGGCAGGGGTTTGCCCGGAGTGGTGTGTGGGACTCCCGGCTTGCCGAAGACTGGTACTTCTGACAAGCTGCTTCTGAGAAGGTGACTTAGGGGACTACCCACTAAAACTCCGCGGTGTACCCACTTAAACGCCTCTGCCATTGGTGGTGCCGTGAGAACGGAAGGGATCCATAACATCCATAGCACCAATAGGCTCGCCCTTTCGGGGCTCTCCTCAGCCCCCTAGGGAGAGGGGCCGGCGGGAACACCTCACTCCAGTAGTTCCCGCCCTTCAGACGGAGACCGAGTGCAATGTGAGCAAGGACGTCCCCACACCCTCATGCACCGGTCTCCGCTGGTCATCTCCGGGCCGGGTTCATTGCTCATTCCGCAGAGCAGAACGACGCTTGAACCCGGCCAGTTGGTTTTAGGAGGCCTCCATGGGAACTGGGGCCTCCTCGACAAGCGCGGGACATCGGCGCGACCTGCCTCTGGGGGGGAGGGGGAATTATCCCCTTCACAGGGGGTGGCCAACAGGCACGACCCCCCATGCTGTGCACCGCCTGCAAGCCCGCCGCGCAGATTGCGCAGTGGGGCTCGGCGGTGTAGGTGGCGGCTAGATGGTCACTGCCGCCACACCTAAAACGTCGTCCGCGGCGATCTTCCGCGGACGGGCAGGAGGGGGTGGTGTAGACGATCCCCAGGCACTTAAGTACCTGAGAGGGCCACGATCAAAACGTGGAGCTCCACGGAGCTCGATAAAATAAGAAGAATTTGTGTTGTAAATCATGCTCTTTAAATAAATATCCATAAATTTTTTATTTCAATACTATGTCTTATGTTAGAGAATGTGTTCTTAATTGTGTATACATAATAAGGTACTATATTCAAAATAAATTCTTTTACGATTCTGGTCTTATCCAAGTTTCAATTTCTTTGTAATCTAGTTGTTTTAGCCATGCCGTTACCTTCTTTTTACAATCTACAAATGGTATACCGTAAATATTTAGGGTTCTGTTTATTTTATTATATAAATAGGCTGATTGTGCAAGAAATGAAGTTAGCAAATTTTGTTCTCACTTTCGGACAAGCTATAACCGAATATGGCTTGCGTTTCTTAAGGATGTTCTTATCAATCGTAATTGTCTTTTGTCTTTTTAAAATAGTATTTAGTATATATAGTTTTCTGGTTGATAACACTTCGGAATCTTGGTACAGTTCTTTTGTACTAAACATACGTCTTTTGAACAAAACAACTTTAAGAAGTGAGCGTTGAGCTCGTTCTAGCATTATCATGTGAGTTTTGTGAGTGCCGCCCCACGGGTAGGCAGTAGCTTAACAAAGATTGTACAAGATACTTATAAATATACAATAATAGATATTTGATTGCAATATGACGGAGGTACTTGAAGAGCCATATCAACTTTCTCACCCGAGCCGCCACCAACTCAATTTGATTGTGCCAAGATGTGTTGGTCAATACAAACACCTAAGTCAAAAAAAATTCTTTATTTATATAGGCAATTTACATGCACTTATAAATCGTCACATTACTAATAATAAGATTCTACCACCGGTTCGGAACGCCGATTCTACCAAGAAGACTCCGGCAAGAAACTCGATAGTTACTCTTTTTAAGCGACAATCATGTTACAAATTGTAAATGAGCCAAGTCATACAGTCTGGGTGTGCCATAGCTAAAAGTACCATATTCTATATTTACTACTTTTAAAAATAACGATAATTAAAATTAAAAAAAAAAAAACAGAGCAAAGATAACAATGTTCAGAATACTATAACAAATCCAGTCTGCATGATAAAGCTTACATAGGTAGAATTTCAATAATTACAGCCATTGCCTTATAAAAATTTTACTAATATAATAATAATTAGAACAAAAGTTCATGATAAATGTCAAAGTTAATAATAAATTAATAACAATATAATGTCATCATATTTAATGTCAAAAATTTAATTCATAAGAAAAAAAAGAAATCATAATTAATGTCAAAAAATTTATTTAAACTATTAGTCCATGCATATTTATCATTGAGATAATCTTCTACTTTATAGTAACCTTTTTTAAGAAGACCATTCTTAATACATGTTTTAAATTGCTGTACAGGTAGTTTAGTAACACAATCAGGTAATTTATTGAAAAATTTTACACCTAGTCCAACAAAGGAGCTATTAACTTTACTTAGTCTAAAATGTGAAATAGCAAGTCTATTTTTATTTCTTGTATTGAATTGGTGATTATCAGATTTTTTAGGAATGTATTGTATATTTTTAAACACATACATTAAGCAGTCAAGAATGTATTAGAGGCTGCACTGTGAGAATATTATACTCTTTGAACCGATCTCTAAGAGAATCACGCCGTTTGAGGTTATATATGGCTCTTACTACTCTTTTTTGCAATACAAATATACTATGGATATCAGCAGCTGATCCCCATAAAAGCAAACCGTAGGACATAACGCTGTGAAAGTAACTGAAATAAACTAATCTTGCCGTTTCAACATCAGTTAATTGTCGAATTTTTCTAACAGCATATGCTGCAGAGCTAAGTCTTCCTGCCAGGGTACCAATATGGGGTCCCCATTGCAATTTAGAATCTAGAGTGATTCCAAGGAACACCGTTGAGTTTAGGGGTTCAATGGTTTCTTTGTTCATTTTGATTATGGTACTGACTTGTCTTACATAGGGCATTGAAAACTTGACACATTTGGTTTTATTGGCATTCAACATTAGATTGTTAGTATTAAACCAGTGCAGGACTCGTGAGAGAGCTTTGTTTACGTCGTCAACATTTTCTTGCTGTCTGTCCATCTTAAATAGAAGTGATGTATCATCTGCAAACAAAACTATCTCACATGTGTCTTTGGTAAAGAAAGGGCGATCGTTAATATAAATGATAAATATTTTTATTTGTTGTTTTTTTTTTTTTAATGCTTAATGTAAATTTAAAATTTGAAAAAATTCGCATTCATGACCCCGCCTGAGCGGGGACGTCCCCGCCCGTCCCCGGGTCAGAGCAAATTTTAAATAAATGATAAATAATAGAGGCCCCAATATCGAGCCCTGTGGCACTCCCATAACTAATGGGGCGCCAGAAGAACTAGTCCCGTTTACATTCACTTTTTGGGTTCTGCCTGTAAGGTATGATTGAATTAGACTGAGTGCGTTACCCGAGATGCCATAATGGCGTACTTTGAGTAGCAGGGTTTGATGATTAACACAATCAAACGCCTGGGACAGGTCGCAGAAAATGCCTATGGCATCCTGCTTACTTTCCCATGCATCAAAAATATGTTTAATAAGAGCTACTCCAGCATCTGTTGTGGATTTCCCTTTAGTGAATCCATATTGATTCTTATGTAATAAATTGTTTAAATTAAAATGGCTTAGCAGTTGACTAAATACAACTTTTTCAAAAATTTTACTAAATGCTGGTAGTAAGGATATAGGTCTGAAATTAGATGGGTCACTATCATCACCTGATTTAAACAAAGGAATGATTTTGCTTAACTCGGCAGTAGGCGCGCCCCATAATGCAACACGGACTGTCACTACCGGGTAAAAAATACCACATTACTGTTATTGTAAAGAATGGGGGTTTTTTATGAGTACCTATTTAAAAAAAACATAGTTTTGAGTAATACATTAATAATATTTTTACGAAAAAATGTGAGAATAAAGTATTTATCTCTTATAATAATATAAAAATAATTTTAATGAAATCCACAGAGTAAATTCGAATGTTCTTCACACATGACTTAAAAAAAACACAAAAATTAGACTGAGACATACAAAAAATAATAAAAACGAGATCAATACCTAATCAACATAAGGTAGTCTTACTCACAATAATAATTGCAACATGCATTAATTTGGCTTATTTTTTGATGAAGATCACTCAAAGTTTAATATTAAAATAATCACAGTCCTTATAATAAATGTTGATACTGTTCTATGAATCTATAATTTTTCGGCATATTCATCGCAAATAGAAACAGTATGTTCTCTACATATCTTTTTATAGAATTTATTGTAACCAGTTTTAGTTTTTCTGTCCTTTTTTCAAGGACACACTGCACATCGTAAAGAAGACAGTTGCGTTTGCGGCTGGGCAGGGCTCTTTCTTGATGAGTACGACGACGATTAGTTTTTTATTTTCTTGATTATCGCCACCAAGTAAATACATTATTTTATCATAAGTAGCTGTAGACATGTTTGGGATAGTAGATCTGGTCCTTATGTGTGGCATAACAAGTGACGGCCAGCCTTTTCATGATTTTTTTTGGTGGCACAACATCACCGCGGTTTTCTTTTTTGTTTTTACAATGAAATACGCATTTCTTAACGTTTTACATAAAGCAAGGGCACGTTATCAAAATACTGACGATATTGTTTATTCATACGAAGCAGAGGTAATATACCCTCATCACTAGAGGTCGACATAGCTGAGGAGGACCGTATATTCTCTTTCTTGCTCTGAATTAGTGTCATGCTCCCTATAATCTTCAATCCTTCTTTACTGTTTTCTAACGATAGGCACTCTTCTATTTGTTCTTTATAAAGAGGTATATATAGCATCTTGAAAGTCTTAAACAACTAAAAATAAAATTTTGTTTGATAAAAATTACAGGACGTAAACAGTCGCTACCGGGTAAAAAATACCCATTCGTACTTTATAAATCCGTGGTGGCTAAATGCTGCGCGCTCACTGGCTGCAAATTGCTATTAGCGGATTTTCGTACGTTTCTCGAAAGGTACCTAAAGCGGCGCGACCGAAAATTAAGCACAAAAATAAATATTCCAGAATTTATGCACTATGTGGTATTTTTTACCCGGTAGCGCCTACTGCCGAGATAACTTCATTAAATCGGGAAAACAGCCTTCATTAACACATTTGTTGAATGTTTTTGCTAAAAGTGGAGCGACTGTATATATTATATTTTTTAGTATGTCCGCTGAGAGTCCCCATAAGTCCTCTGACTTTTTTAAGTTAAGTTCTTTAAAGGTTTTCACAACTACTTGCGCATTTATGTAGTCAACATTGAAGGAAGACGCGCATTCACTTACATGAGTCTTTAAAAGCGATTGAGCAAGAATCGGACTAGAAGACAAACTACTTGTCGTTGTAACAGCTATATTTGAGAAATATGATTGAAATGCATTAGCTATATCAGCATCAGAATCTAATATTACATCATTTACTTTAAGAGAAATCTTGTGATTTTGAGTATTGTTTTTGCAAGTCTCTTTATTTATGATTTGCCAGATGGCCTTACTTTTGTTAGTAGCATTGTGTATTTTATTTTTAAAATAGAGCGATTTAGCTACTGCACACGATTTTTTAAAAATTTTAGAATAGTTTCTAATATAATCTGATCATACAGTTCAAAAAGTCTCCGTCTACTTGTATATATCCCTGTTGTAGCCCAATTACTAAATTTTATTTTAGAGCTATTAATTTTAATTTCTTTTTTGGTAAATATTTCGTTAAACTCTTTTTCTACAGCATTAAACAATTTGTTATATAACTGATTACTGTTAAGGTTTGCTTGATAGTACATTACAGAAACTTTCAAAGTCAAAGTCAAAGTCAAAATTTCTTTATTTATATAGGCATTAACATGCACTTATAAATCGTCATTGTATTAAATAAATAAGTAATTCTACCACCGGTTCGGAAAGCCGATTCTATCGAGAAGACACCGGCAAGAAACTCGATAGTTACTCTTTTTAACCGATTATCACATAAACTTTGAAGTGAAACGGCATTTAAGCAGGCCTTCAGGGTGAGTGCGACAGGCTCAATACGATCTATTGTGCCTGTCGACCTCATATTTGGATCTCACTACCGCTTACCATCAGGTGGAGTGAGGTCATCTTGTTAGCCTTTTTATAAAAAAAAAAAAAAAAACTTGTTTAATATAATTGTAATTGCCATGTCATACAGTTTCAGTATGTCACAGTATCAAAGAGAGAAAAAAAAAACACTTATACTACAATTACTGTTAATAAAAATCATAAAGAAACAAAACAAATCAATAAAATAACTACAACAATTCCAACCTGCATGACATAGCTTACATAGAGTAGAATCTTAATACTATATGGCTGTATTACAACAATAAATTAAAATACATTATTTATAAAAAAAATAATATTAATAAGAACAAAAGTTCATAAAAAATGTCAATGATTAAAATAATTTATATATTAGAAAATTATTATTGCAAATGTCAAATTTTAGTTAACGCAATTTGTCCAAGCATTTTTATCATTAAAATAGTCTTCTACTTTATAGTAGCTCTTCATAATAAGACCCTTCTTAATACATTCTTTGAATTTTTGCAAAGGTAATTTAGTAATACTTACAGGTAACTTATTGAACATTTTTACTCCTAGTCCAACAAAGGAGCTATTAACTTTATTAAGTCTGAAATGTGAAATAGCAAGTTTATGCTTATTTCTAGTATTGAATCGGTGAGTATCTAATTTTTTAGGAATGTATTGTATATTTTTATACACATACATTAAGCAGTCTAGAATGTACTGAGAGGCCATTGTGAGAATATTATACTCTTTAAAACGATCTCTGAGGGAATCGCGTGGTTTGAGTTTGTAGATGGCCCTTATTGCTCTTTTTGCAATACAAAGATACTATCAATATCAGCTGCTGATCCCCATAAAAGCATGCCGTAGGATAGAATACTGTGGAAGTAGCTGAAATAAACTAATCTTGCCGTTTCAACATCAGTCAATTGTCTAATTTTTCTTACAGCATATGCAGCAGAACTAAGTCTTCCTGCCAGGTACCAATATGAGGTCCCCATTGCAATTTGGAATCTAGAGTGATTCCAAGGAACACCGTTGAGTTTAGGACTTCAATGGGTTCATTGTTCATTATGATTTTAGGATTGACTTGCTGTACATTAGCCATTGAACAATTTACACATTTGGTTTTTTTGGCGTTCAACATAAGATTATTAGTAGTAAACCAGTGCAAGACTCGTGAGAGGGCTTTGTTTACGTCGTCAACATTTTCTTGCTGTCTATCAATCTTAAAAAGAAGTGATGTATCATCTGCAAACAAAACTATCTCACATGTGTCTTCAGTAAAGAACGGAAGATCATTAATATAAATAATAAATAATAGAGGTCCTAATATCGAGCCCTGGGGCACTCCCATAACTAATGGGGCGCCGGAAGAACTAGCCCCATTTACATTGACTTTTTGGGTTCTGCCAGTCAGGTAAGACTGAATTAGACTAAGTGCATTTTCTGAGATGCCATAATGGCGTAATTTAAGTAGAAGAGTTTGATGATTAACGCAGTCAAACGCCTTGGATAGATCGCAGAATATGCCTATGGCATCTTGTTTTCTTTCCCATGCATCAAAAACATGTTTTATAAGAGCAACACCAGCATCTGTGGTGGATTTATCTTTTAGTGAATCCATATTGGTTTTTATTTAACAAATTGTTTAAATTAAAAATGGCAAAGTAGTTGACTAAATACAATTTTTTCAAAAATTTTACTAAATGCTGGTAGTAAGGATATGGGTCTGAAATTAGATGGGTCACTGTCATCGCCTGATTTGAACAAAGGAATGATTTTGGTTGACTTCATCAGATCAGGAAAATGACCTTCATTAATACATTTGTTGAATATCATCGCCAATAGTGGAGCAACTGTATATATTATATTTTTTAACACGTCCACTGAGAGTCCCCATAGATCCTCTGACTTTTTTAAGTTGAGTTCTTTAAAGGCCTTCACAATTACTTGAGCATTAATGTAGGCAAAATTGAAAGAAGATGTGCATTCACTTACATGGGACTTTAAAAGTGAATGAGCAAGAGCCGGACTGGAAGACAAACTACTTGTCGTTGTTACAGCTATGTTGGAGAAAAAATGATTGAAATGCATTTGCTATATCAGCATCAGAATCTAATATAATATCACTCACTGTCAGGGAGATCTTGTGATCCTGTGTTGTGTGTTTACAAGTCTCTTTATTAATGATTTGCCATGTTGCCTTGGTTTTGTTAGTGGCTTTATTTATTTTATCTTTAAGATAGAGCGACTTAGCTATTGTACACAATTTTTTAAAAATCTTGGAATAATTCCTAATATAGTCCGTAAGAGACGGATCTTTAGAGTAGGCTTTGAGATCATACAGCTCAAAAGCCTTCGTCTACTTGTGAAAATTCCTGTTGTAGCCCAATCACTAAATTTAATTTTTGAGCTATTAATTTTAATTTCCTTTTTTGTGAATATCCCATTAAACTCTTTTTCTACAACATTAAATAACTTTTCGTATAACTCATTACTATTTAGGTTAGGTAGAATGTTCATTAAATAAACTTTATGGCTAATATTATCTTTGAACTTTTCTATACGACTAGTAGTTATTGGTCTGCAAGTTATGACAGCCGGCATAGGAGTCCAGTGATACTCAAATGCAGCCATTTGACCACAGTGGTCAGAGTTAATAAAATTTATTATAGATTTATCTTTTACAGAACAGTTACAGAAAATATTATCTATACATGTTGCCGAGGTAGGTGTAATGCGAGTTGGTTCATTAAAAATTTGAGTTAAGTTAAAAGATTTAAAAAGATTTAAGAACCTTATGGAGTTCATTGATTTTTCTAAGATATTTATATTAAAATCTCCACATACAACTACCTTTTTATTGCTGGCACATGCTTTCCTTAAAGCTTCCTCCATAGTCTCCTCAAATAAGAAATAGTTAGCTAATGGAGGCCTATATACACAAATAATAATACATTGTTCTAATTCTACACAAGACAGCTCAATTGTACGTTCAATGGACAATGATACAATGTCTCGACGCTCCTTACATTTAAGCGAATTTTTTAGTAAAATGAGTGACCCCCCTCTAATTACTGTTTTCCTAATGAAAGAGCTACTGACTATATAATTATCAATACTAACGATTAATTCATGTTGTCTCAGCCAATGTTCAGTGAGACATAACACATTGACATTATTTTCGTTTAAGAAAAGTTCTAACTCTAATTCTTTGCCAGATAAACCCTGTATATTCTGGTGTATTATTTTAAGATTATTAGGCTTCTCCTTTGTCATTGAATGGCTAGAGACGTCCTCTATTGTCTTACATTTAAATTTAAATTATTTGGAACAAATTCCAAAGTCTTAATATATAAATTAAGTAAATTATTTACATTATATGCTAACAATGATGTTAGCTGTTTTTTTATTCTAAAAGGCAAATAAAAGGTTTTGCCAGTCAACAAAAACTTATTATCTATAAACTTATTTGTGTCAAAAAACACAAAGTGGTCGCTATGACTATGGGTTAAATTATATAATTGTGTATTCAATATGTGAATACTGTTATTTTGTTCCATTGAGTAACATTTAGAGAAAGGAATAGCACACAGGATCACTTTTTTAACATTCAGTGCTAAAAGTTTTGAAAATGCATATATTATATCTTTTTTACAAATATTTTGACCATCACCTATCATTAATATAATTATAGAATTTTTATTATAGTTGGAATTAAGTATATATTTTATAATTTCTTCAAATGTGTTATTAGGGTAGCAATGATTTACTACACTGCAATTTAATTTAGTTGTTAATAGTGAACCAAATCCAACCCCTAATTGATCAGAAAATAATAATATATTGCCTCTTTGTTTTATTTTATTATTAGAGACAGATGTGCATGTGGCTGTTATACTGCTGGTATCTAGTGCTTTTCCATTTTTCTTGCTAATAAGTGGCTGGTCAGAGGGACCAGAGTCTAAGACACAACTCTGCTGTTGAATAAGCACATTTGCTGCTAATATGTGCTCATGGATTTGAGCTTGAGCAGACTTATATTTGTCAGTCATGCTTTCTAGATTTTTGTGAAGCCGTGAAATATTTTCATTTAACTCTGTTGTGTCATTTTCATACCTACATCTACTGTTTTCTAATTTTTTACTATAAAGCTCTAGGCTGTCTAATAAATCAGCCCGTTGCTTTCTTAAGGCCACATTTTTGTAAAAAGATTTCTGACGTTTAATAAGTTTGTCAGTTTTTTTTATATATTTGTTAATTTTTATATACTTTTTCAACTTATTCCTACTGTTAAAACGAAAACTAGGCACACTATTAACTTGGTCTAAACAATCCGCTACAGGAGGGCAAGAGACAATATGGGCTGCCGGAGACCCGATAAGTTCTTCATACAAGCTCTGCGTATTGGTTATGTCTTGACTGCGGATGTCCTCCTCATACTGCTGTATGGTCTTATTGGCATCGCGGAGATCCACCTCCAGGTCATGGATGCGCTCCAGGGTCCGCTCATATACATCACTGCACTGGTCAAAGTTTTTGACTGTGCCGAGAAGCTGGTCCCGTTGATCACTTACATCCATGAGTTGTTCATGGAGTTTCGATAGTTCAAGCTTGAGCTGTGTATTAGAATGAAGGATCTTCAAGGATTCCTCCTCATTTTCCTCGCGTTCCTGAAGAAGTTGCTGGTTGTCCTTCTTCAATTGCTCTATTTCCTTGAGTGCCCGTCTGAGTTTCATGTCCAAGTCTTGTGTTGTAGCCTTCCGGGTCATCATATTTGTTTTTTTTTTTCTGTGTTATGTCCTTTCCTGAAATTGTTTAAGGTAGTTGTGTATAATAGATGTGTAGACAATACTTAGCTATAGGTTGCAATTATACAAATTACAACAAACAAAGAACAAATTCAAAAATGTCTTACTATAGGTTAAATTACATAAAAAAATTATGCAAATAAAATATGTAGGTAGGTAATGTGTATGATTGTTATTATTGTCTTAATTTACAGATAAGTTATATAGTGGATGTGTAGTATGTGTTTGTGTAAGGCAGGGGGTTGATAAATCTCAACTTTACTTCACTCTCGTCAAGCAAAGAGAGCCACAACAGTGCCGGTGTCAATGATATTAGGCGAATCTCGCGTATAGGCGAAAAACACAATATCACTTGTTTGTAGTGTGTAGGCCTGTTGTTATATGTCATGTAAGGAAGGTTAAATGTAATAAAAAACAAGTACTCCCCCGGTTTAGGTGTGTAGAAGTCCACTGTTTGATCGCTGGATCGCCGTTAAATTTCGAAACGCAACGAAGATTTTGCTAAACTTGCACTTTGTTGTTGCGAACACTTTCACTTATAGCTTAACATTAACTAAGTATAATTAAAGCGAATTTAGTAATTATTTATCACTTAAAACAATTTATTTTAAATAATTAAAATCAGCTGTGACATTTGACGTCTACTCTGGCCAGTGTTGCCAGTTTCTTTATAGCTAATATTATTTTTAAATTTTTCTATTCGACTTGTAGTTATTGGTCTGCATGTTATGACAGATGGCATAGGAGTCCAGTGATGCTCAAAAGCTGCCATTTGACCACAGTGTGTCAGAGTTAATTAAATTAACTATAGATTTATTTTCTACATGACAATTAAAAAAAATATTATCTATACATGTGGCCGAGGTAGGGGTGATGCGAGTTGGTTCATTAAAAATGTGAGATAAATTAAACGATTTAAAAAGATTTATGAACCTTAGGGTGTTCAACGAATTTTCTAGGATATTTATATTAAAATCCCCACATACAATCACCTGTTTACTGCTGGCACATGCTTTCCTTAAAGCTTCCTCCATAGGGGCCTCAAATAGGAAATAATTAGCTAATGGTGGCCTATATACACAAATTATAATACATTGTTCTATTTCAACACAAGACAGCTCAATTGTCCTTTCCAGGGACAATGAGACAATGTCTCGACGCTCATTATATTTGAGCGATTTTTTTAATAAAATGAGTGACCCCCCTCTTATTAGAGATCTTCTAGTAAAATAACTACTCCGTACCTATATAATAATTAATTCATGTTGTCTCAACCAATGTTCAGTGAGACATAACACATGGACATTCTCTTCATTTAAAAACAATTCTAATTCTAATTCTTTGCCAGATAGACCCTGTATATTTTGGTGAATAATAATAAGATTGTTAGGTTTTTCCTTTGTCATGGAATGGCTAGAGACGTTCTCTATTGTCTTATAATACATACATACTATTAAACTCGGTATTTAGTTTTAATAGGATTTATTGAATAAAACAGTAATACAGTACAGAGACGCGTTAGAGTAATTACGCGGGAATAGCGAAGTGTCAATGTCATCGCGCTAGGGATGCGCACGATCAGTAGTCGAATAGGGATGTCCGATTTTCACGCTAACAGCTCGGCCATCCTGCAGTCCTTCGGCCCCCGAAGGAATCTCGATGCGTGCGGGGGACTCACACCCATCAGGCTTCTGTTCGTGCCGGACCGTGGTTCACCCCATCAGATCAGATCCTAGGATTAAATACTGATGACGGGATTAAACGCTATGAAACCCTCGTGGGTAAACGCACATTCCGTCATCAATACAGATTAATAGTCCTGTAAACAAACATATTGCAATTACAATCGGTAATAGCATGATTAGACGGTATTGTATAGATGCTGTGTAGACTTGTCAAGCAAGCATCGAGCCGTCTAATACTGTAGACTTCAAGAACGCCTAATGGCGGCGACGATCTTATGATTGATAGGGCTCCGTGAGTAGCCATGTGTGATCGCTGTGTAGATCCCGAAGGCAAGCGATGTATGATTCAATAGTCATGAATTAACAGCGATCATGCTCAGTGAAGAGCTAGGTGTAATCGCTGTGTAGATCCCGAAGGCAAACGATGTATGACTCATCAGTGATGACTTAACACTGATCATGCTCAGTGAAGAGCTAGGTGTAATCGCTGTGTAGATCCCGAAGGCAAGCGATTTATGACTCATTAGTGATGACATAACACTGATCATGCTCAGTGAAGAGCTAGGTGTAATCGCTGTGTAGATCCCGAGGGCAAGCGATGTATGACTCATCAGTGATGACTTAACACTGATCATGCTCAGTGAAGAGCTAGGTGTAATCGCTGTGTAGATCCCGAAGGCAAGCGATGTCTGACTCATTAGTGATGACTTAACACTGATCATGCTCAGTGAAGAGCTGGGTGTAATCGCTGTGTAGATCCCAAAGGCAAGCGATGTATTACTCATTAGTGATAGACTTAACATTGATCATGCTCAGTGAAGAGCTAGGTGTAATCGCTGGGTAGATTCCCGGAGGTAAGCGATGTATGACTGTCATTAGTGGTAGACTGAACGAAGATCATGTTCAGCGAAAAGCTATGTATGTGTAGTTGCTATACAGACCCTTTTTATCTTGATATTTTATTCGTCATGAGGCGTCTTGTATTCGAACACTCTGTGAACGCTGTGTGGCCCAGAAGGCGAGCGACAAGTATCCAACACTGCGTGAATGCTGGGTGACATTCAATGTCCCGACGCTGTGAGCACGCGGTGAAGGCTCCGAAGGCAAGCATCAAGTGTCCAAACCCTATTTCGTAAGTGCTGTGTGGCCCCGGAGGCAAGCATCTAATATCCAGACACTGTGAGAACGCTGTGAAGGCCCCGAAAGCAAGCGCAATTGTCCAGTCATTGTTAAACGCTGTGAAGGCCCCGAAAGCAAGCGCAAATGTCTATTCAATGTCATACGCTGTGAAGGCCCCGTAAGCAAGCGCAAATGTCTTTTCAATGTCAAACGCTGTGAAGGCCCCGAGAGCAAGCGCAAATGTCTATTCAATGTCATACGCTGTGAAGGCCTCGAGATCAAGCGCAAATGTCTTTTCAATGTCAAACGCTGTGAAGGCCCCGAGAGCAAGCGCAAATGTCTATTCAATGTAATACGCTGTGAAGGCCCCGAGAGCAAGCGCAAATGTCTTTTCAATGTCAAACGCTGTGAAGGCCCCGAGAGCAAGCGCAAATGTCTATTCAATGTCAAACGCTGTGAAGGCCCCGAAAGCAAGCGCAAATGTCTTTTCAATGTCAAACGCTGTGAAGGCCCCGAAAGCAAGCGCAATTGTCCATTCATTGTCAAACGCTGTGAAGGCCCCGAAAGCAAGCGCAATTGTCCATTCATTATCAAACGCTGTGAAGGCCCCGAAAGCAAGCGCAATTGTCCATTCATTGTCAAACGCTGTGAATGCCCCGAAAGCAAGCGCAAATGTCTAAACTCATTTAAGTCCGGAATCAAGTATCAAATGTTCAAACACTGTGAGAACGCTGTGAAGGCCCCGAAAGCAAGCGCAAGTGCCCAAACTCATTTAAGTCCGGAATCAATTATCGAATGTTCAGACACTGTGAGAACGCTGTGAAGGCCCCGAAAGCAAGCGCAAGTGCCCAAACTCATTTAAGTCCGGAATCAATTATCGAATGTTCAGACACTGTGAGAACGCTGTGAAGGCCCCGAAAGCAAGCGCAAGTGCCCAACTCATTTAAATCCGAAATCAAGTAGCAAATGTTCAGACACTGTGGGAACGCTGTGAAGGCCCCGAAAGCAAGCGCAAGTGTCCAAACGTCTTCAATCTCCAGAGGCAATTTTCAAATGTTCAGGCACTGTAGGAACGCTGTGAAGGCCCCGAAAGCAAGCGCAAGTGCCCAAACGTCTTCAATCTCCAGAGGCAATTTTCAAATGTTCAGGCACTGTAGGAACGCTGTGAAGGCCCCGAAAGCAAGCGCAAGTGCCCAAACGTCTTCAATCTCCAGAGGCAATTTTCAAATGTTCAGACACTGTGGGAACGCTGTGAAGGCCCAGTTGGCAAGCGACAAGTGCCCGAACTGCAGAAGCATTGCCTAAACAGATAAAGACAATATTATCATCAGGCAGGGGGTGGCCTCTGATTCACGGCTCCATGATTAGCAGTCAGGCTATACAAACCACACAGGTTAATAATGTCTTCATTTCCACATTTGAAATATCATTTGCGATATTCTTGAAGGTATATTATGTTGGAACTTCTGCCGAACAGACAATTTTGTGTTAACCAAACAATAAGCTTAAATGGTCCCAGTCAGTCCCAGTTCAATAATTTATCCATGGATAGAGTAGGGCGGATATCATGTTGCACCACGACTATGTCCCTGACAAAGGTATCAATCCATTTGAAATCTAGGCTGCACGAGATTTAAAATTAATTTAAAAGGAAATTACCACCAACTGGATGACAGTGGTTTTGATATCCAACTGTTTTCGACATGTTATAATGTTATGGTTCGGCCTTACTAAAGTTCACCCACAAGCGCGCTGCAATGCGCTTATAATCGTGCGACTAAGGTTTCCGATCTGCCTGCTCAGTTGTGTAGGAACGACAGTGAATAACACATGCTCCATCGCATGATAATCGTCAAAATACATCTGAAGATGAATAAACATTTAAGTAATTTACTATCAAAACAGTCATTTACACTATTAGCATCAAATTGCCAGACTCATTATTATTTATACATTTATCTTTGGCACAGTAAACAGAATACTAACAGTCTGCCAACAATACATCTTATAAAACCATTTTTCAATATGTCACTTAGCTTGTGGAAGCCATTGTAGTGTACCCTTAGCATTTACCACCCTTACCTTTAACATACTAAACATATGAGGTACATTTCTCATATGATGTCCAATTTAGCCTTACCAAGGTGCCAATACAATTACTCATGTCCTATGATTTATGAAGAAGGCAATACTCCACATTTACCTGAATTAAAACATTTTACAAGAAATTCAGATCTCCAAAGATTAATTTGATAGTAGCTGAAATATTACTGAAATAACCAGATAATCATTGTCTGCCATACCAACTGATTATGTGCATTACCAAAATGGTTTCAGTTATCTGGATCAAACCATTATGAAAATTAAGTTCAGACTTCCCCAGGACCTGAAATGTTATTCAAATGACCCTTCAATTATAGTGTGTCATATAGTAGACATTATTATTGGTATGATGTGCCATTACCAAGACATGGTTTCAGTTATCTGTAAACTATTGTACCTGTTAAACATTGTATCTTCTTTGTTAAGATTACTTTACAAAATGAATCTGAAAAGTTACTCAAAATTAACCACTTTAGTGTGTTACAAGTTTCTTTATCAACTCATTCCATCACAACATGATACACCACTTTGCATTAATAAATTCAGACCTGTTCAGATCATTAGCAGTACACAAATACTCAATGTACTCATATCTTCACAGATAAATATCATAATACCTGAAAAGTACCCAATTTACCCATTTGAACCATGTCCATGATTCTTTATGAACACAGATGTTGAACTGTGGTCATGCTCCAACTTGGGCGTCCACAATTGTTTGATTTTTACATCATAATATCGTGGCAGTGACACCACCTGCAATCATGTGAAGTAGCTAATAGAATTATTCACATTAAGTGAACCCAATACATTGCCATTATATATTTGACCATTCCAATTGTCCATGTTCATCTAATAAAAATCAAATAATAATTTTGAATAAACCATCTGTCTCTATTAGTCAACAGCACATAGGTATTGCCAATAAGGCAGATATACTTTTATTGTCACATTCAGTGGTCATATTCATTATTTTGTTCATTTATTATTCTTCCTCATTATTACTCATTCAGGAATATTATATTGCCAAACATCATAATTATTTATATCAATTGCAATCTGTAATGATAACCACACATAGTAGTAAATTGTATTAGTAACTAAAGAGCTTGGCTTTGAGAACAAAGTTTCTGGTCTGGTACAATTCCATTTTATTATATTATTATTATTCATTTCCATCAGCATTATGGTCACTTTTAGAACTGGAATAACTAATTATGATCAGTAGAAGCCAATGCTTTCAATATAAATCTGTAATTAATACAATGTGAAATTTTAATAATAAAAATATTAATAAATTAAATTATTCATAGAACCACTGTCCTTTCAATCTTCCATTTGCTTATACTGAAGCTGTAACTAACATGTGCTGAAAACATTTCATAATAAAGTATGTAATTGCAAGATTTAAATGTCTCACCATCCAAGAATATAATATCTCAAATTCACCACAAGACCCAGGTAAAGCACATATTGTTAACATCCTAGTATATCATTATGTTCAGAACTTTTGACTTTATAAAGTGATGATTATACACTTTCATTAGAAAGTTTGAGTACACTAATATCTAAAATCTTACCAGTTTGAGTACAGTTTCATATTTTCAAGACCTAAAGTCAACAAGTATAACATGAGGTAAACTCACCAATATCAAATGATATTCACTATATAATTTACAATTGCATGTGTAATATTGACCAGTTAATGCTATTATCATAATTACCTTTAACACACAACCTTAGCAATGATTAAGTATGCTGAACTTAGAAGATACTGGATCTTCTTATAGTTTTCATTCCTTTCATGTAGGAATTTGATGAGTTACCGCTGGCATATTTAATTTTACTATATTATTTTAATAAATAAATAATGAGGAAATATCTCCACAACACTGATCAAACATAATCCAATAGCATCAGTGATACCTTTGATAATAATTAATGATAATTAAAATCTATGAAAATCTCACCTTGCAACGCAACCTGGTTTATCAGTTACCTCATATCTGTGATAGTTTATTTTACATAAATGGAAATATTCATATAAGCTTTTCAGTTCACTCACTGCAGATATTTATACATGTAACTTGTTCCATTTCATATTCATTCAGCTTTGCACTGTACTAGTCATTCATAGGTGTAGAAGCTGACATAGGTACTGCAGCGGAGAACATTAATCAGAGAAAGTTGTTATTTTGATTCAACTCCTTAGCCAGGCCAATTACCTATATAATTCTAAAACTCACACACAAATAAAATAGTTTTAGTACATGCACAAGCAAATATAAATTATTTAGGTTAAGAACCAGCACATCAGTCAAGTCAAACAACAGAACCTATTAAATTGTAGGTAGGTATCATATCAAAACTCAAACAGGTTTGTGATATATCAGACCACCTATAGGTCACTCTTTTAGAAGGATTGTAGTTCATTTACATTACAAAATGCTCTAATTATTATATGGAACAGGTTCAATGACCCCTTTACCAATCACATTCACTAAGAAAATTATTGAAAAAGATACAGCTCACCTTTTTAGTTCGATCATAAGCTATATTGTAAGCTTATGTATAAGTGCACATGCAGCATATTCTATACCTTTGGTCTTAATTGCCAAGACCTAAGCTAAAACAATTTACCAAACCCGATAGGTACTTCCTTCAGCATAGTGGGCGTGTGTGACGCTTTACAAGTTTACCAACTTGTTATTTATTGAAAACAGCTGTTCATGCGCATAGCACGTTCATTTTTTCATGTTTGCGTACTTTTAAGCTTAAAACCAAAACTTCGAGTTTCAACCAAAGTTCACCAAGCGTCGACTTTTCGTATTCATTAAAACTTCACAAAACCAGATATATGACTTATTTTTCTAATTAGTCGCTAGTTCTTTAATCTCACTTCTGAGATATTAAACTCGGTATTTAGTTTTAATAGGATTTATTGAATAAAACAGTAATACAGTACAGAGACGCGTTAGAGTAATTGTGCGGGAATAGCGAAGTGTCAATGTCATCGCGCTAGGGATGCGCACGATCAGTAGTCGAATAGGGATGTCCGATTTTCACGCTAACAATACATAGGTACATACATACTAGTGTCCGACCGAAGCTTCGGCTTCGGCTTCGGCTTCGGCCACCTTCGGCCAAAAGGCGAAACCTTCGGCTTCGGCCGGGTTTTGGGCCGAAGCCGAAGGCCGAAGCCGAAGCTTTTTCGCCGAAGATCCGAGCAACCGTCGGGATTGAACGAACTGTTACGAAAGACTGAGAAACAGCGCGACCGACCGGTCGTGTTTGCTTTGTCGGGTGTTTTGTTCGGCTTTGTCGAGTAAACAAAGACTGATTGATTGGTCTGATTGTGATTTATAAATTACTTAATAAATAAATGATTATTTTTTTACGAATAAATCACAAACTTTTTTTATCATCTTTGAATCCACTTCTATATGAGACAGTCAATATAAAACTTCAATATTGAAGTTTCGAAATAATCTATAACATTAATTGTAGCTTGTAGACAATATTGAACAAAATATAAACCTTCGGCTTCGGCTTCGGCTTCTGCCGAAGATTGTGGCGATTGCCGATTAATCGGCTTCGGCTTCGGCTTCGGCCGAAAATAGACCTTCGGTCGGACACTAATACATACATACAATCACGCCTTTTTCCCAGAGGGGTAGGCAGAGATCACTACCAGCGATCCACTTTTCACCTCTGTGGGAAACGTGATGTGACGGGTTGTGGACCTCGTCGCCGCCATTCTGCCTTGTGCATTGTTTTAACAAGGTCATTGCGTTCCCACGAGTAGCAAGGATATATGACGGGGGAAGGAAAAGGGGAGGAAGGATACTATCGCCTCGGATGATTTGGACTGAGTCGATAGTAGCTCGAGGAGCCGGGGTCGCTTACCCGTATACCGTTCACCAACCAGTGGACAGATAGTTCTGACTGGTATCCCCTGACTGTCTTATAATTAAATTTAAATTATTTGGAACGAATTCCAAAGTCTTAATAAATAAATGATTTATATTATATGATAACAATGCTGTTAGCTGTTATTTAATTTTTGTAGGCAAATAAAAGGTTTTACCAGTCAACAAAAACTTATTATCTATAAATTTGTTTGTGTCAAAAAACACAAATTTGTCGCTATGACTATATGATAAATTATACATTTGTGTATTCAATATGTGAATACTGATATTTTGTTCATATGTGTAACATTTTGAGAATGGAATGGCACACATTATCACCTTTTTAACATTTAGTGCCAAATGTTTAGAAAAAGCTAATAGTAAGTATATCTTTTTTACAAAGATTTTGGCCATTACCTATCATTAGTATAATTATGGAGTCATCATTATGATTTGAATTCTCAATATATTTTATAATTTGGTTCAATGAACTATTTGGGTAACAATTGTTTATGACACTATAGTTTAATTGATTACTCAATAATGTACCAAAACCAACCCCTAATTGGTCTGAGAAAAGTAATACACTGTCTCTTTGTTTTCTTTTAGTATTATTAGAGACTGATGTGGTTATGACACTGTCTACTTTGACATTTTCCTCACAAATAATTGACTGGTCAGATGGACCCGAGTCTAATACACAACTATTTTGTTGAATGAGCACATTTGCTGCTAATATGTGCTCGTGGATTTGTGCCTGAGCAGACTTATATTTGTCAGTCAAACTTTCAAGATTGTTGTGCAACCGTGAAATATTTGTATTCAACTCTGCTGTGTCAATGTCATACTTACATCTACATTTATCTAATTTTTTACCATATAATTCTAGGCTATCTATCAAATCTGCCCGTTGTTACCTCAAGACCACATTTTTTTTAAAACATTTCTGACTACTACTATTAATTATAATATATTTCCTTAATTTATTCCTACTTCTTAATCTAGGCACACTAGTCACTAAACCTGAACAATCTGCATCAGGAGGGTTACAGAATGTGTGGGCTGCCGGAGACTCAACCAACTCTTCATATAGGCTCGTTGTATGAGTCATCTCTTGACTCCGGATGTCCTCTTCATACTGCTGTATGGTCCTGTTGGCATCACGGAGACCCACCTCGAGGTCGTGGATGCGCTCCAGGGTCCGCTCATACTCATCACTGCACTGGTCAAGGTTCCTGACCGTGCCAAGGAGCTGGTCCCGGTGATCCGCTGCATCCACCAGTTGCTCATGCAGTTTTGAGAGTTCACTCTTGAGCTGTTTGTTACAGTTGAGAATCTTTAAAGATTCCTCCTCATTGTCTTCCCGCTCCCGAAGAAGTTGCTGGTTTTCTTTTTTTAGTTGTTCAATTTCTTCTCCAAATCTTGAGTAGTGGCCTTTCGGGTCATCATTTTAGTTTCCTCTGTATGTAATCCTTTCCTGAAATTGTTACATTTAATTTAGTTATAAACTAAGCTTAAGAAGTAAGTTATAAAATGTGAACCTAACCTGTATTAAATATTAAATTACACAAAAGGTATGCTTAAAGCAAGTTACTTTATGACTTATGGTCTTAATTTCGAGATTAGTTGTATTGAGGTCGTGTAGTTGGTGAATGTGTAAGGCAGGGAGTTGGTTAATCTCAACTTTTATTGACTTTTGTCAAGTAAAGAGAGGTACAACAATGCCGGTGTCTTGATATTAGGCGAATCTCGCGTATGAGCGAAAAACACAATATCACTTGTCTGTAGTGTGTAGGTCTGTTATTAAATGTTGTGTATAACAGGTAAAACGGAATAAAAAACAAGTACTCCCCCGGTTTGAGTGTGTAGAAGTCCGCTGTTTGGTCACTGGATCGCCGTTAAATTTTGAACTGTGACGAAGATTAAGTAAAACTTGCACTTTATCATTGCGAACACTGTCACTTATAAATTAACTTGCAATAAGTATATTTACGTCGAATTTACTAATAATGTTCTATTTAAAACAATTTATTTCAATTTATTTCAAATTAAAATCAGCTGTGTCATTTGACGTCTACTATGGCCAGTGTTGCCAGCAAAAAAAAAATATTTAGTAGTATTTTGTAGATCATACTTTTTAAACGATTACAGTATCATCGCTCGAAGAAATATTAAGTTTTAAGTTTTCGTTAGGCTGGGTTGATCTTTTAAGAGAAAATGTAATGAAATTAGTTTTTCTATATTAAGAGTTAATAGGTTGCTTCTGAGCCAATCCATTACTAGCTGAACTCCTGCTTCCGTTTTACGATAAGTTTCATTCCAGCTGTCACCATGAAAAAGTAGGGCTGTGTCGTCGGCATAAGAAAACACTGTACCATTTGGTAGTTTCAGCTCAGTCAGATCGTTTATATACGCTAAAAATAGTGTAGGGCCTAGTACACTTCCCTTAGGGACACCGAACGGGGCAGTGACACCTTCAACACTGAAGATTTTGTCCAGCTTTACCTGTTGAGTACGATCAGTCAAGTAATCCGAAATTAGATCTAGAAACTTTTCTCTAACGCCCATCGCTTCAAGCTTGTCCACGAGAATAGGGATTGACACGGTGTCGAACGCCTTTTGTAGGTCCAAAAATACACAAAGGGATTTCTTTTTTTGATCCATTTATTTACTTATTGAACCAGTCAACGCTAAAATGGCATTTTCTGTACTTTTACCTTGGCGGAAACCGTATTGCGAGTTTGAGATAAGATTATATTTATTTAAGAAATTAACGAGACGCCGAATTATAATTTCGTCTAAAATTTTAGACAAAGCTGTAAGGACGGAGATAGGTCTGTAATTGTCAACATTATTTTTATCCCCTTTCATGTGGACGGTGGATGAACGATAGAGCGCTTCAGTAGTTTAGGGAATATGCCTTGTGCAAGTGATAGTTGAATTAAATGAGTGATTATTGGTGACAACTCTTGCTTAGCCAGTTTTAGAAATTTTGATGGTATACAAGTCGTCCAGCCCGTTCAGTCGCAGCTGCATTACCGGGCGCACCACCTTGGCCACACCATTAAGGAGGGAGGCGAGGATCCCCCTGGCCAGTTCTTCTGTCTTACGGGCTGAAACAATGTATGTAGGTAGGGGAGGAAATAAAAGATTATATACAATATAAATTTATTTTAGAAAAACACCTTCTAGGTAAATTAGTTCGAAGAGCGAAGGACGAGGGTCGAGATTGAGCTGTGATTATCAAACCGCTCAGGAAAGCTACTGTCCTGGTAGGGTAGTCCGCAGCCGTTGAGGGTAGGTCGTGCAGGCAGCTTCTGCACGAGGTTAAGGCGGCGCGGGTCAGGACACGCAGTAAGGGCGTAGGCACGTGGTAGGCGGTCAAGCACGTGGTGTAGGCAAGCACAAGGGATTGCTGGTTGCAGCGTAGGTAGGTGGTCCCGCTTGCACTAACTCGTGTCCGCTGTATATGTGCCCCGCACTTTGAACCCTGGAATGTTGGAAGGTAGGTGTCATCACAGGTCCCTGTCCCTGCAATGGACCGCACCCACCTCGAACAACTACCACTGGGAGCAGCGTTCCCACTTATTAATTGTTTAGGTGAGGGAATCCATTACAATGACAAAAAGATTAGAAACACATAGACAACAGCAACAACAATTTAGAATTAAAGAATTAAAACAATTTGGAAAAGTAAAACTAACGAGATTTATAAAAAGTGATTATGCCGGTAGGTGAACAAAACTAAACAATAAGAAGGCATAATTACGACCTAAGAAATGCAACCTATTAGCCTATTGCAACACACTCACCCGATCTGGGGTATCACTGAATCTATCGAAAATCGAAATCGAATAAGAAGTGAACGTATGAAGTTAACGTGGCAATGGGAGCCGCAAATTCGCGTTAAATTATAATAAGTTGCAAAAGGATGATCAGGAGCAAAAGAGGAAGCCCCCGGCGTCTGCGCCGCTATTTATACGGTCGATGACGTTTGAAGTTTGAACTGACATTTCTTTTGTCATGCACTAATTGCACGCGGCAAAATAATAAGGCTATGGACAGCTTTAGGATATTTGGTATCCATTGCAATATATTTATTGATTATTTTTTATTTGATTTATATATTGAAATTAAATAAGAAAAAATATTAGGAAAATAACGTACTACGTTACAGGGTGCCATCGGCTCCCGGCACCTCTAACAAACGGGCGCCGGTCGCCGACCGCCTCATCCGCAGGTCCTTAATCCCGAGGTCCGAGAGATTAAGTTTCTCCCGGACCCGGGAGAGGACCTTCGCGTTAGTGTGGCCATTCTTAACAGCATCTGCCGTCAAGGTGACCACGACCGCTTCGGATTCCAGCGGCGCGTGAGGTTTTCTTCCCCGCTTACGTCTCCTCGACGCCTTGGTGGCGGAAGTCGGCTGGGGGCCAGCAGTAAGGGGGGCAGGGGCAAAGACAGAGACTGGGGCGGGAATAGCAGATTTTGCCTTCCGCCTCCGCTTTGTCACCGTGACCCAGCTCTCAACAGGAGTCGGGGCACTCTTCGGGGCTGAGGGGGGGACTGTCTTTTTTGGGAAGGCGGAGGCTGCGTAGGCAATGGTGTCGCCGTGCGCTCTGTCCGCCGCTAGAGGGGGGCGGAGGGGCTACTCTGGAAAAAGGCGCCTCTCCAGGCCACTCAGGCGGGCATCCAGTATGTTCCCCACCATGATGGCGGTGGAACGCTGGTGCTCCGCCAGGAGTTCCTTCATTGCCTCCAGGGCATCGACCCCTTGCGGGGGAGCCACACTGGAGGGGGGCGGAGAGATCGTCACACTCCTCGTCACCTTCGAGGGAACCATGCTCGCGCGTCGGCGCTTGAGCAGCCTCTGACCATCGTTCTTCATGTGGTCCATCCTGAGCCTGCACTCGACATAATCTGAGCAGCACCCTTCTGCACGCTTCGTCAGCACACGGACGCAGCCCCAGACGTCATGGAGAATGAACTTACGCTCACGTTCCACTTTGGCGAACTGCCTCTTGCCTTCGTTTTCAAAAAGGTTAGTAAGATGACGAAGAACGCGCTCCGAAAGCTGGGTGTCCGTCAGCTCCTCATAGGGCTTAACCAGGCGATTCGGCATGAATCCGTCCATCTCATATAACTGTTTGGTGGTTTGTTCACCTAACCACTCGAGCGCATCAGGTAAGTTGCCAGGAAGTTTCTCAAGCTTCTGTTGCTCCTTCCTGCTCCAATCGGGAGTTCCACCGATCAATAGGGACCAGCCTTTGTCCTCGCTGGAGGGACTGCCTCTGATCAGAAGCGTCACCAGTACTCGGGCCAAAACGGGGACACTAGGGCATGGGATCCCACTCCAAGTAAAGAAAGAAAGAAAGAAAGAAAGAAAAACTTTTATTGACCACGACTTGAGGTAACAATGACACATAGATACATACACAAGACACAAAACGCACACAAAGAAATAGAACACATATGTAAGGACTTCATGAGTGGTCAACGAGGTACAGGCCTCAGCATATGCCGCATCAGCCCGAGAGCCGCTGCAGCGCTGGTATTCTGGCCGTACCCCGAGTGACTGTAGTAGCTTACACATAAACGACGCATAAATAAATAAATATCTTAATCTAACAACAAATCAACTACAACTAAATAATAACTTAACTACGCATAAAAATAAATAAGTGATATAGATATAAACAAATAAAATATAAAAAATGGATATTGCCGAGCCAGCGCCGGCCCAATTATCATGCACAACATCAATGCACAATTGAACTGCTGACGCCGCGCAACCTGACGCCGGTTCTCGCCAACCACCTCATCGCATCAATTTCGACATTCATTCTTGTACCTAACATCGGTCGTGTCTCATGTCTTTATAATTTTGTAACTTTGTAATATTTTATAATTAAATTATATTAAATAAATATTTTTTTTGCAACCTACGCTGTGACCGTACATTTCTGGAGCAGTCGGTAGGATAGTAAAAGAGTAGGCATCTAAAATCGATCCTCCGTGACTATTTCGAACTTACTACTTGGTCCCAGCGAAGGTGAATCTAGCAATCGATTCCGTAGAAGAAGTGATACCAGCATGTTGTAAGTACTTTGAATCTTTGAAGTCCTTGCCAATCCTTATATCCTAGTTTACCCCTAATTTATCCTTAATTATTTTTATATTTTATCTGTCCTTGATTAATCCAAGGTCCTGATACTACCCTAGTTTAATATTCTTATTATCATTTCAAATAAAACTAATTTTACGGATTAAACTCGCGTGTATTGGTATTCTAAACATTATTGCCCGTGACCACGAGCGCTGTAAAGAGCTCGAAACGTCGGATCTCTAAATAATGTTTAGAATACCAATACACGCGAGTTTAATCCGTAAAATTAGTTTTATTTGAAATGTGTAGTGCTCGCGCAAATAAAAATAGACAATACTATTCTTATTATCCTTATAACGCCCTGAACTTTATATTTTATATAATTGTATTTCTTTTGTTGTGTGCTATTTTTATTTGTCAAAATTTTTCACCCGCTATCGTCGCGTAAACCTAGTGCTAGGCAGTCGAAAAGGTCGAAGACTATTGACGAGGGTAGACATTTAAAAGAGAACATGTCTCACGACGACGTTGACGTAATTTTCAAGTCCCTCCGACTATTACCGGAATTTGATGGTAACCCTAATGTTTTAACACGTTTTATTAACTTATGCGATAGATTAGTATTAGCACATTTTAAGGTAAGACCCGGGAACGAGTTAAATAACTTAGCCCTAATTAATGGAATCTTAAATAAGGTGACTGGCCCCGCGGCTAGAACTATTAATTCCGGTGGTATGCCAGATAACTGGAACGGGATACGTAGTGCTTTGATAAATAACTTTGCCGACCACGGGACGAGACCGCTTTATATAGCGACTTGTCAATGCAGAGTCAAGGGTCTAGCTCTCCTCAAGAGTTTTACGAACGGTGCCAAAACTTATATAGCACGATCATGACATATATCGATGGCCCCACCGAATAAACGTGTAATAGCCATTGCACAAAAAATTTTTTTTTGGTATTTCGTTACATTAGCCTCTCCTCTACCTCCCCAATTTTTTAGAATTTTTTGATCATAAACAAGCCAGTAATTGCATTAACCCATATTATCCCAGCGCCCCATTTAAGGTGCACTAAAATGTTGACGTCAAACGACTATTATTTTAATTTATGTGGGTAATTTAAAAAAAAAATACGTTATCTGGATGTGTTTGCCTAAGGCATAATATTCGTAGATATTTCAAACTCGCGTTAGTTTTTATAGAATAATTGGTGAAAGTTAGTGAATTTCGGTCAAAATTAGTGGTAAAAAAAGGTAAGTTGTTATATAAATGTATGTTATTTTAGGATTATACGTAAACAATTATTTTTATTGTTGTACTTCATACTTTTATTCAGTATAGTAATAATGAGGATTATTTATCGTTTTTATATTTATTTTGCAAGTTTTTTATAACGCCCCATTTAAGGTGCACTGGGAACAGAAGGCACCATGAACATTTTCATTGAGAGTTTAGTTGACGTATAGTATTTTATGTTTTAATCGCTTTTTTTTTCATTTCAGATTGAATGTTAACGAGATAATATCAATTCTAGAGGAAGAGAGCCCTATTATTTCAGCGGATATATATATAACCCCACCGGAAAACAACGAATTGAGTGATGAAGACAGCGGGGATGAACATTCAGGAGATATTGGAAATCTTACTGGTCGACAATTATTGGCTGAAGCTGAGGTGCGGTGTCAAGTTCCATCAGTACTGGGGTCACTGGAAACCGTCGAAGGAATTCCGTTCATGAGCCAAGATGATCAAGATAACCAACCGTCGACTTCTTCTTCTGAGGAACCACCTGCTAAAAAACCTAAAATAGCTGTGAATAGGAAATGGAGACATAAGGACATAACTTCAAAGGCTGAAAGGGAGTCAATTGTGCCAAATTTCGTTCTGGATAAAGATGATCCTGTAGCATTTTTTGAGATGTTTTTTGATGATGATGTTTATGAGTTGTTACGCTCTAGCACAGAAAAAAATGCAATAGCGAAAGGTCAAGTCAATTTCCGGGTTACGACGGAAGAAGTTAAGAATTTTGTGGGTATTCTTCTTTTATCAGGTTACAACAGCGCTTCACGATACAGATTGTATTGGGATCAGAGTATTGATACTTATCATCCAGGAGTGGCTTCATGTATGACTCGTAATCGATTTGAGGAGCTCCTGCGTTATTTTCATGCCTGCGATAACAGTTGTCTTCCTCCGGATGATAAATTTGCCAAAGTGCGACCTCTGTGGGACATGATGAATGAAAGATGGCTAAAATATTTTCCTCAAAACAAGCACCTATCAATTGATGAGTCTATGGTACCATATTTTGGTAAACATGGCACTAAACAACACATCCATGGCAAACCAATCCGTTTTGGCTATAAGATTTGGTCAATGTGCACACAGTTAGGATATCTTATTTATGGAGAGCCATACCAAGGAGCTAAAACAGGAAATACAAATCCAAATCTTGGCGTCGGTGGTTCTGTCGTAACAAATTTGATATCAAAGCTACCAGATGGTGAAAACTACAGTTTTTATGTCGATTACTTCTTTACATCTTTGCGATTGTTGGATGAAGTAAAACAAATGGGACACGATGTTACAGGAACGTTACGGGCTAATAGACTTGAAGGAGCACCGTTAAAGGATGTCAAAGTGATGAAGAAAACTGCCAGAGGTTCCTACCATCAGCTTACAGATATAAATTCCGACATCACTTTGGTGCGTTATAATGATAATAATATTGTGACTATAGCCTCAACGGAAAGTGGTGTTCAGCCAATCGGCAAGGTGAAACGTTGGTGCAACAATAGACGAGTAGACGTCGATCAACCCCATTGCTATAAATTATATAACAAGTTCATGGGTGGCGTCGACCGCCTAGATCAAAATGTTGGCAAGTATAGAATTGGAATAAGGTTGAAGAGGTGGTACTGGCAAATGATGATGTTCCCCATAAATGTGTGCGTTAACAATGCATATCAATTGTATAGACTTTCACCTGCTGCAGGTAAAGATGCTCATGACTTTTTATCATTCACAAGATACATAGTTCAGACGTATCTTATTCTTGGAAAATCATCATCTTCTATTCCAAAACGGATCGAGTCCAAGTTATCTATGACTCTCAAAAAAAAATTACCGGATACGATCAGACTAGATGAAAAAGGACATTATATCGTCAAAAATGAAACGCAAATTCGATGCCGTCAGTGTCATAAAAATACTAAGTTTAGATGCAGTAAATGTGGAGTTGGATTGCATCAACATTGTTCCCAAACTTTTCATACTACAAAATAACTTTTTATTTCTATTTTTTGTTAGCCACATATGAATATTTTAATTATTGTACTCCATATAGTGATTTAGAAAAGTTAATTTACTAATAAAATAGTTTATAACTTAAAACTCTGTTTGTTATTTCTCCATACAAAACCCGTTGGCATATTATCCCAGCGCCCCATTTAAGGTGCGGTCCTAAAATTATATATATATAGTATATAAAAAAATATTTTTTGTCACTTTTGCAACCCTCTTTATCTAAATTAGTAAATATTTTTTTTAATTTTTGAGTTTTAAATGTCTTGGGATAATATGGGTTAAAAAACTTTTTTCCACGGAAATAATATATTTTTTTGTCACAAGAATATTATTTTAAGTGACTATTACATGCTTCATACTTTCTCTGTTTCACAAGAATAAACGTGTATAAACAGCAAAATTTTTGATATTGTTAGTTCTTTGTTGTTAAGTATAGGCAATATGCGTTTGCACGCTTATTCGTGTATATTATTTTGGTGCTTTTTTGAGTAATGAGTCTTGCACGAGAAGTAACTTAGCAAATAATTTTTCATTGTTTCTTACCCTAAAAGATAAGTTTTATAATTAATTGCTATAAATCAAGCACCAGTATTCCATTATTCTTAATAAAATAAAAAGTAGAGTAAAAGTGCCTTCACCAAGTATAAACGACAATCAATTTTTGCAATCGGGGTCTCGCAGGGTAATAATAGATAAGTTTTATAATTTATTGCTATAAATCAAGCACCAGCCGTGTGGTTACGGCGTAAGAATACAAAGTGTTGAAGTGGAAGCTATGTATGAGGACATTAATAGGGGCCATACATAGCTCCAAAACACATTTCACTGTTGTAATGGGAGACTTCAATGCAAAGCTGGGCCGTAGAAGCGATGGTGAGCTGAAAGTGGGACGATTTGGATATGAACATCGGAATCTCAGGGGACAGATGCTAGCTGACTTTATGGAGAAAGAATGACTTTTTATGAAAAATTCATTCTTCCGAAAGTCGCCGCACAGAAAATGGACCTGGTTGGGTCCGAACGGCTGAACTAAAAATGAGATAGACTACATCATGACCATTAGGAGACGTCATTTCAACGACGTCTCTGTGATCAACAGGATTAAAACCGGAAGTGATCACCGTATCGTTAGAGGCACATTGAATATCAACGTCAAACTGGAAAGAACGCGTCTGGTGAAGTCTGCGCTCTGACCATCGAAGGCACATATCCAAAACCCCGAGAGCTTTCAGCTTGAACTGTCGAATCGCTTTCAATGGCTGGACAGCTGTTCATCAGTGGAAGATATAAATAGCAGGCTGTAAACTGAAACTGTTCATACGGTACGGTCCAAGTGTTTCAAAAGCCACCGTAAAAAAAATACCTCAAAAACTATCCGACCATACCCGACACCTCATCGTCATCAGGCTAGTCGACGTTTTTTGACGCTGAAAACTTCGAATGAAGCTGAGTCATATAGGCAGCTGAATAGACTGATTAGGAAGTCTCTGCGACATGATTTACGCTCCTTTAATACCCAGCGTATTAAGGAGACAATTAAGCGGAACCAAGGCACCAAAGTGTTCGCAAGAGACGCGTCTATTGGGCAAAGCCAACTGACAAAGCTGAAGACTGAAGATGGACGCGTGACGTCAAACAAGTCAGAGGTGCTACGGGAGATAAAGAGGTTCTATGGGCAATTATATACCTCGGTCTGTGCTGAGCCAGCTATTGTAGCGACAGACCCCAGAGCCAAGCTAACCCGACACTATACCGAAGACATCCCGGACATCAGCCTGTACGAGATAAGAATGGCTCTCAAACAACTTAAGAAAAACAAGACACCGGGTGAGGATGGAATCACTACAGAGCTCCTGAAAGCGGGTGGAACACCGGTACTAAAAGTCCCTCAGAAGCTCTTTTATTTCTCCCCGCTCGACGGCAAAACGCCAGAAGAATGGAACAGGGGTGTTGTGGTCTTGTTCTTCAAAAAAGGTGACAAAACCTTACTGAAGAACTACCGGCCCATAACACTGCTAAGCCATGTCTACAAGCTGTTCTCTAGAGTCATCACGAATCGTCTCGAACACAAGCTTGATGACTTCCAGCCTTCCGAACATGCCGGTTTCCGAAAAGGCTTTAGGACCATAAAGCACTTACATACGCTGCGGCAGAATATACAGAAGACGGAGGAGTATAATCGGCCACTATGCTTAGCGTTCGTGGACTATGAAAAATCCTTCGATTCCGTCGAAATTTGGGCGGTTTTTAGATCCCCACAGCGATGCCGTGTAGATTATCGGTACATTGAAGTGTTGAAATGTTTGTATAACAGCGCCACCATGTTAGTCCGAGTACAGGAAAATCGCACGAAGGAAATCCCCTTACAAAGAGGAGTACGACAGGTAGTTGTCATATCTCCGAAACTGTTTACTGCAGGCTGCTCTGGAGGATTCCTTTTAGCTGCTGGAATGGCAAGAACTTGGTATCAATATTATTGGCAAGGCAAAATACATCACTCACCTTCGATTTGCTGATGACATCGTAGTCATGGCCGAGTCGCTGGAAGATCTAGGACAAATGCTCGATGACCTCGATAAAGTTTCCCAACAAGTGGGTCTTAGAATGAACATGGATAAAACAAAAAATATGTTTAATGTTGCACCCACCGTACAAACTGTTGGGAACTTTACTCTCGAAATTGTGGACGAATATATCTACCTCGGACAGGTAATCCGTTTAGGAAAATCAACTTTAGAGAAAGAGGTCAGTAGGCCGATGCAAATCGGCTGGGCAGCGTTCGGGAAACTGCACAACGTGTTCTCGTCCAAAATACCTCAGTGTCTCAAGACAAAGGTGTACAACCAATGTGTGTTACCTGTGATGACTTACGGCGCTGAGACGTGGTGCTTCACAAAAGATCTTTTTAGAAGGCTCAATGTCGTGCAGAGAGCTATGGAGAGGACTATGTTCGGCATTTCTCTACGTGATCAAATCAGAAATGAGGAGATCCGTAGAAGAACCAAACTTGCTGACATAAACCACCAGATTAGCAAACTGAAGTGGCAATGGGCCGGCCACATAGCACGAAGATTGGACGGTCGTTTGGGCCGAAAGATCCTGGAGTGGAGGCCACGTACTGGAAAGCGCAGTGTGGGACGACCACCTACCAGATGGACCGACGACCTGGTGAAAATCGCTGGGTTTTGTTGGCAAGCTTCGGAAGAGGCCTATGCTCAGCAGTGGGCAGCAATGGGCTGAGATGACGACAATTTTATTGAAGATTATGTTGGAATTTCTTTAGTTTTGTTGATTTTTGCTCAATTTCTATAGTAATGAGAAAAATCTCTATGAATGTCAAAGGCTGATTATTATAAAAAATAGTTTCATTGTTATTATTATGATAATAAATAAAAATAATATATATGCAACATTTTAATATTACATAGCGTGTATTCATAATGTTAATATGCATAACACATTGTAAAGCTAACTTAATGACACGAATATAAATGTAATTTTTATTACCATCCATAGATCACCAAATATTTCTGTAATACAAGCGTGCAAACAATTGCAGCCGCCATCAAAATAAGTAAGTATACGTAAGTATCTGTGATGTTTCCACACACGGTCATCTGTCCCCAAACTAAGCAGAGAAATTCAGAGCATGTACTATGAGCGTCAGAGACTGATACACATACATAGATATTTATAAATACATACTTCAATACTTAATCACACCCAGACACGGAACAAACATCGATGTTAATCACACAAATATTTGTCCCGAGTGGGAATCGAACCCACGACTCTGGAACCGCCAGCCAGGGTCACTAACCACTGTTCCATCGAGTTAGTCAAAAGACGCGTGATTTCCCTAGAATAATAGTGTATCATTGCGTTATGGTCATCAACATCGTTTAAATTCACACGAATAAACGTGTGATGATCTATAACAGTCAACTGACTACTCTAATTTCACTTAAGTAATTGTATAATATGGATTTTCTTGATTATTGACTAAATTAACGACTATTCCTTAAAATAAATTACATTAGCTAAAGGATTATTTTTTTATCTTTAATTTAATTATACATTGTTTTAACCTACCTATAATAATACCCGAGATAGTAAGGATTAAACGTTTTTATTCTTTCCTGTAAAATTGACGTTTTTCACATGCACGTATTAGAATTATAGGCTTGTATAATATTTTATAATTTATATAAAACTTATAATTATGATTTAATTTTTACAATCATAATGTTTTAAAAACATGTGGCTTCTTGAATTGTCAAACAAATGTCATCCGTGTCACAGTGTGACAGTTGGGTGTCACAAGTGTCACCTAACTGTCAAACTTTTGCCTTATAAAGCCAGCACGGCTTAGGCGATGGTCACTTCGATCGTAGCATCGACAGAGGCGGATCGCTCTTCACTAAGTTAAGTATTATCCTGATTAATTGTGTTTAATAACAGCTAAGTATTGTTACTATGAAAGTATAACTGTATATAGTATTATTGTAATAATAATAATGTATTATTACAATAATAAATTATAACTATTAGTTAAGCCAGGGGATACCAATCACAACTATTTGTCCGATGGTTGGTGAACGGTATACGGGTAAGCGACCCCGGCTCCTCGAGCTACTATCGACTCAGTCCAAATCATCCGAGGCGATAGTATCCTTCCTCCCCTTTTCCTTCCCCCGTCATATATCCTTGCTACTCGTGGGAACGCAATGACCTTGTTAAAACAATGCACAAGGCGGAATGGCGGCGACGTGGTCCACAACCCGTCACGTCACGTTTCTCACAGAGGTGAAAAGTGGATCGCTGGAAGTGATCTGCCTACCCCTCTGGGAAAAAGGCGTGATTTTATGTATGTATGTATGTAACTATTAGTTAAGTAATTGTCCTGATTCATTGTGTTAGGGAACTGCTTAGTATTGTTGCTATGAAAGTGTAATTATATATCGTATTATTGTAATAAATATAATAATGTTTTATTACAATAATAAATTGTGACAATTATCGTTGTTTGGTGTACTTTAAATATTTTTTATACTTAAAGACAATATTGGATTAATTGGTATGATGTAATGGTCTATTAAATAGAAATACATACCTTTTTATTTTATGTACTTGCCTTTGGCTTTGCAATATATCCTGTTGGCAAAAGCTGTATAAACCATAATACAGCCTTAATGATTATCGTACAGCCTTAATAATTATAACCATATAATTATACCTTACTTAGAGTCATGATTGATTTTATTTCTTGATCCCCGCTAATAAACATGTCAATCACATATTTATATTATCCTATGCTCGATTTAATCATAAAAAAAGATATTTATATGTTATTATCAAAATAGAAATAATTAAAATCTAACATCAGAAGTGGGAAAGGCTAGTCCAAAAAACTAATTCTTTATTTTTCTGTTCTGGCTCAACTGGTGCTGACTATACGTGATGCTGCTGTCGCCACCAATAGGCGGCTCGGTGAAGATATGACGCTGCTGCCGAGATTCCTGATACGCCAAGAAGTAAAGGGCAGGCGGATCAATGTAGATGTGACGCTGCTGCCGAGCTTTGCTTCAGTACGGACGACTGGTACAAAAGAAGTTCCTGGTACGCAAAGGACAGGTCCATAGTTATAACTATTTATTAGCTTTGTGTTTTTCACTATGTGTTTCAAATGGTCAGATTGGCTGAACGTATTTACAACATTTTTTAGGCTACTGACTAGTAAATTGTTCCTGTGGTATTTACGTTTTACTACCGATCACACTCTACAGAAATTCTTTACTTAAGATGGATACAATTATAAACTGTTCGTCATCAGTTAATCTAGGTTGATACAGGTCTAACCAGAGGTATATTATTGTAATATTCATTTAAAATTGTGAAACAAAGTATGTAGGTAGGGGAGGAAATAAAAAAAGATTAATTAACAGTACAAATTTATTTTAGAAAAGACCTTCTCGGTAAATTAGTTCGGAGAGCGAGGGACGAGGGTCGAGATTGAGCTGTGATTATAAAACCGCTTAGGAAAGCTACTGTCCTGGTAGGGTAGTCCGCAGCCGTTGAGGGTAGGTCGTACAGGCAGCTTCTGCACGAGGTTGTAGGCGGCGCGGGTCAGGACACGCAGTAAGGCGTAGGCACGTGGTAGGCGGTCAAGCACGTGGTGTAGGCAAGCTCATGGGATTGCTGGTAGCAGCGAAGGTAGGTGGTCCCGCTTGCACTAACCCGTGTACCGCTGAATGTGTGCCCCGCACTTAAAACCCTGGAATGTTTGAAGGTAGGTGTCACCACAGGTCCCTGTCCCTGCAATGGACCGCACCCACCTCGAACAACTACCACTGGGAGCAGCGTTCCCACTAATTAATTGTTGAGGTGAGGGAATCCATTACAATGACAGGAAGATTAAAAACACATAGACAGCAGTAACAACAATTTAGAATATAAGAATTAAACAATTTGGAAAAGTAAAACTAACAAGATTTATAAAATGTGATTATGCCGGTAGGTGAACAAAACTAAACAATAAGAAGGCATAACCACGACCTAAGAATGCAACCTATTAACCTATTGCAACACACTCACCCGATCTGGGGTATCACTGATTTTATAAAAATGTGAACGTAGAAAGTTAACGTGGCAATGGGAGCCGCAAATTCGCGTTAAATTACGATAAGTTGCAAAAGTATGATCAGGAGCAAAAAGAGGAAGCTCCCGGCGTCTGCGCCTCTATTTATACCGTCGGTTTTGACGTTTGGATTTTGATGTGACATTTCTTTTGACGTGCACCAATTGCATGCGGCAAAAGAATAAAGCTATGGACAGCCTTAGGATATTTGGTATCCATTGCATTTTATTTATTGATTTTTATTATTTAATTTGTATATTAAAATTAAATAATAAAAATTATTAGAAAAATAACGTACTACGTTACATACCCCCCTTTTTAGTGTAGGATTTTTCCTAAGTAAAATCCGCTGACTAAACTGCTGTAGTTACAAACAATTGCGCTTACGCATTCATCCATCATAGAACATACTTCCCTAACATACATCGTCACTTCACATAGCAGAGTACACTTTAGAGTTGTACTATGCGTCCTTCCGAAAGAGTAATTTGCTTTACATATTAACAAAAACTCAACGCCAATATCATGTAGGTGTAGACATTAATTTCAAGATTCAAGACAGTAATTACCACTAATGCTATAGATTTAAAGTTAAAATTTAGAAAAAAAATAATTGTAGGCTTATTTAAGGAGTAATTAACCGCTCCTGCAATGGCTTATTTTATGAGTTGCAACCCGCTCATTAATAGTTACTGAAGGGGTAGACCAACAGTATTTCGCTCTAATAGATAGCTAATCAAGAGATACGGCAAGGTAGGTTGACGATCTGATACAGCTTATAACACCTAATGGGGTAGACCATTAGTGTAGTAGAAACGAATAGTAGATGTATTAAGGCTTATTTAAGGAGTAACAACCCGCTCCTGCAATGGCTTATTTATAGAGTTGCAACCGCTCATAGTATACTAATGGGGTAGACCATAGTATTAAGTAGGAACATACAGAACACATAAACTGTTGTCCTAATAGTAGAATTAAAGCCAAAATGTAAAATCTATAGGCAATTAGTGGTTGGGTTTAGGTAGTATTATCTAATGTGTAGGTAGGTGAATTTAAAAATATTAGCGTAATTATAGAATAAGTAGTACATATATATTTATAGATTGGTAATTGATATTTAAAAAATTGTTGTAAATAGTTCATAATAATCTAAAGCTAGGTAGGTTTCAAAAAATAAATTAGTTATCCAATGTAAATTGGTTAAGTTTAAAATTAAAATGGTAAACTAAAGTTTCCATTCATACTGATGGACTAGATTAGCATCCATAGTAGACACTAGGCATTTAAAAAAAATTTACTATAAAATCATTTAAGAAAAAAAATATTTTTCCTAATCCGTGATCATCCTTATGTTTTAGTCCTCCCTAATCGGTTGATGTGTTGCACAGACTTTACACTAAGATAGGCGCAGTGCCTGCCTAAAGTGATTATTGTAAATTATAAAAAATTTGACGGTCGAAAATAATTTTTAAAAAAATGTAGGTAGGTGTATAATTACAAAAAAAAAAAACCCCAATTAAAAACCCCCCAAATTTGGGCCTCCGGCGCTCTCACAAACCAAACGAAACACAACAGTAGATTGTAGAATCTACTGCTATTTCACGCTGGTATTAAGTGAGAGGGTGGTACTTCCCCGGTTTGAGCCTGCCCTCGTACTGCGTAGACAGTAAGGCTCTACCACTGCAAGTATTCGCGAATAGCACTAATCACTTTAGTCACACACACTTAAAACTAAAACTGTAATTCCCAACACCACACAATTAAAAAGTTCACTGCAAGTAAGAAAATCACTGCTCAAAATCTCACCTACTTAGCTGGGCGCCAATGAAACAAAGTATGTAGGTAGGGGAGGAAATAAAAAAAGATTAATTAACAGTACAAATTTATTTTAGAAAAGACCTTCTCGGTAAATTAGTTCGGAGAGCGAGGGACGAGGGTCGAGATTGAGCTGTGATTATAAAACCGCTTAGGAAAGCTACTGTCCTGGTAGGGTAGTCCGCAGCCGTTGAGGGTAGGTCGTACAGGCAGCTTCTGCACGAGGTTGTAGGCGGCGCGGGTCAGGACACGCAGTAAGGCGTAGGCACGTGGTAGGCGGTCAAGCACGTGGTGTAGGCAAGCTCATGGGATTGCTGGTAGCAGCGAAGGTAGGTGGTCCCGCTTGCACTAACCCGTGTACCGCTGAATGTGTGCCCCGCACTTAAAACCCTGGAATGTTTGAAGGTAGGTGTCACCACAGGTCCCTGTCCCTGCAATGGACCGCACCCACCTCGAACAACTACCACTGGGAGCAGCGTTCCCACTAATTAATTGTTGAGGTGAGGGAATCCATTACAATGACAGGAAGATTAAAAACACATAGACAGCAGTAACAACAATTTAGAATATAAGAATTAAACAATTTGGAAAAGTAAAACTAACAAGATTTATAAAATGTGATTATGCCGGTAGGTGAACAAAACTAAACAATAAGAAGGCATAACCACGACCTAAGAATGCAACCTATTAACCTATTGCAACACACTCACCCGATCTGGGGTATCACTGATTTTATAAAAATGTGAACGTAGAAAGTTAACGTGGCAATGGGAGCCGCAAATTCGCGTTAAATTACGATAAGTTGCAAAAGTATGATCAGGAGCAAAAAGAGGAAGCTCCCGGCGTCTGCGCCTCTATTTATACCGTCGGTTTTGACGTTTGGATTTTGATGTGACATTTCTTTTGACGTGCACCAATTGCATGCGGCAAAAGAATAAAGCTATGGACAGCCTTAGGATATTTGGTATCCATTGCATTTTATTTATTGATTTTTATTATTTAATTTGTATATTAAAATTAAATAATAAAAATTATTAGAAAAATAACGTACTACGTTACAATTGGGTATGAAGAATTTTTTTTATGGTAGTTATAATAATACTATTTCAAACCGTAATAAATACAAGAATTAAAATTTAATGTTTATTTAAAACTATTTTGGCCATAGATACACCAAGAATATTATATACACATCGGCAAAGTAGTCAACTGCAAGGTCATACCCGGAGAGAGTCTTACTGCACAACACCGTCTACTTGTCATGGATCTCTGTGTGAAGCCCAAAGCCAAAAGCTTTGAGCGCTGTCGGCGTCAAATAAGGTGGTGGCGACTTGACGAAAACAAATCCCAGGTGTTCGTCTCAGCTATCGGCGACAAGTGCGCTGAGGCTGAGAACGAACCAGTTCAGAACCACTGGGACAGGATTCAGGCAACCATAACCGAAGCGGCGAAGTCAGTGCTTGGCACGTCTAAGGGTGGACGCAAATTTGACAAGGAGACTTGGTGGTGGAACGACGCAGTCCAGAGGGAGACTAGGGTGAAGAAAGCCCTCTTTAAAAAGTGGCAAGCGTCCAACTCTCCTGAAGATCGCGACGCATACTGGTCCGCAAAACGTGCAACTAAGAAAGCTGTTGCCAGAGCCAGGCGAGCCCACCTACAACCGCTCTACGATAGGCTGGAATCGTCTGAGGGGCAGAAGCTTATCTATAGATTGGCACGTTCTAGGGTCAAAGCGGCACAGGATATCTCCAAGTGCCGCTGTGTTAAAGACCCTCACGGTAACCTACTATGCGAGGACCTTGCGGTGAAGGAGAGATGGCGCTCTTACTTCCACGAGCTGTTAAATAAACAGCATAGAGAAGTGCAGCCACCGGACCTCCCTCCAAATCTTGGACTTGTGCCACCGGTAACGCCTGAAGAAGTAGAGAATGCTCTTCGCCGCATGAAGAATCGGAAAGCTGTCGGAGCCGATGGAGTCCCCATCGAAGCCTGGAAGGCAATGGGTGGTCGTGGTGTGGGCATCCTAACTAACCTTTATAATCGCATACTCAGCACCGGCGGGATTCCTTGCCAATGGAGACTGAGTGTTATCACCCCGGTCTTCAAGGGCAAGGGATCAGTGCAAGAGTGCGGTAGTTATCGCGGTATAAAGGTCATGTCCCACACCATGAAACTATTCGAGCGGATAGTAGACTCTCGAATCCGTCAGGAGTGCACTGTCTCTGGATGTCAATATGGTTTCCGCCCCGGTCACGGGACTATGGACCCCGTTTTTGCCCTAAGAATCATCATGGAGAAATACAGGACGAAAAACACGCCTCTCCACTTCATATTTCTGGACATGGAGAAGGCCTTCGACTGTGTTCCGCGTGCGATGATTTGGTGGGCCCTGAGGTTCAAGGGAGTGCCAGAAACGTATGTTGATATCATTAGAGACATGTACTGTGATTCCGATTCTGTAGTTAGGACCGCTGTTGACGACACTTTGCCCTTCCGTATAACCGTCGGAGTACACCAAGGCTCCGTCCTGAGTCCGTTCCTCTTCAGCCTGATATTAGACGTATTGTCAGACAGCATCAGAGACCACCATGAGCAGCCACCTGATGATATCGCGCTGGTGGACTCGGACAGGGGACGGCTGGTGAGACGTGTTAACACATGGAAGGAATCGCTTGAGAACGGGGGTCTGAAACTCAACGTGGCGAAGACTGAGTACTTGGCCTGCAACACTACAGATCCCATGTCCGTCCGCATAGGCGAAAACACGGTCGAGCGCACGGACCGGTTCAAGTATCTGGGATCTGTACTCCACGCGAACGGCGACATCGACTCCGACGTCAAGGCACGCATTGCTGCTGCGTGGGATAAATGGCGGGAGGTGAGCGGCGTCACTTGCGACCCTAAAATGCCGGTTAAGCTGAAGGGACAAGTCTATAAATCCATCATTAGGCCTGTTCTCTTATATGGCAGTGAAGCATGGCCAGTACTTGAGCGGCACAAGCAGGAACTGCGGGTCACGGAGATGAAGATGCTGCGCTGGATGTCGGGAGTTACGCGAGCAGATCGCGTAAAGAACTCCCGTATTCGCGGCAGCCTTCATGTTCGAGACATCGCTGACAAATTGCAAGAGTGCCGCCTACGTTGGTACGGTCATGTTTTACGGAAACCGGCAAACTACGTAGGGAACAAGTGTCTAGCTATGTCACTACCGCCAGGTCCCGGAAGAAGGGGAAGGCCCAAGAAGGCCTGGCTTGACGTCGTAGTGGATGACATGCGTGCCAACAAACTCTCCGTGAAGGATGCCGAAGACCGTGCGAAGTGGAGAGATAGAAGTAGGAAAGCGGATCTCGGGCTCCGCAAGGATGCAACCGGGAAAACGCGGAGATGATGATGACACCAAGAATATTATATAAACAATATTTAAATAAATAGATCAATTTTGTAATTCTGAATAATGCATTATTTCAGACTCTGACCAATTACGTATATCCACTACCATTGTTACATTTGTTTTGGCCATTACAAAGTTATACTGATAACTGAAAATAATCTTAATGCGTCTGAGCTTGTTACAGCTAATTACCCTTGGACAGGAAATAGTATAGAAATGTAATACAGTTGCGATCCAAAATGAGACGTGAGACCATAACCATTATATTAGTTTTCTTTTTAAAGATGTAAGTGAGTTGTAGAAAAAGTCAAGTTCGGTGAATTCTGAGGTAATAACAAAGTCGTTTTGAGTATATTTCATTTTGAAACGTGGCGGTAGTGGAACATTCATAGTCTGTTTCTTATCCGAAAATCGTTCGTCCGAAAATCAAAATCCCTAACACGTTTGCTATAATCATCAAAATCCATAATGTCCGAATATACGAAATTTCATAATCCCTAATTGTCTTTAATTCTAATCATTTTGTGTTATAATATTGAGTTCTATAATAATCAAATCTCCTAAAATTTCTTGCTATAAAGTTAAATGCCCTAAGTGTTACATAGTATAATGTACGTTACTACGAATGGAGCTTTATCATAATATTATAAGTCCGAATCATGAATTATTATTTTTAATTTTGTTTTATTCAAAAAATGTTTGGCCAAAAAATGGTTTCGCCAAATCATCATTTTATAAATTAATTACTTTTTGACCAAATGATCAACAATTAAATTTTCATTTTACAAATAATTATTTTGCAAAATGAATATTTAACAACTGAGTTATCATACAAAACTACTATTGGTCAAAAAGTTTGATAAAATGTTTTATTTGACAAATGACTTTTTCTTTTTATCCGTCTGTATTTTTTATTATTTTATTTTTGATTATTTTCTTTCTGTCTGTTCTTGTTTGTGTTGTTTGTTATAGGTAAATATGTATTTTTTGTATTGTTTTCATAAAACGTCACTCAAATAGGCTCCAGCCAGAATACCAGCGCCACAGCGGCTTCATGTCGTTGTGGCATATGCTGAGGCTGGGACCTAGTTGACCACTTATAAATGTTGTGTTCCATGTTGATTTTTTTTTTGTTTTCTTTGTTGTTTTGTGGTCAATAAATATCTTTTATTATTATTAAATGTTTCTTTTATTAATCGATCTGATAATAGATATGGTACGGGTCAAATTAAAACACATTGTTTGGAAAATCATTATTTTGATAAATTTGGTTAGGGTAGGTTAGAATTTTGGTTAGGTTAGGTTAGAACTGGTGACCATCAACGCGCGAGCCGAGCGAGCGAAGCGAGCGTGCCGCGGCAGCGGCCGGCGAAGCGCCAGAAAATATTTACTACAATATTATAATATTATATTCATGCTAATTTGTGCTAAAAATATTTGTAATATTTATAGCAAAACATTTTAGGACCTTTAGTACTTTCGGACTTATAACGTTTATGGAAAAGCCTTTTATGTCTTTTAAACATTATAGATTGTGATATTTATGGCAAAAGATTTTAGGGTAAATAATATTTAGGGATTTCGATTTTAGGGCAAGCGATATTATGATAAATGTAGTTAGGGCTTATTATCATTCGGACAAATGATGATTCGGACATAAAACATTATGAGATGTAAAATTATGGATAAAAAATTTATGAGATGAAATAGAGAACCTCATAGTACAGATGGATCGGAAGGGAAAACGGATTTTATGTCGATTTCGCTATAAATTAATTTGTGCGAGAATGCTTCATCCAAATTTTTGCAGCAATTGCTAACAGGATTAATTTTATTAATAGACTTACAACTTAGAAAACTAAAAACAAAAACTGAAATTAATGATTACCAATAAATAGCTCAAAGATTTTGTCAATACAAAAAGGACAAAATCGGAACCCGTTTTCGCAACTATTATGTAGGACACACACATTTAATGAAAAAGGGATCTCAAACTCTAAAATGTCAGATGTAGTACACATAGAGCTGCCACCTCTCCGGGTTTGACCCGGAGTTTACGGGTTTGCATGGTTCATGTCCGGGCTACGGGTTTAACATCGATATCTCCGGGTCTGATGGAACGGGAAGCGACAACACGTCATCACGCACCGGGCGCACGGCGCGGAGTGCGTGTGTGCGTGACTGATAGTCTGAGTGAGACGTACAACGTACGGGCGCGGGCGCGGGCGGCCGAGTGAGCGGGAAAGTGGGAATAGCTGGCAGGCAGGGAGCGCGGGCGGGGTACAACAGTACATGCGTACGCAGAACGATCATTAGATTCAAAACAATAGCTAATTTCTGTTAGCGCTTCGTAATAATTGCACACAAACAAGAGTATTTTATGTTTTGTTCATTAATATTTCTATCACAGATTGTTTTCGGTACTTTCTCTTATTAAAAGTACCTAGTGTTGTAGCGTGTGGTCATAATGGAACAAGAAGAATCACAGTCGAAGAAAAAAAAGAAGTACGAATGTAATTTTCAACAAGTGTGGCTAGAAAATGAGAAGTATAAAATGTGGGTGAGTAAAGTCGATGAAAAAAACGCGAAATGTGTATTTTGTAACGTGAAATTTACAGTGAAATGGGATGGTGAAAAGGCGTTATCGACTCATCTTAACAGTGAAACGCACAAGAAAAAGGTGAGAAACATTGACTCAAATTCTTTGATAACCGCTTTTCTGCCCAAGAAAAATTCTTCTGAAGAGCTAAAAGTAGCGACAATCGAAATTGCGTCGATTTATCATGCAATTAGCCACCACCATAGTTACTTGAGCACCGATTGTGGTATTAAATTAAATGCTACTCTTTATTCCGATTCATCACTATCACATAAAGTTCACTGCGGCAGAACAAAAGCTGAAGCCATTGTTTTGAATGTCCTAGCACCGAATTCAATCCAGTCAACAATACAAGACCTAAAAAGGACTCAATCTGGAGGCGGGGTTCACTTTTCGATTGCTATCGACGCCTCAAATAAAGGATCCCAGAAAATGTATCCAATTGTCATCAGATACTTTGACCAAGAAAAAGGTGTTCAGAATAAATTAATGGATTTTTATGAGGATTCGAACGAAACATCTCAAAAAATTTTTGAGAATATTGACAATTTTATGCTTCAGCATGACTTAGACACAACTTTGCTGTCTGCTTTCTCTGCAGATAATGCATCGGTTAATTACGGTGCTCACAATTCCGTGTACCAAAAAATTAAAGATAAATATTCCGATACCAAAGTCGTTAAAGCAAATTGTAACTGTCACGTTCTTCATAACGCCGCCAGAAACGCTATGAAAGCTTTAACATATGATGTGGAAAACTTGATTATGAAAGTTTATGCGGAATTTTCGAACAGCGCAAAACGCACGAGAGAATTGCAGGCATTTTTGAGGAGTTTGAAATTGAATATAGAAAAGTTTTGAGACATGGGCCAACTAGATGGTTAAGTTTGGGAAGAGCTGTTGACAGATTGATATTGTCATGGCCTGCTGTATCCGCGTATTTCAAAAGTCTTGGTGAAGCAGCATGCCATAAGATAATATGGGAATTCGTAAAACAGTGTGGTGATGATGCGGGAAGTTTATCTGCAAAAATCACACTACAGGAATGTTATTTATATTTCATTCATCATTATATGAATATGCTGACAGAAGCCATACTATTACTGGAAAAAAACACAGTAACAGCTGTTGAGTTGCACCCAATTATGAAAAATATAAAAGACAAGGTTGAAAGCCGACTGCATGATGAGTTTTATGGCGCCAAAGTAATGAGAAACATGAAGTTTTTCCGAACAGGATCAATTAAAAAAAGAAGCCAATGATGTTTACAGAAGAACTCTTGAATACGTACAGAAATATTATGATTTTGAGCATTCTGTGTTCAAATTTTTTTCCAAATTCGATCTAACAAGTGCAGTAAGTTACGAAGATGCTGTGGAAGCTTGCGAATCACTTGGTCTGAAAAATGTGGACGAAGATAAACTGTATGACGAGACCCGAAAATTAAACCAAGTATTTCCTCAGTTCGAACAATCTATTGATTCAACATTATCTGTTGATTTACGATGGGTTCAGCTTTTCAAAGTCACCTCAACTTTCACCGAACTGCCAAAAATAATTGGTAAAATCTTTTCAATCCCTATGAGCAATGCTTTCGTAGAACGCGTCTTTTCTTTAATGGGAAATTTGTGGACAGACGAGCGAAACTGCTTATCAGTGGACATGGTGAAGGCTGAGTCAATTGTAAAGATTAATTACAATATGAATTGCCAAGAATTTTTAAAATTTTTGAAGAAACCTGAGCAAGAAGAAATGCTGAAACAATCCCTGCAGAATAAAAAATATAATTTTAAGTGTCAAGCTAGTTCAAGTTAGCCTAGCACTAGCTAGGTAATTTATATTTTAAAAAAACGTTACATACCTATATTAATTTACCATTACTTTGTACTTATTTCATTAAATACTTAAATCTTTAAAAAAAGGTTTTATTTTAATAAAAAAAAACGACATTTCTAAAATCTCCGGGTCTACTGTTTTTGAAAGGTGGCAGCCCTAAGTACACATCTATGCCTACTCGCTTACTATCGGGGTGCTCCACTTTAAACGCAACTTGTTTCATGATAAAATGTACTCTGATTATTCGTAAAATAAAACCAATAGAGGATGCAAACCTAAATTTTATAAAATCAACATTTCTGGAAAGTAATATTTTATGACTATGAATATTTTAGGGAATATGACGTGAAAACCGAAATTAAAAGTGTCTGATAAGTAATTGTAAAAAAAAAAATGTTTAAAAAAAAATTAACTACAAAAAAAAAAAGTTTAGAAATAGTACAGCCCTAATGTCACTTTGACGTCTGTCACGTCACTTCCGACCTGTCATCGGGTTTGCTGTGAAACTAGAACGAGCGAGGGGCCGTTAGCGCCGAACTTCACTTTGCGCGCGATCTTTCGGAGGCTACGGTCATTATTGGGATCTATAATTAGGCTATAAATAATTTCAATTATTTAATTTGTATCTAATTAAAATCAACAGTTTGTGCCATTGCCGTGTTCTTTCTTTAAAAAAACAATTTCACATCTGGTTTATTACATCAGAAGTGGGATTGCCGCGCGTTTTTGATCGTTAAGCCATCTTTTCATTACGTTGTTATTTGTAGTCGATTTTTAGTGTTTTCTCCGTGATAGATTACTTCAAATACGTTGATTTTAAATTTATACAAGTGGTTGTTTTTTTTTTTTTTTTTATATTAAGCTAACAAGATGACCTCACTCCACCTGATGGTAAGCGGTAGTGAGATCCAAATTTGAGGTCGACAGGCACAATAGACTATATTGAGCCTGTCGAACTCACCCTGAAAGCCCTCTTAAAGAGGAGACTACTGCTGCGGCAACAACGAGACAAGGCGTGGAGTCTCACATTGGTATTGAGCTGTGCGGGTCCGAGTTGGCCAGTCCGCCGGACGGAAGGGCCCCCGTTTCTACGGGTCCCCCTGGCCGGCGGGCTGACCCGCTCCGCTCGCACAATACCGCCACTAAGACTCCACTGGTCCGGCGCTTGCCGCAGCAATGGTCCCCCCTGGCTCCGGTTCGTACAGTGCTGATCCTGGAACGCGACCTGACCGAGAGAGGCCAAAGTCACTTGGCGGGTTTTACGCAACTGTATGGTGGTAACAGCAACCGGTCGACAAAACGTCTCCCACCTGTAAACCTGGTTGTGTTTTAGCTTCGGTATTTAGTGTTTAAATCTTTATTTTTATAACTAAATCGGTATGACGGGTCGTTGTTCTAGGTTAAGGAAGCGAGACCGGCCGCATAGGCGTCGTGATAGCGGTGATTCTCGCGATCGTGGTGATCAACGCGATGGAACGCCTAGGGATATACGTAGGTACTCGTAGTCCGGAACGTTACCGGGGGGCTAGGTCGCCTAGACGCCGCGAAAGATCGCGTAGTCAGGTTAGGTCTCGAAGGCGCCGCGAAAGTTCGTATGTATCTCGTGAGGGATCTCGCGACGGAGCGTTAGGTAAAATTATTGTTAGTCTTAACGAGTTAGAGGGTAGATTGTCTTCGTCAATAGTTCCACCATCCACCCCATCGTCACGTACTGTCCTTGAATGTCATACGCCGCCTCCGGCGCCTGCTGGTAAGGAGTGCACGGGCGCTGTACCCGTGGTGACCTAGGGATCGTCGGGCGACACCGGTGCTGCCAAGGGAGACGCAGCGGACAGAATTGTTGAAGCCCTATCTGCGCTGTTACAAACAAGGTCCAGTAATTTTTATATATCATCTTTTGATCCTAGTGTGCATGATTTTGATTCGTGGTATGATTCATGTAGATCGCGCGCGTTTGTTAAATAAATGGGACGACGGTGAATGCCTTGGGCGTATTGGCGGTTGTTTACGAGGCGATGCTAAATCTCGGCTACTTGAGTGGGTCACCAGTGAGCGAACGTGGACCAATTTTAAATACGAATTCCGCTCATTATGCCCACCCAGCGTAGATACAGCATCTATATTGTTTGACGTTGTAAGCTCTAATTCAAATAAGTTACATACGCGGAATATGCACGTAAGTCATAACTGCGTCTGAAAATTGTTACGGGGCTGTTTGATGAATTGAGAAACGCCATTATAGTACGAGGCATTACCGACTCCCAAGTTAAGGCAGAGGCTATATAGTTCCTCATCGTTTCGGTACTACCAACTCCCGCTGGGGACGAGCTTCACGGTACTACATAATTTGTACATAGAAAGACCGTAATCTCGTCACGGTACTACAATTTGTATTTAGAAAAGACCGTAATCTCGTCAAGGTACTACAATTTGTAATTAGAAAAGACCGTAATCTCGTCACGGTACTACATCCTTTGTATTTAGTAGTGATTATGGTACACTACATAATTAGTTCTTAGTACTGTCATGCCAAATTCAAATATTTATTTGCATACAAAGTGCAGTTACAAAATTCAAGTCGAGGTATTACATCTTTTGAATAAGTATATATTTATCCTTACTAACATTATAAAAGTAACACTCTCTGTGACTAGGGTTGCCATCACCTAACTGGTGATGCCGGATAAACACAGCAAAATCCCGGACATAACAGCGGTTTCGAAGATCATGAAGATTGTCGGTCACATTAGGTAAAACCTGGGCACTTGTCAGAGTTTTTAAACCGCCCGTAGGCCTCTAACATGGCTTCACACACCGTTGAAAAATTTCTCAGGTGTGCTGGTTTCCTCACGATGTTTTCCTTCACCGTTAAAGCGTCGAATGATGGAACATATGAATTTCAAATTTGAAAAACACATTGGTACCTGGCGGGGTTTGAACTGGCGACCTCTCGCATGGCAAGCAACGACCTTAACCACTCGGCCATCGACGCTTTTTAATAATTAAACAACATCAATCGTCAATTTGACGAAAGATTGGGTAAATAGTCAATCAGTTTTTCACCAACGAAAGCTATGCTGATATGATTAAAAAGTTAAAGCCGCAAAATTGAAGACGTCGAATAAAAAACCTGAAGATTATCAACATTTGCGAATTCGACGTCATGGCTGTCGGAGAAATAGAGAAATTAATTGTTCCAGTCAAAGGCAATAATAGCGCAGGTGTCTCTCCGAAGTCCCAGCTACCTCAATACCACGTTTTATAAAAATCTATAAACACGTAAAAGTTCTCCCATACTAATTTTCACCCACCCAATAAACCCCATGGGGGTTACATTTGAAAAAAAAAAATAGTCTATATGTTATTCCCAGAGTGCCAGCTACCATCACATCAAATTTCATGAAAATCGGTTCAGACGTTTGAGCGTGAAAGAGTAACATACATCCATCCATCCATCCATACTCACAAACTTTCATGTTTATAATATTGGTAAGGATGATAATAATGATTAAAGTTTTTTCTACATAATATGTTTGTATTAATCTGCCCAAAAGGTGATAAACATTATGTATAATCGGTCAAAGTGATTATTTGAATAATTATGATTAGATTGCACTCTCATATTGGGCATTTTTCATAAGGACCGGGCAGTATGAATAATTCCCAATTTATCATTTGGTCCATAACATATTGTTAGCGTGAAAATCGGACATCCCTATTCGACTACTGATCGTGCGCATCCCTAGCGCGATGACATTGACACTTCGCTATTCCCGCGCAATTACTATAACGCGTCTCTGTACTGTATTACTGTTTTATTCAATAAAACCTATTTAAACTAAATACCGAGTTTAATATCTCAGAAGTGAGATTAAAGAACTATCGACTAATTAGAAAAATAAGTCATATATCTGGTTTTGTGAAGTTTTAATGAATACGAAAAGTCGACCGCTTGGTAAACTTTGGTTGAAACTCGAAGTTTTGGTTTTAAGCTTAAAAGTACGCAAACATGAAGAAATGAACGTGCTATGCGCATGAACAGCTGTTTTCAATAAATAACAAGTTGATAAACTTGTAAAGCGTCACACACGCCCACTATGCTGAAGGAAGTACCTATCGGGTTTGGTAAATTGTTTTAGCTTAGGTCTTGGCAATTAAGACCAAAGGTATAGAATATGCTGCATGTGCACTTATACATAAGCTTAGCATATAGCTTATGATCGAACTAAAAAGGTGAGCTGTATCTTTTTCAATAATTTTCTTAGTGAATGTGATTGGTAAAGGGGTCATTGAACCTGTTCCATATAATAATTAGAGCATTTTGTAATGTAAATGAACTACAATCCTACTAAAAGAGTGACCGATAGGTGCTCTGATATATCACAAACCTGTTTGAGTTTTGATATGATACCTACCTACAATTTAATAGGTTCTGTTGTTTGACTTGACTGATGTGCTGGTTCTTAACCTAAATAATTTATATTTGCTTGTGCATGTACTAAAACTATTTTATTTGTGTGTGAGTTTTAGAATTATATAGCTAATTGGCCTGGCTAAGGAGTTGAATCAAAATAACAATTTTCTCTGATTAATGTTCTCCGCTGCAGTACCTACGTCAGCTTCTACACCTATGAATGACTAGTACAGTGCAAAGCTGAATGAATATGAAATGGAACAAGTTACATGTATAAATATCTGCAGTGAGTGAACTGAAAAGCTTATATGAATATTTCCATGTATGTAAAATAAACTATCACAGATATGAGGTAACTGATAAACCAGGTTCCGTTGCAGGGTGAGATTTTCATAGATTTTAATTATCATTAATTATTATCAAAGGTATCACTGATGCTATTGGATTATGTTTGATCAGTGTTGTGGAGATATTTCCTCATTATTTATTTAGTAAAATAATATAGTAAAATTAAATATGCTAGCGGTAACTCATCAAATTCCTACATGAAAGGAATGAAAACTATAAGAAGATCCAGTATCTTCTAAGTTCAGCATACTTAATCATTGCTAAGGTTGTGTGTTAAAGGTAATTATAATAATAGCATTAACTGGTCAATATTACACATGCAATTGTAAATTATATAGTGAATATCATTTGATATTGGTGAGTTTACCTCATGTTATACTTGTTGACTTTAGGTCTTGAAAATATGAAACTGTACTCAAACTGGTAAGATTTTAGATATTAGTGTACTCAAACTTTCTAATGAAAGTGTATAATCATCACTTTACAAAGTCAAAAGTTCTGAACATAATGATATACTAGGATGTTAACACTATGTGCTTTACCTGGGTCATGTGGTGAATTTGAGATATTATATAGTACAGTCTGTGGGGACATATAAAAGCCTCTGGTCTGCAAAAGGTGGAGTAGAAAATGTTTTGGCGTTATATTGCTTACGTATGGCAGTTTAATAGAAATCCAAGTTTTCGACCTCGGGGGGCGCATGCGCGAGCCGCCATCTTGAATTAAAGGTGCCGAAATTCGTTTTTTTCTAAATAACGTCTAAACAGTTAACTGTATGACTAAAGTGTCTATGAACAGCATAAAGAAGACAAAATTACTTACATTTCCTTCATACATATTTATTCTGTAAGTCTTATAGGTTAAAGTTTACAAGCGATGGAAAAAAACGAAATTTGTTGATCGTCGATACAGCGATTTCTTTGGCTGCAAAATTTAAAAATGTTTATATCGTTAGTGAAGTCGTAGATCTTCTGGTTTTGATGACAGCACTATCGCCACCCCAAAGCAACATCTACCGGTAGAGGCAAAACAGCTGAAAGACTATCCTCCACTAATATTTTTAAATACAAGGATCTCCTCCGTATAAAGTAACAAGGAAGCGTTCTCCAGCGTCTTCGATTTCTTCTGGTCTTGCTGCACCATCTTTGTAGATGCCAATGATATCATTAATTCGAGTGTTTTTCTCAACAAGGGAACAAAATTTCATTTTCCCTTGATTGAAGAGGGCTGATGTGGTATCGCAGCCACTAAACGCGTGTAGAAAAAGAATGTTGTTAATACATAGCTTCCTTGTATTTAAAACTATTAGTGGAGTACAGTCTTTCAGCTGTTTTTCCTCTACCGGGTTTTAGCAGGTAGATGTTGCTTTGGGGTGGCGATAGTGCTGTCATCAAAACCAGAAGATCTACGTCTTCACGAACGATATAAACATTTTTAAATGTTGCAGCCAAAGAAATCGCTGTATCGACGATCAACAAATTTCGTTTTCGTTTTTCGCTTGTAAACTTTTACCTGTAAGATTTACAGAATAAATATGTATGAAGGAAATGTAAGTAATTTTGTCTTCTTTATGCTTTTCATAGACACTTTAGTCATACAGTTAACTGTTTAGACGTTATTTAGAAAAAAACGAATTTCGGCACCTTTAATTCAAGATGGCGGCTCGCGCATGCACCCCCCGAGGTCGAAAACTTGGATTCTAATTAGGCAGCCATACCCAAGCAATAGGATGCTTAAACCTTTTCTACTCCACCTTTTGCAGAGCAAAAATACCTGCGGACTGGATTAATATTCTTGGATGGTGAGACATTTAAATCTTGCAATTACATACTTTATTATGAAATTTTTTCAGCACATGTTAGTTACAGCTTCAGTATAAGCAAATGGAAGATTGAAAGGACAGTGGTTCTATGAATAATTCAATTTATTAATATTTTTATTATTAAAATTTCACATTGTATTAATTACAGATTTATATTGAAAGCATTGGCTTCTGCTGATCATAATTAGTTATTCCAGTTCTAAAAGTGGCCATAATGCTGATGGAAATGAATAATAATAATATAATAAAATGGAATTGTACCAGACCAGAAACTTTGTTCTGAAAGCCAAGCTCTTTAGTTACTAATACAATTTACTACTATGTGTGGTTATCATTACAGATTGCAATTGATATAAATAATTATGATGTTTGGCAATATAATATTCCTGAATGAGTAATAATGAGGAAGAATAATAAATGAACAAAATAATGAATATGACCACTGAATGTGACAATAAAAGTATATCTGCCTTATTGGCAATACCTATGTGCTGTTGACTAATAGAGACAGATGGTTTATTCAAAATTATTATTTGATTTTTATTAGATGAACATGGACAATTGGAATGGTCAAATATATAATGGCAATGTATTGGGTTCACTTAATGTGAATAATTCTATTAGCTACTTCACATGATTGCAGGTGGTGTCACTGCCATGACATTATGGTGTAAAAATCAAATAATTGTGGACGCCCTAGTTGGAGCATGACCACAGTTCAACATCTGTGTTCATAAAGAATCATGGACATGGTTCAAATGGGTAAATTGGGTACTTTTCAGGTATTATGATATTTATCTGTGAAGATAAGAGTACATTGAGGCAAGACAATATAATGCAGGTATTTGTGTAGGTACTGCTAATGATCTGAACAGATCTGAATTTATTACTGCAAAGTGGTGTATCATGTTGTGATGGCATGAGTTGATAAAGAAACTTGTACACAACACACTAAAGTGGTTAATTTTGAGTAACTTTTCAGATTCATATTGTAAAGTAATCTTAACAAAGTGGATACAGTGTTTAACAGGTACAATAGTTTACAGATAACTGAAACCATATCTTGGTAATGGCACATCATTACTAATAATAATGTCTATTATATGACAGACTATAGTTTTTGGGTCATTTGAATAACATTTCAGGTAGTATGAAAGTAACCTGGGGATAATTTTCATAACGGTTTGATCCAGATGACTAAAACCATTTGGTAATAAAGCATTGCACATAACCAGTTGATATGGCACACAATGATTATCTGGTTATTTCAGTAATATTTCAGCTACTATCAAATTAATCTTTGGAGATCTGAATTTCTTGTAAAATGTTTTAATTCAGGTAAATGTGGAGATTTGCCTTCTTCATAAATCAAAGGACATGAGTAATTGTATTGGCACCTTGGTAAGGCTAAATTGTACATCTTATGAGATATGTACCTCATATGTTTAGTATGTTAAAGGTAAGGGTGGTAAATGCTAAGGGTACACTACAATGGCTTACACAAGCTAAGTGACATATTGGAAAATGGTTTTATAAGATGTAAAGTTGGCAGACTGTTAGTATTCTTTTTATCTTTGGCACACAAAGATAAATAAATAAATATAATAATACATGAGTCTGGAAATTTGATGCTAATAGTGTAAATGACTGTTTTGATAGCAAATCACTTAAATGTTTATTCATCTGCAGATTTATATTGGCGATTATCATGTGATGGAGCATGTGCTATTCTGATCAGGCAGATTGGATACCTTAGTCGCACGATTATAAGCGCATTACAGTGCGCGTATGTTTGAACTTCAGTAAGGCCGAACCATATCATTATAATATGTCGAAAACAGTTGGGTAATAAAACCTTGGTAAGCCGAGCTAGTGGTAAGTTCCCTTTAAATAATTTTGAATTTCGAGCAGCCTAGATTTTAAATGGATTGATACCTTTGTAAGGGTACATAGTCGTGGTGCAACATGATATCTTTCCTATCCATGAATAAATTATTGAAATAAATCTGGGACCATTTAAGCTTTGGTTTTTTTAAGGTTGACACAAAATTGTCTGTTTGGCAGAAGTTCCAACATAATATACCTTCAAGAATATCGCAAATGATATTTCAAATGTGGAAATGAAGAAATTGTTAACCTGTGTGGTTTGTATAGCCTGACAGCTAATCATGGAGCCGTGAATCAGAGGCTACCCACTGCCTGATAGTAGTATTGTCTTTATCTGTTTAGGCAATGCTTCTGCTGTTCGGGCACTTGTCGCTTGCCAACTGGGCCTTCACAGCGACTGCATTTACAGTGCTTGAATAATCGACGCTTATCTTCGAAGACTACACAGCGTCTACATAACATTGTCTGGACACTTTACGCATGCCCCGGGGCCTACACAGCTCTCACAGTGTCCAGATGATTAACGCGGTTTGGGCACTTGCGCTTGCTTTCGGGGCCTTCACAGCGTTCTCACAGTGTCTGAACATTTGGTAATTGATTCCGGACTTAAATGAGTTTGGGCACTTGCGCTTGCTTTCGGGGCCTTCAGAGCGTTCTCACAGTGTCTGAACATTTGATACTTGCTTCCAGACTTTAACTGAGTTTGGGCACTTGCGCTTGCTTTCGGGGCCTTCAGAGCGTTCTCACAGTGTCTGAACATTTGATACTTGATTCCCGGACTTTAACTTAGTTGGACATTTGCGCTTGCTTTCGGGGCCTTCAGAGCGTTTGACAATGAATGGACAATTGCGCTTGCTTTCGGGGCCTTCACAGCGTTTGACATTGAAAAGACATTTGCGCTTGCTTTCGGGGCCGTCACAGCGTTTGACATTGAATAGACAGTTGCGCTTGCTCTCGGGGCCTTCACAGCGTTCTCACAGTGTCTGAACATTTGGTAATTGATTCCGGACTTAAATGAGTTTGGGCACTTGCGCTTGCTTTCGGGGCCTTCAAAGCGTTCTCACAGTGTCTGAACATTTGATACTTGCTTCCAGACTTTAACTGAGTTTGGGCACTTGCGCTTGCTTTCGGGGCCTTCAAAGCGTTCTCACAGTGTCTGAACATTTGATACTTGATTCCCGGACTTTAACTTAGTTGGACATTTGCGCTTGCTTTCGGGGCCTTCAGAGCGTTTGACAATGAATGGACAATTGCGCTTGCTTTCGGGGCCTTCACAGCGTTTGACATTGAAAAGACATTTGCGCTTGCTTTCGGGGCCGTCACAGCGTTTGACATTGAATAGACAGTTGCGCTTGCTCTCGGGGCCTTCACAGCGTTTGACATTGAAAAGACATTTGCGCTTGCTTTCGGGGCCTTCACAGCGTTTGACATTGAATAGACAGTTGCGCTTGCTCTCGGGGCCTTCACAGCGTTTGACATTGAATAGATATTTGCGCTTGCTCTCGGGGCCTTCACAGCGTTTGACATTGAAAAGACATTTGCGCTTGCTCTCTGGGCCTTTACAGCGTATGACATTGAATAGACATTTGCGCTTGCTCTCGGGGCCTTCACAGCGTATGACATTGAATAGACATTTGCGCTTGCTCTCGGGGCCTTCACAGCGTTTGACATTGAAAAGACATTTGCGCTTGCTTACGGGGCCTTCACAGCGTATGACATTGAATAGACATTTGCGCTTGCTCTCGGGGCCTTCAGAGCGTTTGACAATGAATGGACAATTGCGCTTGCTTTCGGGGCCTTCACAGCGTTTGACATTGAAAAGACATTTGCGCTTGCTTTCGGGGCCTTCACAGCGTTTGACATTGAATAGACAGTTGCGCTTGCTCTCGGGGCCTTCACAGCGTTTGACATTGAAAAGACATTTGCGCTTGCTTTCGGGGCCTTCACAGCGTTTGACATTGAATAGACAGTTGCGCTTGCTCTCGGGGCCTTCACAGCGTTTGACATTGAATAGATATTTGCGCTTGCTCTCGGGGCCTTCATAGCGTTTGACATTGAAAAGACATTTGCGCTTGCTCTCTGGGCCTTTACAGCGTATGACATTGAATAGACATTTGCGCTTGCTCTCGGGGCCTTCACAGCGTATGACATTGAATAGACATTTGCGCTTGCTCTCGGGGCCTTCACAGCGTTTGACATTGAAAAGACATTTGCGCTTGCTTACGGGGCCTTCACAGCGTATGACATTGAATAGACATTTGCGCTTGCTTTCGGGGCCTTCACAGCGTTCGACAATCTCTGGACAATTGCGCTTGCTTTCGGGGCCTTCACAGCGTTCTCACAATAACTGGACGATACGATGCTTGCCTCCGGGGCCACACAGCACTTACGAAATAGGGTTTGGACACTTGACGCTTGCCTTCGGAGCCTTCACCGCAAGCTCACAGCGTCGGGATATTGAATGCCACCCAGCATTCACGCAGTGTTGGATACTTGTCGCTTGCCTTCTGGGCCACACAGCGTTCGCACAGTATTGGAATACAAGACGCCTCATGACGATTACAATATCAAGATAAAAAGGGTCTGTATAGCGATTACTCCAAGCTCTTCATTGAGCATGATCAATGTTAAGTCTATCACTTATGAGTAATACATCGCTTGCCTTTGGGATCTACACAGCGATTACACCTAGCTCTTCACTGAGCACGGTCACTGTTAAGTCATCACTAATGAGTCATACATCGCTTGCCTTCGGGATCTACACAGCGATTACACCTAGCTCTTCACTGAGCATGATCAGTGTTAAGTCATCACTAATGAGTCATACATCGCTTGCCTTCGGGATCTACACAGCGATTACACCTAGCTCTTCACTGAGCATGATCAGTGTTAAGTCATCACTAATGAGTCATACATCGCTTGCCTTCGGGATCTACACAGCGATTACACCTAGCTCTTCACTGAGCATGATCAGTGTTAAGTCATTACTAATGAGTCATACATCGCTTGCCTTCGGGATCTACACAGCGATTACACCTAGCTCTTCACTGAGCATGATCAGTGTTAAGTCATCACTAATGAGTCATACATCGCTTGCCTTCGGGATCTACACAGAGATTACACCTAGCTCTTCACTGAGCATGATCACTGTTAATTCATCACTATTGAATTATTCATCGCTTGCCTTCGGGATATACACAGCGATTACACATGGCTACTCACGGAGCCCTATCAATCATAAGATCGTCGCCGCCATTAGGCGTTCTTGAAGTCTACAGTATTAGACGGATGCTTGCTCGACAAGTCTACACAGCATCTATACAATACCGTCTAATCTTGCTTTTACCGATTGTAATTGCAATATGTTTGTTTACAGGACTATTAATCTGTATTGATGACGGAATGTGCGTTTACCCCTGAGGGTTTCTTAGCGTTTAATCCCGTCATCAGTATTTAATCCTAGGATCTGATCTGATGGGGTGAACCACGGTCCGGCACGAACAGAAGCCTGATGGGTGTGAGTCGCCTGCACGCATCGAGATTCCTTCGGGGGCCGAAGGACTGCAGGATGGCCGAGCTGTTAGCGTGAAAATCGGACATCCCTATTCGACTACTGATCATGCGCATCCCTAGCGCGATGACATTGACACTTCGCTATTCCCGCGCAATTACTATAACGCGTCTCTGTACTGTATTACTGTTTTATTCAATAAAACCTATTTAAACTAAATACCGAGTTTAATAATATATACTAATGTATATTTTAAATTATTTTATAATAGTCGCAGTAGCCGAAAATGGCTAAGAGCCATCATCAAATTGTGATATGACATCACAATACTACGTCATTAAATATAAACCAAGGTATATAATGTGTATGACTCATCTTTTAGTGACGTCGATCTATTTGCCCATTCCAAAGTAGTGTTTAAACACACAATACTGATCAACAACCACTAGCATGTTTTCAATCACTATAGGAATTTTTACCACATTTATTCACTATTCTCTGTAATGCATATATGTGTAAAATCATATTTAATAATGCCCATATATATACTTTTTATAATAATACTACACACATCATATAATATCACCTTTATACACATCCCAATATGTATTTCTATTTATTACTATTCATATTTCAATTCACTTATATATATCTTCTATATATTTCTTCTTATATGTATTATTCAAACTATGAGTGTCTTTATTTATACTGTGTTGTATCCATAAACACACTGTCCATAATATTTCAAGAGTTTTTACTCTATTTGTTGTAATATCCAATTATTGGCTTTGTATCTTCAATCATGTCGCTACCTTAAATCTCAAATGGCGTAACCGCCAATTTGGTCAAAATGACTTTTTGATGCAGTTTTACTTATTTTTTTTTTTTCTCTATCGAACTGTATATTTAAAATCTTGAAATTCGCAAAAAAATGGTTATTACGACCCAATGTTTTTTATGGATATAAACACTTTTTATAAGGTAAACAGGTCGTAAAAGGCTTAGCCCACTTTACTTGGTGGTTACGCCCCTAGAAATCATTGTGACGTGAAAAAAATGTCAAAACAAAAGGGGGTAAGGGACATAATTTGCCGGCGTTACTCGTAAGATTCAAAATTGCTGAACACATCAGTGTCATTATTATTGTTAGTATTGATGCGCGGGGGGATTAAGATTGCGGAGACATCGGCTAGTTATTGTTTTTCCTCGTTCCGACATTTTAAATAAAAGTCCAAACACAAAGCAGAATAAACGTCCAATAACCCGCCAAAGTCAACGTAACGGTAACAAAAAATGATAAATACACGGAGGAACGTAATCTATGCGCACAAGTACGAAAATGGCTAAATACATAGACGAATGTATGGTGAATACACATCAGCGGGGGTTACAAATGACAAAATTAATCGATTTAGATACGTAATTGGATGAAAAATTTTGGAATTCACATATTCCAAAATTTTTCATCCAATTCTAAAAATTACGCGTTGAGTCACTATGAAAAAGTGTCAAACGGCGTAACTTTGTAAAAGCGTAATAGAGAGTGAATCTTTTACGTTTTCTTTTATTATTAAATGAGTTTAAAGCACAAAAAACATTTTTTTATTGGAGATACGGCCTTCACCTCTTAAAAATCGTGATTTTTATGTGGCGTAAACGCCTTTTTGTAATATTTTCACAAGTCGTAACCGCTTTCTAGTTTCTTAAACATAAGATTTAGGTACAAAGAGTTCCTACTGAAGCCTTTATCTCAAAATTCTAAGAAATTTGATGTATAAAACATTTTCATTGTATTAAAATTGATAAAGTTATGAATTAAAAAAACAATTTTTTTTTGTTTTTCTGCTCTCCTGAAAAGTAGTGTTTTGGTGGTTACGCCATTTGAGATTTAAAGTATCGATGTGTAATTTTTACTTATGGATTTGCTGTTGGATATCCAAACAAATATATAATAATACTACACATCATATAATATCTCCTTTATACACATCCCAATATGAATTTCCATGTTTTACCTATTCATATTTCAATTCACTTATATATATCTTCTATATATTTCTTCTTATATGTATTATTTAAACTATGTGTGTCTTTATTTAAACTGTGTTGTATCTATCAACACTTTTCTTTAGGTGTGTAAAGGTTTGCTCGCGTCCGTAGGATTTACCACCTCACAAAACAGGAGTTCCCTACACGTGCGCACCGGGTGGTGCCAAAGAGCAACGACAACGCTGACAGGCGGCGGTCAACAACCTGGACCAGGCCATCTGCGCCTTGGGGAAGTGCAGTGTGTATTACCCAAACAAAACTCTATCATGGATGCAAAACAAAAAGAGACACTACCCCAGGAGGGTACCAGCGATGCTGGACAATCCCTCCCCGAGCCTAGCTCGGGCAGCCCCGCGTATTCTGGGGGGGGCACTGTAGTGCAGACCACGAAAACCACCTGCGGCGGTGGAGCGTCAGCTAAAAAGCCTGCGGTCCGAAAGGACAAAGGTGCCGAAGGTCTTGTTTCGGACAGGACCACGGTGCAAAACAAAGGTGGCCCAAAGCTGGTTGGGGAAGGTTCCTCGGACCCTAAACCAACTAGTGGAGGGTGGAAGGTAGTCGGTGGACGTGCTTCTGGTGCAAGGGGTGGGAAGGCACCAGCACAGCACCCTGGGAAAGGGACCAAGCCAGTGAGGCCTGGCAGGTCTACAGACCATTCGGTCAGCGGACCACCGGGCGGAGGCCTGGCCCATCCCACTAGTGGCCAGCTGTCTGGTTCCTTAGGGGCACCAGCTGAACCAATCCCCAGCACATCTCGTGGAACCGGTGGAGTGATGGGAGAAGCTTCCGTAGGAAGCCATCCTGTCCTTGATCGGGAACGCGGGGTTGGGGGGGAAAGGGGAGGCAAGAAGAGGCACTCCAGGACGGGAGCAGAGAAAAGGCGTGCTCAGGCGCTGCGCAGGCAGCAGGCTGAGGACGCCGTCTCTGTCGACCGCCAGAAGCGAGGCAGGGAGTACAGTGGTGAGGGACAGGGAGGAACCAGTGCGAAACGCATCAAGACCTCTGGGTCATATGCGCAAGCACTGGGGACCTTCAAAATGGCCATCACCACTGCGAACTACCCTGCAACCATGCTTGAGGAAGGGATCTATGACGATCTTCAGCTCGCCATTCTGGACGAGCTGGTGAAAGCCAAGGACCCTCCCCCTCAAGTACATCTAGGTTATATCGCGGCCGGTGTTGTCATTGTGTCGTGCGACGGAGAGCGCTCGGCACAGTGGCTAAAACTTTTCAACGGCCGCGAGATCAAAGGGGTTAGGCTTAAGGTCGTAGATGCGAGGGACCTACCTAGACCCATTAAAATGGCCTGGAAGACCAAGACGGTCAGTGCGGACGTCTCGGTCCTTTTAGGTATAATGCAGAGAATCTATCCAGAGGTAAGAACAGCGAACTGGCGCGTTGTGGACACCCTCGTGGAAGGTCGCACCACCAGGCGCATCTTGCTTATGGATGGAGCCTCTGCAAATTTTATTAGGGAAAAAGGCTACTGCCTCAGTACGGGGATCGACCTGAGCCACTTCAAGCCACTCGAGATGGAGGAGAGGCAGGAGGAGGAGCGGGTTGGCCCCTGTGCTGAGGAAGCACAGAAGGCTCGGCAAGTGGACGGACAGACGGACCTACGTACGGACAGACGGACGGACGTACAGACTGACGGACGAACACACGAGGTGCCGATGGACCTGACGGTCGCAGAACCTGCTGCCAGCACGGTTCCTGCTGTGGTGGCCACAGCTCCTGACGGCACACCAGTACCCCAGACCGTGGTTGAGGGACCATGTTAAGTGAGCGGGACATAGGGTGCTCTCCCCGGTCAGATGATGCACTGGGTGCACTGGACCAGCTCTTCCTGGGGCGCTCCTCACCTGGCGTGAGTGAGACGGGCCTCCTCTCGGACTAGAAATGTCTAAAATCAGGTGTGTACAGATAAACTTACATCACTGTAGAGCCGCAACTGCCCTTCTGGCACGCGAGCTACAAAGGCAAAGGTTTGATGTTGCCCTAATACAAGAACCATATATTCACAATGGTACGGTTATGGGTTTTAATGGAGTGGGTGGTACAGTGTACTACAACTCATCAATGAATAACGTGAGGTGCTGCATTTATATCAGGAATGGTCTAAATGTGGCGCCTCTAACGGAATACTGTTACAGGGATCTGACTACAGTCAGAATCCAGAGGAGGGAAGGGAAGCAGACGCTGATATTGGCGTCGGCTTACTTTCCATATGAAGAGAAGGAACCGGTGACTCAAATGTTGAGGAAACTGGTTGACAGCTGCAGCCGGGAGAATCGAGAGCTCATTATCGGATGTGACGCAAACTCACATCACGTGGTCTGGGGAAGCACAGACATCAATGAAAGAGGAGAGAAGTTACTGGACTATCTGGTAAGTTCACCCTTACATATTATTAATAAAGGATGTAAGGCAACTTCAATGCCCGTAGGGCCGAGGTAATAGACTTAACACTAGCAAATAACAAGGCTGTTAGGAATATTAATGGATGGCATGTGTCTAATGAGGTCACCCTATCGGACCATAATTACATATGTTTTAGCTACAATGTAGGTAGCCGACTTGAAGTTGTACGAAGAAAAAATCCCCGTCATACCGACTGGGATAATTTCAAAACAAACTTAAAATCGGCAGTGGGTAAACCAGTAGATCAGCTTAATTCAATACTTGAAATTGAACTTGAAGCAGATAGGTTAACAACGGCTATAACCTCAACATGGCAGGACAATTGTCCTGACAGTAAGTCCATAGCAAGGAGACTACCATGGTGGACTCAAGAAGTGGCTCAAATTCGGAGAGACACGAGGAAGGCGTTCAATGTAGCAAAAGCTAGAAACGACTTCAGCGAATATAGAAGTGCACTGACGAGATACAGCACTGCTGTCCGCAAGGCAAAGAGGGAAGCGTGGAAGAAGCATTGTGAGGGAATAATCTCTGCACCTGAAGGGATGCGACTCACAAAGGAAATCTTTACAACAAAGGCAATACAGCTAACAACTGTTAAAAGGCATAATGGAGAACGCACGGAAACCGGTAGGGAAACATTGGAAGTGATGACTAGTGTTCACTTTCCGGGTTCAGAGGCAATTGAAGAAGAGGAAGACGCGATCAGTATTTAGGACCAATGCAAAAGGACCTCATATAGTGATTGGCAAATTTCGAAAAAGGTTGTTGACGAAGCTAAGGTAAGCTGGGCTCTGAAAAGTTTCCAGCCATACAAATCTACCGGGCCGGACGGCATTTATCCGATAGTCTTGCAGAATGGAATATCGATCATTCATCCTCATCTCTGCAAACTGTACAGGGCCTGTGTGGCGTTTGGATATATTCCCAAAATATGGAGGAAAGTCAGAGTAATCTATATACCAAAACATGGCAAACAAGATTATGAGGAACCAAAATCGTTCAGACCGATAAGTCTACAATCGTTTCTATTGAAAGCTTTAGAAAAGATGATAGACAAATTCATAAGAGATGGACCACTTAGGAGATATCCCTTACACGAGCAACAGTGTGCATACCAAAGTGGGAAGTCTACAGAAACTGCACTACACTATGTAGTTAGGAAAGCTGAATCAGCACTGGAATCAAAGGAGATGTGCCTAGCAATGTTTATTGACATTGAGGGTGCATTCGATCGTACAACCTTTGAATCAATAAGCAATGCAGCCAAAGTACATGGTATCCCCATTACTATCTGCAAATGGGTGGAATGCATGCTTAAAGGCAGAATAATTCATTCTGAAATACTTGGAGAAAAATTAGCGATCAAAACGGTACGAGGATGTCCTCAAGGGGGAGTACTTTCCCCATTGTTATGGAGTCTAGTCGTGGACTCGCTAATAAGAAAGCTCAATGAAGGACCTTACCACACTGTGGGATACGCAGATGATCTGGTCATAATGGTCAATGGAAAATTTCCGAAAACACTTGTAGAACTAATGCAGAGTGCAGTAAAGACCCTTGAGGATTGGTGTGGATACAACCATCTATCAGTCAACCCAAGGAAGACCACTTTAGTTCCATTTACAAGGAAGCGGAATATCAAGGATATGGGAGCTGTTTCTTTATTTAACACAAGACTAGAATGCTCAAAAGAGGTTAAATATCTAGGTGTCACCCTAGATAAGGAACTTAACTGGAGCCGCCACGTAAACATCACTACATCGAAGGCTCTTCGGGTTTTAGGTATGTGCCGTGCTACATATGGAAAAACATGGGGGCTTAAACCAAAGGTCATTAGATGGTTATACATAATTATGGTAAGGCCAATAATAACGTATGGCAGTATTGTATGGTGGTATAGAACACGATTAAAAACCTGCAGGGACGCTCTGGAGAAAATGCAGAGAACCGCGTATCTAGCCATATCAGGGGCCTTCAGAACTACCCCAACGGCAACAATGGAAGTACTGTTAAATCTTCCGCCATTGCACCTGGTGATCGAAGCTGAAGCTAGGAAGGCGCTCCAGCGACTACGTATTGCAGGAACTTGGAGCCCTAGAAAACATCAGACAAGACACACAAAATGGGATGACAATAGTTATCTGTCCAGAATTTTGGAAATGGGTTGTGATAAAACGATTCCAAAATACATATTCAATAGGAACTTCAAGGTAAACATACCGACGAGGGACAGCTGGAAGGTGAATCCGCCCTGCCCTGAGAGCAACAGCTTGATATGGTATACCGACGGATCCAAAATGGTGTCAGGCACTGGTTCCGGTATATACAGCAAGCATGTTGAAGAAAGTCAAAGCATGGGGGGCATGACAACGGTTTTTCAAGCAGAGGTTTATGCAATAATCTCATGTGCAGAGAAGAACATAGAACTAAAGGTCAAGAATCAAACTATATACATTCTCAGTGACAGACAAGCGGCCCTTAGGGCATTAAGAAACCCCAAATTAGACTCTAAACTTGTCGCCAATGCCATAACGGTACTTAATAACCTAGGGAGGCAAAACAAGGTGAGGCTAATATGGATACCAGGCCATGAAGGGTATAAGGGAAATGAAAAGGCAGATGAACTTGCGAGAAGAGGCTCAGAAGCAAATCATATTGGACCAGAGCCATTTGTTGGGCTAGCGTTAAGCACCATCAACATGGCATTTAAGGAACATGTTGATAATGAGCGTTGGAAGCATTGGAAGAATAAACCAGGTATGGTTCACTCCAAGAGCTTTATTGGAGACAATCCAAAAACGTGGTACAAAACCATGATGGGTGGAAGCAGACTTCAAAGTCGTCTACTCATGGGAGCGCTAACAGGGCACTACGTCACCAACTCATTACTGATGAAAATGAGACTGTCTTCAAACAACGATTGTAGAGCTTGCAAGGAAGAAATGGAAGACATGAAGCATATTTTATGTGAATGTCACTCACTGGCCAGACACAGGCTCAGACTTCTGGGAACGGCTTATCCGAAACCAGAAGAATACAGGCACCTCAGACCCAAGGACGTTATTGCATTAATGCATTTGATCTTCAGGGAGTAGGTGTATTAAGGTAGGGGAAACACAAAAGATCCCTGAGGGTCGACGTGAACCGGTTATACGGTCCCCGCGTTAAGATAAGATCTATCAACACACTGTCCATAATATTTGAAATAAAACTAATTTTACGGATTAAACTCGCGTGTATTGGTATTCTAAACATTATTTAGAGATCCGACGTTTCGAGCTCTTTACAGCGCTCGTGGTCACGGGCTAGACTAAAGTTGACAGGTGTCTTCATAAGTGAGTTTAATTACTACCGTCATTTGGTGTGATATTTTGTGTGTTCCGATTCACGCATACAGAACTCACAACATTGTTGGGTCTTGCAATATGTTGTTGTTTTTAACGGGCTTGGGATATTATGGTCTTCATGATAGGATCCCAAGCAGGTGGTACACTCCAACCATCTTCTCTATTGAAATTAGGATGTTTATTAATCTCAATAGCTTGGGGAATGGGGCCCTACCAAGATCTTTGGGCCCAAGCCAACCTCACGTGCAAGTACGTACCCCTGCTGACCAACGAACGAGGCCCTGGCCCTGGCACCAGCTTTCCCTCCGGGGTTGGGTGGTCGGACGGCAGTCGCTCCCGTAAAAGTGAAACACGCCACTCAACAATGGAAGTAAAAATCAAGAAAAGTGCCAGGAATAGGGCGCCGCCGCAAAACGGCGCGCAGGAGTTTCGCCCGACTCCTGTGGCAAGTGGGCGAGGGCTACCGCGTTGGGGACGGACGCGGCTAAAGACGTTAGCCCCAACCCCACGGAAACTCCGCTTCGCGACGTGGAACGTGGGCACGCTCACCGGTCGCGCGAGAGAGCTGGCCGACGTACTCACCAGGCGGAGGGTGGCAGTGGCGTTCCTGCAGGAGACTCGGTGGAAAGGCAGCAGATCCCGGGCCATTGGGAATGACTACAAGCTGATCTACACAGGAGCACCTAGTGGAGAGAACGGGGTTGCGGTAGTGCTGTCCGGGGAGTTGCAGGATGACGTGTTGGAGGTGAAACGCTACAGCGACCGCTTAATGGACGTAACGGTGCTTATCGAAGGGGTTACGACCCACTTGATAAGCGCATACGCTCCACAGGCTGGTTGCAGCGACACCGAAAAGACTTCATTCTGGAACAGACTTGGAGAGGTGCTGCGGGGAATCTCACCATCTCAGGAAGTCGTTCTGGGGGCGATCTGAAGGGTCATGTGGGTGAGGAGCCTGAGGAGTTCGAGCGTGTACATGGTGGCTATGGGTTCGGCAGACGCAACGCTGAAGGGGAGAACATCCTCCAGTTGTGTTCGGCTGCCGACCTGGCTATTGTGAACACGTTTTTCCAGAAGAGGCCTGAACATTTAATCACCTACAGGAGTGGGCGGCACGCTACCCAGATCGACTTCCTACTCACTAGGAGGCACCACATCGGCAAAGTAGTCAACTGCAAGGTCATACCCGGAGAGAGTCTCACTGCACAACACCGTCTACTTGTCATGGATCTCTGCGTGAAGCCCAAAGCCAAAAGCTTTGAGCGCTGTCGGCGTCAAATAAGGTGGTGGCGGCTTGACGAAGACAAATCCCAGGTGTTCGTCTCAGCTATCGGCGACAAGTGCGCTGAGGCTGAGAGCGAATCAGTTCAGAACCACTGGGACAGGATTCAGGCAACCATAACCGAAGCGGCGAAGTCAGTGCTTGGCACGTCTAAGGGTGGACGCAAATTTGACAAGGAGACTTGGTGGTGGAACGACGCAGTCCAGAGGGAGACTAGGGTGAAGAAAGCCTTCTTTAAAAAGTGGCAAGCGTCCAACTCTCCCGAAGATCGCGACGCATACAGGTCCGCAAAACGTGCAACAAAGAAAGCTGTTGCCAGAGCCAGGCGAGCCCACCTACAGCCGCTCTACGATAGGCTGGAATCGTCTGAGGGGCAGGAGCTTATCTATAGATTGGCACGTTCTAGGGTCAAAGCGGCACAGGATATCTCCGCGCCGCTGTGTTAAAGACCCTCACGGTGACCTACTATGCGAGGACCTCGCGGTGAAGGAGAGATGGCGCTCTTACTTCCACGAGCTGTTAAATAAACAGCATAGAGAAGTGCAGCCACCGGACCTCCCTCCGAATCTTGGACTTGTGCCACCGGTAACGCCTGAAGAAGTAGAGAATGCTCTTCGCCGCATGAAGAATCGGAAAGCTGTCGGAGCCGATGGAGTCCCCATCGAAGCCTGGAAGGCAATGGGTGGTCGTGGTGTGGGCATCCTAACTGACCTTTATAACCGCATACTCAGCACCGGCAGGATTCCTTGCCAATGGAGACTGAGTGTTATCACCCCGGTCTTCAAGGGCAAGGGATCAGTGCAAGAGTGCGGTAGTTATCGCGGTATAAAGGTCATGTCCCACACCATGAAACTATTCGAGCGGATAGTAGACTCTCGAATCCGTCAGGAGTGCACTGTCTCTGGATGTCAATATGGTTTCCGCCCCGGTCACGGGACTATGGACCCCGTTTTTGCCCTAAGAATCATCATGGAGAAATACAGGACGAAGAACACGCCTCTCCACTTCCTATTTCTGGACATGGAGAAGGCCTTCGACTGTGTTCCGCGTGCGATGATTTGGTGGGCCCTGAGGTCCAAGGGAGTGCCAGAAACGTATGTCGATATCATTAGAGACATGTACTGTGATTCCGATTCTGTAGTTAGGACCGCTGTTGGCGACACTTTGCCCTTCCGTATAACCGTCGGAGTACACCAAGGCTCCGTCCTGAGTCCGTTCCTCTTCAGCCTGATATTAGACGTATTGTCAGACAGCATCAGAGACCACCATGAGCAGCCACCATGGCTACTTATGTATGCTGACGATATCGCGCTGGTGGACTCGGACAGGGGACGGCTGGTGAGACGTGTTAACACATGGAAGGAATCGCTTGAGAACGGGGTCTGAAACTCAACGTGGCGAAGACAGAGTACTTGGCCTGCAACACTACAGATCCCATGTCCGTCCGCATAGGCGAAGACACGGTCGAGCGCACGGACCGGTTCAAGTATCTGGGATCTGTACTCCACGCGAACGGCGACATCGACTCCGACGTCAAGGCACGCATTTCTGCTGCTTGGGATAAATGGCGGGAGGTGAGCGGCGTCACTTGCGACCCTAAAATGCCGGTTAAACTGAAGGGACAGGTCTATAAATCCATCATTAGGCCTGTCCTCTTATATGGTAGTGAAGCATGGCCATTACTTGAGCGGCACAAGCAGGAACTGCGGGTCACGGAGATGAAGATGCTGCGCTGGATGTCGGGAGTTACGCGAGCAGATCGCGTAAAGAACTCCCGTATTCGCGGCAGCCTTCATGTCCGAGACATCGCTGATAAACTGCAAGAGTGCCGCCTACGTTGGTACGGTCATGTTTTACGGAAACCGGCAAACTACGTAGGGAACAAGTGTCTAGCCATGTCGCTACCGCCGGGTCCCGGCAGAAGGGGAAGGCCCAAGAAGGCCTGGCTTGACGTCGTAGTGGATGACATGCGTGCCAACAAACTCTCCGTAAAGGATGCCGAAGACCGTGCGAAGTGGAGAGCTAGGAGTAGGAAAGCGGACCCCGGGCTCCGCAAGGATGCAACCGGGAAATCGCGAAGATGATGATGATTAATCTCAATAGCTTCTCTCAGCATCCGAGGGACAAAACGTTGCTCTTTCACGAGGATTTGAGGTTTGTCAAACTGGATATAATGGTTGGGTCCGTCTAGTGCATGTTCACATACTGCAGACTTAGTTTCTCGCCTATGTTTGACGTCAGCCATATGTTCCTTGACCTGGGTACTAACACTTCTCTTTGTTTGACCGATGTATGAGGCCACACTCACAGTCTAGCTTGTATATGCCTGCATCTTGAAGAGGAATATTACACTTGACAGGTGGTAAAAATTGGTTAATCTTCTTCGACGGCTTGAAGAAGGTATTTATGGAAGCACGCTTCAAGATATGTCCAATCTTGTCAGTGACACCGTTCATGTATGGTAATACTGCTGGCTGTCGCTCCACTGTAGTTGGCTTCACTCGGCTTCTGTTCCGCGTTCGTGGTATTTGGAGCTTGTTGCTCCGTAGTACGCGCCTGACATGCTGAAGCTCAGCTGCCAGGTGTTTGTCATCACAGATGCCTCGTGCTCTCTGAAACAAAGATTTCCCCACGGTAGACAACTGACTAGGATGGTGGTGAGAATCACCGTTCAAGTACCTATCTGTATGAGTTGCTTTACGATACACAGTATGACCTAAACTATGATCTGGATTTCTCATGACCAGAATGTCAAGAAAAGCTAGTTTATTATTTGACTCTAATTCCATTGTAAACTGAATACTAGGATGTATGGAGTTTAAATATGTTAGGAAGGCAGAAATTCTATCAGTTGGTAGTATTGTGAAGGTGTCATCTACGTACCGTTTATGAAACCGAGTTGTTACTGGGGCAGTAGCAAGGGCCCTCTCCTCAAAGTCTTCCATAAAGATATCGGCGACAAGAGGTGATACGGGGGATCCCATTGCTACACCCTTCATTTGAACATAGAATTGTTCCTTCCACAATAGGTAGCCAGATGTAAGGCAATGTTCCAGTAATTCTGCATACGCCATTGGTAAGTCAGTCTTCACCAGTCTTCTCTTAACAATTTCAATGCAATCCTTAACTGGTAAAGATGTAAATAAGGACTGGACATCAAAACTGACCATGGTTTCATTATCAGCGATATGCAGGTGTTCAATATCATTGATAAAATGGTAGGAATCCTTCACATAAGCTTCGGTGTTGCCTCTTAATGGTGATAGTATCTTCGCTACGTGTTTCGCCAATTTGTATGTAGGTGAATCAATTTGGCTCACGATAGGACGCAGCGGGGCATTTTCCTTGTGTATTTTCGGCAGCCCATACAGCTTCGGTGGTTTTGCGCACGCAGCAATCAGTTGATGGACATCCAGACTCAATGATTCGGAAAGTTTCTTGACAAGATCCTTAGTTTTCTTCAACATCTTGTTGGTTTGGTCGATTTTCACCGGCTTGTAGGTCTTGTCATCCGATAATAGGTGTTGTATTTTCTCATTATAATCTGACGTATCCATAACTACCGTCGCGTTACCCTTATCTGCGCGGAGAATAGTTAATTCCGGCTTAGCTCGCAAGTTCTTAAGTGCGATATATTCGTCTCGAGGAAGATTCAGTTTCGGCACTTTGACTCGACGCAAGACAGATGAAATATCTTGACGTATGGCCTCCGCATCTTCCTTTTTGACACTATTTTTCACTAAGCAATCCTCGACGTCTGTCATCACAGATGCCTCGTGCTCTCTGAAATCTTTGTTTCAGAGAGCACGAGGCATCTGTGATGACAAACACCTGGCAGCTGAGCTTCAGCATGTCAGGCGCGTTCTACGGAGCAACAAGCTCCAAATACCACGAACGCGGAACAGAAGCCGAGTAAAGCCAACTACAGTGGAGCGACAGCCAGCAGTACTACCATACATGAAGGGTGTCACTGACAAGATTGGACACATCTTGAAGCGTGCTTCCATAAATACCTTCTTCAAGCCGCTGAAGAAGATTAACCAATTTTTACCACCTGTTAAGTGTAATATTCCTCTTCGAGATGCAAGCATATACAAGCTAGACTGTGAGTGTGGCCTCTCATACATCGGTCAAACAAAGAGAAGTGTACCCGGGTCAAGGAACATATGGCTGAACGTCAAACATAGGCGAGAAACGAAGTCTGCAGTATGTGAGCATGCACTAGACGGACCCAACCATTATATCCAGTTTGACAAACCTCAAATCCTCGTGAAAGAGCAACGTTTTGTCCCTAGGATGCTGAGAGAAGCTATTGAGATTAAAAAACATCCTAATTTCAATAGAGAAGATGGTTGGAGTGTACCACCTGCTTGGGATCCTATCATGAAGACCATAATATCCCAAGCCCGTCAAAAACAACAACATATTGCAAGACCCAACAATGTTGTGAGTTCTGTATGCGTGAATCGGAACACACAAAATATCACACCAAATGACGGTAGTAATTAAACTCACTTATGAAGACACCTGTCAACTTTAGTCTTGCCCGTGACCACGAGCGCTGTAAAGAGCTCGAAACGTCGGATCTCTAAATAATGTTTAGAATACCAATACACGCGAGTTTAATCCGTAAAATTAGTTTTATTTCAAATGTGTGTGCTCGCGCAAATAAAAATAGACAATACTATGTCCATTATATTTCAAAAGCTTTTAATATATTTGTTGTACTATCTTAAATCATGTCCAAAGAAATAAATAATTTATATGTTCTTGTTACAATATTTTATAATTTGTATTTAGAACAGACTGTAATCACCTCACACATAATTTCTCTTAGTGTAAACTGTCATCACAGTATAACATAATGTGTATTTAGTACAGACCGTGATCACGTCACGGTACTACATCATTACAATACTAAAACACAGATTAAACTTTAGCCATAGATAGCTAAATATTCCCACCAAATACTGAACTTTATTCTCTTGACATAACCAAATGAAAATTTTCAACAGGTTCAGTCCGTTGCAGGATTAAAAGAATAACTTATAAATACGTCATATGACTCACTACAATAATTGTTTAATGATCAGTAATTTTAATTGTTATAAGAATGTTCTATTTTACTTAAATTTTAAGTTGGTTTATAATGTTTATAAAGCTAAAATGCTATTTTTAAGATATCTATCCTTTATGTGGCTAGCAATAAATGATTTTGCTTTGATTAACTGTTCTCAGTATGGACCATAATCCTATCATGGTACTATAATGTAATGTGCCAAAAGGCTAAACAGAATAAATATTCCGATTTAAGTTATGTTTTAGTTAATAGAGTGGGAAATTGTTTGTGCAAAACAAAACATCCATAACCCTACTCATAGTTATAAGTTATGTTTATGTTACATAGTAATTTATTGAAATTTATAATTACGCTTACTGCACTATTATTATCCATACCGCATTGTGCGTGTAAAACCTTTAGAAGTGATAAATTTAATCAATGTAAAGCACTTCCCGGAATCACTGGATGTTTGTTGTTTAAGTAACTTTCTTTCGAGATTTTTATCAGCAGCAGCAGTTTATTACTGAGCAGTTTATTACTGCTTAATCTCACTTTAAACAATAAATTACATGGATAGACTGTAACTGTCCGGGATATTTACCATGTTGTTTTGTTTTAATGAGCTCCCGATATTTCGGCACTGTTGCAAGCGCCATCCAAACCTCCCAAAGCAAATATTTCTTCTGAAGAGCTTTCCGCACTGAGAGACCTCCGAAATGATAAGAGCGTAATAGTGTTGAAGGCGGATAAGGGCAATGCGACAGTACTTTTAAATGTCACTGATTATGATAAGAAAGTCAGAGACCTGCTAAGTGACATAAGTACGTATGAAAAAGTGAGCTATAACCCGACGAGTAGGACGAATCGGGCAACCCAAAAGCTCATCAAGGAGTGCAAGGAGGCTATTGGTGATGATATTGCTACGTATCTCCTACGACCGAGAAACCTCCAACCTCCTAAATTGTATGGACTACCAAAGGTTCATAAGCCAAATGTACCTCTGCGGCCCATAGTGAGTCAAATTGATTCTCCGACCTATGAATTGGCAAAGCATGTAGCCGGTATCCTACAGCCATTGGTGGGTGAAGGACTCCAGACATTTTATTGACATTCTGCGACTTAGTAATATCAATAAGAACGAAGTGATGGTCAGTTTTGACGTAGAATCACTGTTCACAAACGTTCCCATTACTGACTGCATGGAAGTAATTAAGCGTAGAATGGAAGAAAATGATATTCCTGTGGAATATGCCAAATTGGTGCAACATTGCCTTTCGACTAATTACTTCATATACCAAGGCGAATACTACCTCCAAATAGATGGTGTGGCAATGGGAAGTCCTGTGGCCCCTGTAGTTGCAAACTTATGGATGGAACATTTTGAAAACAGAGCCATTGCCACGGCCCCTTATAGTATTAGAATTTGGAAGCGGTACGTCGATGACATTTTTGGTATTGTAGAGGGTGATGAAAGTACCGTGCAGAACTACTTGGCACACTTAAATAGCATCCATAGGAAAATGAATTTCACGTACGAAATGGAAAAAGAGAGGAGCATTGCCTTTTTAGATGTGCTGGTCAAAGTTCGAGAGGATGGTTCTTTCAGCCATTCAGTATACAGGAAGCCAACTCATACTGATCGCTACCTACATGCAGAGTCACATCATCATCCGCGCCAACTGAACTCTGTAGTGAAGTCGCTTACAGACCGTGCATATAATCTATGTGACGAGGAACATATTAATGATGAGATAAAACACATAAGCGACGTCTTACAGAGGAATGGATACAGCGGGCGAATTTCAAGACCGACACGCAGTAAACGCCTGGATTATAGGGTAGATCGGCATCCAGCATATTTGCCGTATGTAAAAGGAGTGACAGATAAGATCTCGAACTTATTTAAAAAATTCTCAGTAAAAACTATCTTCACTCCTCTTAAAAAGCTATCACAGTTTCTACGCTCACCAAAGGATAGCTTCCCTTTGGAAAAACCAGGCGTTTATAAAATTGACTGTAGCTGCGGGAGCTCGTACATAGGGCAAACGAAAAGAACTATTTTGTGCCGTGTGAAAGAGCATATCAGGGCAGTCAAGAACAATCAAACACAAAAATCGGCAATTGCTCAACATCTTATAGATTCGGGAACGAACCACTGGATTGAGTTACATAACCCTAAAGTACTTTCTACAGAACGCCATTATATACCACGACTGGTAAGGGAAGCAATTGAAATTAAAAAATTCAAAAACTTCAATCGTGAGGATGGGTTTCAACTGTCGAATGTATGGCATCCAGTGATACGTTTATGTAAAAATAAAAATAAACAAGTGTCCGTTCTCGAAAAAAGATGTGATACTGTGAGTGTAGTGTGTTGTGACCGAATTCGGAGTGACAATATTGTGAACGAGGGTAGTGGTGTCGTGCGTAATAAAAGACTTAGAAAGAGGGTAGACCGATATATCTGCCCTTAGACCTACCGTCATTCTCGCAGTTCTACAGTTCACCCGTGATCATGGCGCTTGAACAACATGGTAAATATCCCGGACAGTTACAGTTTTCTAATGTGTGTAACCATGACAGTTTAAAATTATATACATGGATAAACATACATCGATGTACAACACGAAAAGCGAATGACACAAGACGTCAATGTCACAGGTGAGCGGTAAAATGAGAATGACTTATGTCTTTTTAATAGTTTATTTTTTCAGTATTCTAAAATAGTGTTCGATGCCTAATACATTGAAGAGTGGACTACAAGTGTTATCATAAATCTCGAGGATGCAACGTCGAAGTACAATTAGAGTTGTAATTGTGTTGCTTACCTAACGGTGTTGTTCTGCCATACGTTCTACAGGATATTTAGACTTGTTCCAGTTTTGTTGAATAAGGTATGTAAACAATTAGTTACTATTTTGATTTGACTTGGTTTTGGTGGATCAACATATAAATTACTAGTTGTCCTACTATTGTTGAAACAGATTTATTTTAATGCTTTTCTATAGATAAAATGCATACATACATACATACATAAAATCACGCCTTTTTCCCAGAGGGGTGGGCAGAGATCACTTCCAGCGATCCACTTTTCACCTCTGTGGAAAACGTGACGTGACGGGTTGTGGACCACGTCGCCGCCATTCTGCCTTGTGCATTGTTTTAACAAAGTCATTGCGTTCCCACGAGTAGATACAATGCTTTTTTACATAACGACGCATAAAGATTGTGTTCAGTATTATGTATTGTTTGTTTATAATACAGTGTTATATACAAAGCTATTACCGTTTTGCAATAAAAGATTTTTTTTTTACTTAACCTACTATTGCGGGAATATTATAACTTACAATGAATATTTTTTTAATTTTCAGATAAACATGAAGCGAGCCCGTTTTTTAGTCGAAATTATCAATAAAGATATAAACAACCTATCAGCAACTACTGTAGGAAACTCAACCACAACTGCTAATGTAGAAGTACAAAAAAGTTAAGAAAATATTCTCATGAATACTTCTTGTGTGACGACTAAGCCAGGCCATAGCGGGCCAAATGAAGATGAGTTTTAATGGAATCAATGAAGATGATTTTTTAATTTATCAATGAAGATGATTTTTAATGTTATCAAGAAGAGAGAAAGAGGAAAGATGAGGTTACGAAGAGAATCGGCATGGAAAGCTAATGTTTGTAAAACCTAGAGGCCTCATAGCAAAACATGCTTCTCACAGATTTATGTCGATACTTATTTTAGGAACGTTTTGTCGTGCTTTGAAGAACTTGTAAACTTTGTATTTTAGTCAAAGTCAAAACTCCTTTATTTATAAAAGCATTTACATGCATGTCGGCAGGAGTCATCGCTCGCCTTCATTATAGAATGAGTAACAAGCTGCACGTGCACGGGTCACGTCACCGACCAGCTGCGTCGTTAGTCACTCTCCCTCGCCGCTCGACTCGACTATAAAAGGCGCTCACTTTGAACAGTGCAGGCAGTCTTGGCTCTGGCGTGGCACGGTGCACTCGTTGCACAGTTGCAATAGCTTATCCTAGACACCTTTGGATAATTAATTCGATTGTCGAATTAATTATTATCGTTAGTTATAAAACTGCCGCCGTGCAATTTGTAATTAATAAATGGAACTCTAATTGTAGTTTATGTCTTAGGCATTTGCTACAATTGCTATGGTTATACTTTGATAAAAGTGATAAGTGATGGATATGGTTCTCATTATGGAAATTAATAAAGTATTAGCTCGGTTTTGATATACCTGACGTATTATTCATTGTTAATTATGTAGTACATATCCCCGCTTCCTACATGCACTTAAAAATCATCTGTATAGTAAATAAATAAGTAATAGATGAGAGTGCCAATTCCTTGTTAGCTGGACCAAGTCGTCGCACCATCTCTTTTTGGGCCTACCTCTTCGGCGAAAACCGTCTTCCAGTACCCTTTGTAACTTTTTGGCCCATCTGTCGTCTTTCATCCTGCACACATGCCCTGCCCACTGCCACTTCAACTGCAGTCTTAACCCCTACTTCAGCGATACCAGTCTGGGAGCGGATGGTGGTATTTCTTATTTTGTGTACTAACTTAATCCCTAAAATACTCCGCTCCATAGCCCTTTGGCAAACCTTGAGTTTGGACTTCTAACAAGCCCAGGCCTTGAATAGAGAGCTGTGGTGGTGTACAAGTTTGGAGGAGACCTTTGCCCAGCAGTGGGATGACATGGGTTATTTAAAAAAAAGATGAGAGTGATTCTACCACCGTTTCGGAACGCCGATTCTACCGAGATGACGCCGGCACGAAACTCTTTTTAACTGATTATCACATAACATTGCCGGAAATCAACCATGTCATACAGTTTGAGTATGTCACAGTAGAAAAGAGAAACTGGAAATACTAATACCTAATTTACTATTAATAAAAATAAGGCAAGCTTGAAAAGTCCAGGGCCCAGTAGCACCTTTTAAGAATAATAACTATTTGAGCTAATTTAACCTTATAAAAATTAGAAAAGTGATAACTTGATTGGTGATCTCAAAGAATTTGATTGTTAAAACGCAAATTTATATTTATACAGTGGTTAAGTAACAAATAGCTTGTTCTGAACTTATCGGGAAATTGTGAGACATAGCTTGTTCTCGTTCAACTTTAAAAGACCTTCTTTATGAGAGAAGAATAATATCTCAACTTTTTGTTTCTATATAATTTTGGAGCTTACTTTTTTAGTCGTTTGTGTCTTATTTTATTAATGTATCATTAATAATTATTGTGGTATACTCTTTTAGCGCACTTTTGTTGGAATGTTTTTGTATAATTCTTGAAATTATATAAGAAACAACTCAAAATGATTCAATAAAACTGTGTCAAGTCAAAATGGTGTATTATTTTTATGTGTGACCACGGCCCAAAAGTATAACAACTCAAAAAATAGCAATTATTGATGAAAAGCATAATTTTTTAGGCTCAGTATATACACAGTGATGTTTTACCAGCCATTTATTATCTAGAATAAAAATAATATGTTTACCTTCCGTAACAAAAAAAAGAGTTTTTTTCTTCTCCTGAAAATGTATCTTTTTTGAGTTGTCTTAGTTTTGATCTAGGTGTGCGTATTATAATACCCAACAGAGATATAAAAATAATCGACTTATCAATAATACTTAACTAGGACAGCATCTTTGTCAGCTGCTGTCCTACAACACCAAGGCTGACTGATAGAAGTTACAAAAAGTACCCAAACTCATTTCTTGATCGTGTGCTTAAATTTATTTAGTCCAAGACCAAAAATATCTATGTGGCAATATTTGTTGTTATATAGTTTAACAGATCTTACTAAAAAGCGATTACTTGCATAGTTAGTCCGACAAAATGGAACTGCAAAAGTATTGAATGATCTAGCGTTGACTCTCGGGCATCTTAGTAAAATATTGCTTAAAAGGTAAGGGGAATCGACGTTACAATTAATTATTTTATACAGCATCAATTGATCACAATGTTCTCTTCGTAGCTCAAGAGAAGTAACATTTTTACTAGAAAATTCACGGAATATGTAATTTAATCTTTTTAAAAACTTATTTTGAATTCTTTCAAGCATATTAATATATTGTTGCGGGAACGGGGTACGTTAAATTCAAGATACGCCAAAAGTCACCAAAAGACAATTAATTTATTTATCGACTAACAATTACACAATTAAACACTTAAAAACACAATTAGAAACACTTAATTACAACACTAAACACGGAACACTAAATTACACTAAAGCACTGAATCACACTAAAACACTGAATTTCACTGACTATTCGCAGGTAACGCACTCGATCACTCTTAGTTCGCCGGAGACTGATTCGCTTCGCTTTCCAAATCGGAACTGTCCCGTCGCGTCGTACATCCCGCTTTTATACCCAGAGACGCAGCTCTTCGCGTGGCGTCGAGAATATTCTCGCGGGGATCGAAATTTCTAGAACTCGCTGGAGCTTGCTCCGACCGACCAGAGTGTGTGACGTAGTATCGTGCAAGCGAATATAGACCTTATCCATACGACGATAAGACTAATTTCGCTTGCACGGTCTCTCAAGGTCATAACATTATTATTACTCTAGAACACACTAGAGCTCGCTACGACCGTGCAAGCGAATATAGACCTTATCCATACGACGATAAGACTAATTCCGCCTGCCCGGTCCTCGTGGTCGTAACATTATCCCCTTCTTAGTCATGCTCGTCCCGAGCATCATTTGACCCATGGTAACGAGCCAATCGATCAATGTGAACAATTTTCGGCTTGCCTCTTGTCCCTTGTTTGATCCGATAGGTTAAGTCGTTCAGCCTAGTGATGATCTTGTATGGTCCTTCCCACCTTGGCTGGAACTTCGGTGATTTGCCCTTCTTCCTGAGTGGGTTGTGTAACCAAACCAGACTCCCTTCATCGAAACCGTCGGTGTTGGCTTTGCGGTCGTAACGGGTTTTCATTCTTTCGCTGGATTTTAGACTGCAGTCTCTAACGAGAGCATGTACTTCATCCAGGCGCTTCTGTAGGTCAGCCGCGTATTCGGTTACTGGTTTCGGAGCTGCTGGCGGTGTCCCAGTCAACGCATCTACCGGAAGCCGCATTTCTCGACCGAAGTTTACCATTGCTGGGGTTGCGCTGGTGCTATCGTGGATCGCAGATCGGTAGGACAGCAAGAAAAGCGGTATGTACTGGTCCCAGTCTCGTTGATGCTCGTCCACAACTTTGGCCAAGTGGTTTTCCAACGTTTGGTTGAATCTCTCGACCATGCCATCGGATTGCGGGTGTGCTGGTGTGGTACGGGTCTTATGCATACCCAACAGTTGACAGACCTCCTGGAACAGTGCTGACTCAAAGTTTCTTCCTTGGTCTGAATGTATTTCAAGAGGCACACCAAATCGGCAAATCACCTCGTGGACTAATTTCTTGGCAACCGTCTTTGCTTCTTGATTAGGCGTAGCGAAGACTTCAGGCCACTTAGTGAAGTAATCTTGGACCACAATGATGTACTTGTTTCCCTCGTCGGATTCTGGAAAGGGGCCAGCTACATCTACTGCAATTCTTTCCCAAGGAGCGCCGACGTTGTACAGCTTGAGTTTGCCCTTGCTTCTGGTTTGTGGGCCCTTTACTGATGCGCAAGTCGTACATTTCTTGCACCAGTCTTCGACGTCCTCCCGACAGTGTATCCAGTAGAACCTCTGTCTCAGCTTCTCTAGGGTCTTCTTCACGCCTAAATGTCCCCGGATACCCCATCGTGTATGTACCTCAGTAGAGAAGCAACTTGTTTACGAGGTACAATCAGCTGTAGTGTTGTTTGATCCCCTTTTGGTGTTTCCCATTTCCTGAAGAGTACTCCATCCTTAATTTCCAAACTGTCCCATTGTGCCCAGTAACTTTTCGTGATGGGGCTTGATGATGCTACATGGCTCCAAGAAGGTTTTTGACCTACTTCTTTCCATTCAAATATTTTCCTCAGATCACTATCCTCTTTTTGCGCCTTTTTGATAGCGTCTTCGCTCCATTCATTATCAAGTCCCTGGGTGGTAATCATCCGGACTTCTTCTTTAGTCTCCGTCTTAGAACAATGACTGCAGGCCACAGGACAAGGTCTCCTTGATAGGGCATCGGCATTCAAATGCGTTCTACCACTCCGATGTTCTGTTGTGAAGTTGTACTCCTGTAGTTGCTCTAGCCACCGTGCCACTTGTCCTTCAGGGTTCTTAAACTGCAAGAGCCATTTTAACGCAGCATGATCTGTCCGCAGGGTAAACTGTCTTCCAACGAGATACTTGTTGAAATGCTGTAGAGTCTTCACTACCGCCAACAGTTCCTTACGAGTCACACAGTAGTTCCTTTCAGGTTTTGAAAGTGACTTACTGAAATAGGCGATCACCACTTCTCGTTCACCTTGCTCTTGCGACAGAACTCCGCCTATGCCAGTATTGCTGGCATCGGTGTCCACGATAAATCTTCCTTCTCTGTTCGGGTAGCCAAGTATAGGACTGGTGCAGAGGTGTTCTTTTAATCTGGAAGAAGGCTTGATCACATTCCGACTCCCAGGCGAATACTCGTTTATCTTCCGTGAGCCGATGAAGAGGTTTCGCTATATCAGAGAAGTTCTTTACAAAGCGCCGGTAGTATGCGCATAAACCCAAAAATGATCTCACGTCGGTCTTGTTAGCTGGTATAGGCCATTCTTGGACAGCTTTATCTTCTCTGGGTCAGTCCTTACACCTTTCGATGAAATAATGTGGCCTAAGTAGGCGACTTCCTCCTTGAAAAACGTGCATTTCTTTGGGCTGAGTCTCAAGTTTGCTTCTCGTATTCTGGTGAAAACCTTCCTCAAGTTACTGACATGCTCTGTGAAATTTCGACCCATGACAATGATGTCATCCAGATAGACCAGGCATGCATCACCCAAAAGTCCAACCAGTACCCTTTCCATCAACCGCTCGAATGTCGCCGGAGCGTTGCAAAGACCAAAGGGCATGACGTTGAACTGCCACAATCCATTCCTAGTTCCGGTCGTAAATGCCGTCTTCTTTGTCTTCTGGATGGATGTCTACTTGCCAGTAACCACTCTTAAGGTCCACTGTTGAGAACCACTTCATTCCGCTCAACATGTCCAGTGTGTCGTCTATACGGGGCAGAGGGTAGCTGTCCTTCTTCGTTGCATTATTCAACAACCGGTAGTCCACACAAAACCGGGTGCTTCCGTCCTTTTTCTTAACCAGGACTACTGGCGAAGACCACGGGCTTGTTGAAGGTTCTATGATGCGGTTCTTCTGCATCTCGGCAACCATGTCTGCTACCTCCTTCTCTTTGGCAAATGGAAGGCGTCTAGGCCGCTGCTTTATTGGTGACGCGTCTCCCGTGTCTATTCTGTGTTTAACGAGACCTGTCCTTCCCAAATCATGGTCACCCTTCGCAAATATGTCGTTGAAATCTAGCATCTTGACGCACGGCTTCCACCTCCAAAGCATGGGCTAGAGCTTCCTGTAAGGTCTGATGATGGCTCAATTTCACGGTGTGTCTGACGTCTGCGTCTCTAATTCCATCACAGAAAGCTTGCGGGATCATTGATTCCACCATTGTCGGGCATGACACGTATGCACGTCTGACAAGCCTTTCGATTTCCGTTGCCCATTGCTGCAGACTCTCACCAGGCTTCTGCTGTCGATCGCGGAGTTGTGCTCTATATGCGTGTTCTAGGTGTTTGTCGCTGTACCTGCCCTCTAGTGCTCTTTGGAGAGCACCTAAAGTTCTGTTATCCGAAGGCAGGTTTTCCAACGTGAGCAGGGCATCTCCACGAAGAGCCAGAGTCAGAGCTATCAAGGACTCTTCCTCGTTCCACCCTTTCCTTTAGCCACCGTCTCGAACTGGTACCAAAAATGCTGCCCAAGACGTCGTTCCATCGAAGTGGGGTACTTCGATTTTCGGAGAATCCGACACTACCGTAGCACCCCGGGTCCCCACTCTTGCCATTTTGGTATGCAGCTGTCGCATCTCAGCATCCACCTGGCTCAATCGATCCTCATGTTGGGTGAATCGATCTTCATGTTGGGTGAATCGATCTTCATGTTTCATCACATCATCCTTGAGAGCATCAATCTGCTTTTCTAGTACTTCGTGCTTCTTTTCAATAGCCCCCAACAAACTCTTGCTTAGCTCTTCCAGGTGACGGGCTTGCTCCTCCTGGCGAAGGGCTTGTTCTTCCCTCAGTTTAGCAAATTGTGCTTCCTGAAGTCGGGCTAGCTCCTCCTGGCGGCGGGCTTGCTCACGGGCTTGCTCCTCCTGGCGACGGGCTTGCTCCTCCTGACGGCTGGCTTGTGTCTGCAGCATTTTAAATAAATCTGCAAGCTCCACAGGCCCAATCGGTGTTTGAATCGATCCCTCCGTTGAAGTACCTTCACCCTCTTGCAGGGCCGCGGTTTGACTCCTTGTTACTCGACCCTCACTGTCTTCTCGTGGTGTAAGAGGCATCTTGAATCCCACTTCTGACACCAATTGTTGCGGGAACGGGGTACGTTAAATTCAAGATACGCCAAAAGTCACCAAAAGACAATTAATTTATTTATCGACTAACAATTACACAATTAAACACTTAAAAACACAATTAGAAACACTTAATTACAACACTAAACACGGAACACTAAATTACACTACAGAGCACTGAATCACACTAAAACACTGAATTTCACTGACTATTCGCAGGTAACGCACTCGATCACTCTTAGTTCGCCGGAGACTGATTCGCTTCGCTTTCCAAATCGGAACTGTCCCGTCGCGTCGTACATCCCGCTTTTATACCCAGAGACGCAGCTCTTCGCGTGGCGTCGAGAATATTCTCGCGGGGATCGAAATTTCTAGAACTCGCTGGAGCTTGCTCCGACCGACCAGAGTGTGTGGCGTAGTATCGTGCAAGCGAATATAGACCTTATCCATACGACGATAAGACTAATTTCGCTTGCACGGTCTCTCAAGGTCATAACATTATTATTACTCTAGAACACACTAGAGCTCGCTACGACCGTGCAAGCGAATATAGACCTTATCCATACGACGATAAGACTAATTCCGCCTGCCCGGTCCCTCGTGGTCGTAACAATATATTTATACTCAAGATTCCATGCGGTGGTTGCATACTCGAGTTGTGATCTGACAAGACTATTATACAACAACATTAGTGTGTTGGAATTATTAAATTCCGAACTTTGCCTAAATACAAATCCTAACATCTTGTAAGCTCTAGTAGATATATTATTGATGTGCGACGAGTACGACAATTCACTGTCCAGCGTGACACCTAGGTCTCTCACCTCGGTCGACCGTTTAAGATTTTAGTTGTAAATTTTGTAGTCAAATTGTATTCAATTTGACTACAAAATTTACAACTAAAATCTGCCTTTTTTTCTGCTATATGAGATAATACTGCATTTATCAATGTTAAGCATTAGATTATTGGCACTGCAATAATTCCATAGCCGATTGAGATCCTCCTGCATCTTATAACAATCTTCACGAGATTTCACGATTGTTAAAATTTTCGTATTGTTGCAGGGTACGTTAAATTCAAGATACGCCAAAAGTAACCAAAAGACAATTAATTTATTTTTCGACTAACAATTACACTATTAAACACTTAAAAACACAATTTAAAAACACTTAATTACAACACTAAACACGGAACACTAAATTACACTAAAACACTGAATCACACTAAAACACTGAATTACACTGAATCTATTCGCAGTTAACGCACTCGATCACTCCTAGTTCGCAGGAGACTGATTCGCTTCGCTTTCCAAATCGGAACTGTCCCGTCGGGTCGTACATCCCGCTTTTATACGCAGCGAGGGCGCAGCTCTTCGCGTGGCGCCGAGAATATTCTCGCGCGGATCGAACTCTAGAACGCGCTGGAGCTCGCTACGACCGACCAGCGTGTGTGACGTAGTATCGTGCAAGTGAATATAGACCTTATCCATACGACGATAAGACTAATTCCGCTTGCACGGTCTCTCGCGGTCGTAACAATATCCCCCTCTTAGTCATGCTCGTCCCGAGCATCATTTGACCCATGGTAACGAGCCAACCGATCAATGTGAACAATTTTCGGCTTGCCTCTTGTTCCTTGTTTGATCCGATAGGTTAAGTCGTTCAGTTTAGTGATGATCTTGTATGGTCCTTCCCACCTTGGCTGGAACTTCGGTGATTTGCCCTTCTTCCTGAGTGGGTTGTGTAACCAAACCAGACTCCCTCCATCGAAACCGTCGGTGTTGGCTTTGCGGTCGTAACGGGTTTTCATTCTTTTGCTGGATTTTTGACTGCAGTCTCTAACGAGAGCATGTACTTCATCCAGGCGCTTCTGTAGGTCAGCCGCATATTCGGTTACTGGTTTCGGAGCTTCTGGCGGTGTCCCAGTCAACGCGTCTACCGGAAGCCGCATTTCTCGACCGAAGTTTACCATTGCTGGGGTTGCGCTGGTGCTATCGTGGATCGCAGATCGGTAGGACAGCAAGGAAAGCGGTATGTACTGGTCCCAGTCTCGCTGATGCTCGTCCACAACTCTGGCCAAGTGGTTTTCCAACGTTTGGTTGAATATCTCGACCATGCCATCGGATTGCGGGTGTAGTACGGATCTTATGCATACCCAACAGTTGACAGACCTCCTGGAACAGTGCTGACGCAAAGTTTCTTCCTTGGTCTGAATATATAATAATAATAATAATAATAAAAATCATTTATTTTTCTCTCCACAATAATAATAGGACAAGTTGATACAAGTGTTCTTAGTGCTAAATTATACAGTGCAAGTTAGTGGCCTATATCCTTGTGAGAGACTGGTGCCTGTGGGAGGTTTTAGAAAAACCTGTAGTACTGGTCACCAGGGCCCTCCCGCGGAAGTTGGGCAATTAACCTTGTACTAGTGGTTGACAAATAAAGATATGTTAAATTAACAATTAGGTAAAAAGTTTAAACAAGAAAGAGGATATTACCCTGTTGGGTTTTCTTAAATGCTAAGGTGTGTTGTGGGTTGTGTGTGTGAGTGAGGTTTGTGAGTGTGTGTAAGGATATGTATGTAAATGTGTTTGATGTTAAGAGTGTGTCGGTGTGAGCAAGGGTGTGTCCCTATGTGTGTATGTGTTTGCGTGAGTAAGTGAGTTATGTAGAGCAGGATGTTTTTAGTTAGTTAATTAATTATTTAAGTAATTCTAGGATCTTCTCAGTCTCTTCGTAATTTAAAGTTTTAAGGTATGCTATGGTTTTCTTTTTACATTGGAATTTATTTAAGGGATATATGTTTAATTTTTTGTTTAATTTGTTGTACAGGTGAGGACCGAGGAATGTAAACGTCTTTTGACAAAGAGCGGTGTTTCTTTTTTTTGAGAAGCACACTGAAAATTTTCTCCGTTTTCCTTCGACACCACGAGGGTTATAGTCAAGCTGGGCATGTTGTTTGGTGATGGTATGAAGGATAAACGTTTGCCTGATTGTTAAGAGGTCCCAGAATTTGTACAGTTCGAAAGTAGGTGATCGAAAGGGCAGGCCAGCACTGACTTTTAGTACTGCTCGGTGTGCTCTCTCAGCCTCGATGAGGAAAGTTTTAGCTGAGCCTCCCCAATTTAATATGCAGTAGTTTACAAGAGACTGACAGAGAGCGAATAATGCCATTCTAATGACAGAGCGGTCGGCCAGGTTTCTGAGACATTTAAAAAGGTAGATCAGCTTTCGAAGTCTTGAGACGAGGGTTTCAATGTGGATCTTAAAACTCAGGGTGCGGTCTATGAGTACACCTAGATATTTTATGCAGTCAGTTTCGCATATCTGAGGGCAGTCACATTGGGGTTGATCGTCGCAGTTTGGGATGTGGGCTCTAATCGATAGGGAAGAGGGAGGAAGTTGGTCAGATCTGAGGACAAAGGACATGTATTTGGTTTTTTGAACATTCAGGGTCAGGACGTTGGCATTCAGCCAGTTACTGACTTCCATAAAACCATTTTGAGCCAAGCGAAAGACCTCAGGCCAGGATTTACCACTGAAGAAGAGGGCAGTATCGTCCGCGAAGGAGATTATTCGTCCACCTTGCATTTTGAGCTGACAGAGGTCGTTGATGTAGGTCAGGAATAGGGTAGGACCCAATATACTCCCCTGGGGCACCCCGTAGTCAACTGGGCACTCCTCACTTATCTGGTCCTGTATTTTTACCCTCTGACTTCGGTTACGCAGGTAACTGTGAAACAGGCTCAGTTGTAGTCCTCTGATCCCATGTCTGGAGAGCTTGTTTAAGAGGTGGGGGATAGACACGGTGTCAAACGCCTTGGCCAGGTCGATAAATACAGTGAGGCACTTCAGTCTTGTGTCCAAGGAGGTCACGATACCGGAGAGCAGTTCGTGAACGGCGTCACTGGTAGACTTACCCCGACGGAAACCAAATTGACAAGATGAAATTAAATTATTTTGTTCGAGGTAGTCCACCAGCCGCCCATTCATTAGACGCTCCAGTATCTTCGACATAGCTGGCAAAATAGAAATGGGCCTGTAATTACCGACACAAGTCTCATCTCCCGCCTTATGAATTGGTTTAATGAGGGCAGTTTTAAATGAACTGGGAAAACTCCGGTGTTGAAGGCCAAGTTGCAAATGTGGGTCAGTGGTTTTGTTATTTGAAGTGCATACCTTTTAAGTATGCCACTTGAAATTCGATCAAGTCCCACAGCACATTTGTCACGTAGATTATGGATGGTATTGAGGACTTCTTGTTCCGTAGTTGGTATAAGCGCGAATGAGCTAAGGCAGTTAGTGTCTCTTGTTTCTAGTAAGTTCGACGTAGCAACAGGATCATGCAAAATTTGTAGTGCCAGATTTTTACCTACGTTGGCGAAGTAATTATTGACGCTATTGAGGTCGTTGCGGGGGGTGGACGTTGTGATTAGATTTGAGGAGTGATCTACATGTTTATTGGTTCCACAGATTTTTTTTATCGTTTCCCAAAGCTTTTTTTTATTATTTTTATTTTGGTTAATTTCTTGTTTTTCATAGTTTCTTTTAGTTTTTTTTAATAAGTTTGAACAAAAGTTTCTATATCGTTTATAGGTAGTTTTTAAGATATCGTTATTGGGGTCTTTTTTTAGTTTCCTGTACAAATTATCCCGATTTCTCATGCATCTAACCAGTTGTGGAGTAATCCATGGTTTGGAAATCCGTTTTCTACTGGGGGTTTTTAGTTGTTTGGTGTTAGTTTCTAATGCGTCTTTCAGCATCTTAATGAGAAGATCAGTTGCTGAGTTCACATCGGTACAGTCCAATACGCTCTGGAAGTTCATATTATCCATATCATTATCCAGACCCACATAGTCGATGCGGTTGATGACGTGCTTGGTATATTTGGGTCTCGCAGTTGTACCGAGGCTAATTGCTGTACATTCGTGATCCGTAACTGAGGATTCGAAAATGATACAGTCAGCGACCGCTTTCGTTTTAATATTTATGTGATCGAGGCATGTTTTGCCATGGGTAGGAACAGAATGGGCCGGTAATATTCCGTGACTTGCCAGTAGGTTAAGGTAGTCGTGCGAGCGTTTGTCGGGGCTGTTTGGCACAATATCAATATTAATATCGCCGCAGAGCAAAATATTGGCGTAGCTTTGTAGTTTAGTCAGTAAGAGGTCTAATGAGTTTATAAAGTTTTGTGTGTTTGTGAAGCTGGGAGGCCTGTATATTCCAACAATGCATGTGTTATTATTTATCTTAATTAGCAAGCAGTTGGCATCATCTACTACTGGTTCCTCGTGTGTTACAGCTAGGTTTTTATTATAGTAGATTACTACACCTTCATTTTGCGAGCCGTGGGTAGTAGTACAGATGTGGTGGTAGTTGTCTAGCGAAGGGATGGTTTTATTTGATTGGAGCCAACATTCGGTCAGTACCAGAACATCCCATGGTATTTGGGTTCTCAGGAGAAGCGTGGAAAAGTTTGGCATATTACAGTTAATACTTCGTATGTTTTGTGCTATTACGTTTAGAGTCGAGTGTGGATTCCTAATAATATTTTTTGTACTATCGGGGTTACAAACGGATACTTTGGCTATTTGTAATGAGTCTAGTTCTCGGTTTACAATCAAGTCGCTCTCCGTCATTTTAGAAGCTACTTAACGTACGTGAATGTTGTATGTGTAGTGGTCACGGAGATATCAACGTGACCTTTTTTACATGAGGGTAGAAGGTTAAGGAGTAACTTTGAATGTAGCCCGAGTGGCGACTCTATAGTTTTTAGCAGTACGTGCCTAAAGAATTGGCTGTATGCGCATATGGTACGTTTGTAGAATAGATAGATATAATAATACATTACTAATAATTTTATTGGTTTAAAAAGTATCTTCATAATAACTCGCGCAGTGTGTAGCTGTGTGTATGTGTGTGGTAGGTTATGTGTGTTGGTTGTGACATATTTTGTTATCAATGAGTGTGAGTGTAAAGTACATTTCAAAAAACAAAAATTGAACATTGTTTTAATACTAATTTTATAAGCATGCATCAATAGATATAAAGGTAACAAAAGCAAAGAAATATAAAGATTGAGGAAAGTGGTATTATGCAGAAAAAAGCATCTTAGTCATGTAATAAGACTTTGTAGTTCCTCTTCATTTTCGACACGGGTTGGGGCTGACCCCTCAGCCTGCTTAGCAAAAACTCTGCCGTGGGTTATCCAGGTTGCAAAGAGACGTTTGTTTTTGACGTGTTCCCTCGCTAAGTAGAAAATTCTATTTACTTTTATGGTTAAAGACTCCGCTATGTAGATTGGCCGGGGGACGCTCGTGTCGGAGGGGTTGACGCTACTCGAATCCAGCGGTGACTGCTTCTTCTCTCTTTGACGTTTATTATACAGTTTGAATTTAGAAACGAACTCATCCCGGCGTAACATTGTTGTAAAATTTGCAACAACTTTATTATTATTCCTTGTGCGGAAAATTTTACTGATTTCTGTAGTTTGCAAGGGGGTATCCAACCCTAGAGTAGTTCCTAGATTCTTCATTATGTTGATGAGGGTAGATTTGGTTTCAGTTTCTTGCTTGGGCAGGTTGCGAAGCTCCAGAGACGTGCTGCATGAATTTTTTTCTTGTTGTTCGATCTTGTTTGTTAAGACAGATATGTGCTCTTTCATCGCGGAGTTTTCTAGCTCTAAGTTAGATACTTTTATCAGCAGTTCATCATGACGAGTGCTTAGCCTTTCAACCGTAGCTTGAATGTCTAGGTTTTGTGACATAATAGTGTTAAGTGACTGAGTTATGTCATTGAGTTTCCGGTCCTGTTGTTCGCTAAAGTCGGAGAACAATGATTTAATTACCGACAAAGTGGAATTCGGTTGAATTCCCAGGTCTTCAAGCGAACGTTTCTGCCTTTTTGTGTCATTTAAATAATGGTCAAAAACTGAGTCTTTTTCTATATTAAGTGCCGAGTCCGAGCTATAATGGTCACTTGTGCTAGCCGTATCAGTGTTCAGTCCTAACATCGATAATTTAGGCGGCGATCTCTGTAAATTCGGCATTGTAGAAAGAATTGTAGGCCTAAATCTCGGACGTAGGCCTAAATAATTCCGACGGCAAACGGTCAGTGTTAGGAGGCGGGGCTTGAGGGCGCGTGCGTGTGCGTGTGCGCAGTGGGGTCAAGCGCGACTCTGGGCGTGGCTTCGTTACGATTGGGCGGCTGCTGCGCGACGCAATTGAAGGCAGAACTTACGGTGACTTGTTGACTTCGTTGCACAGGTGGTGTCTCGCTCTCGCAGGTGCGCCGAAGTCTCCTTGCGTTTATGTTCGCCTGGTAGCAGTCACTGATTTTTGTAGGAGTAATTTATTTAATAAATTAAGAAATAAACCACAAACACAGCTCAAAACACGTCCGCACTCTGTGGAGGTTGCGGGGGAAGGGATATATCTCAAGAGGCACACCAAATCGGCAAATTACCTCGTGGACTAACTTCTTGGCGACCGTCTTTGCTTCTTGATTAGGCGTAGCGAAGACTTCAGGCCACTTAGTGAAGTAATCTTGGACCACAATGATGTACTTGTTTCCCTCATCGGATTCTGGAAAGGGGCCAGCTACATCTACTGCGATTCTTTCCCATGGAGCGCCGACGTTGTACAGCTTGAGTTTGCCCTTACTTCTGGTTTGTGGGCCCTTTACTGATGCGCAAGTCGTACATTTCTTGCACCAGTCTTCGACGTCCTCCCGACAGTGTATCCAGTAGAACCTCTGTCTCAGCTTCTCTAGGGTCTTCTTCACGCCTAAATGTCCCCCGGATACCCCATCGTGTATGTACCCCAGTAAGGAAGCAACTTGTTTACGGGGTACAATCAGCTGTAGTGTTGTTTGATCCCCTTTTAGTGTTTCCCATTTCCTGAAGAGTACTCCATCCTTAATCTCCAAACTATCCCATTGTGCCCAGTAACTATTCGTGATGGGGCTTGATGATGCTACATGGCTCCAAGAAGGTTTTTGACCTACTTCTTTCCATTCAAATATTTTCCTCAGGTCACTATCCTCTTTTTGCGCCTTTTTGATAGCGTCCTCGCTCCATTCATTATCAAGTCCCTGGGTAGTAATCGTCCGGACTTCTTCTTTATTCTCCATCTTAGAGCAATGACTGCAGTCCACAGGACAAGGTCTCCTTGATAGGGCATCGGCATTCAAATGCGTTCTACCACTCCGATGTTCTGTTGTGAAGTTGTACTCCTGTAGTTGCTCTAGCCACCGCGCCACTTGTCCTTCAGGGTTCTTAAACTGCAAGAGCCATTTTAACGCAGCATGATCTGTCCGCAGGGTAAACTGTCTTCCAACGAGATACTTGTTGAAATGCTGTAGAGTCTTCATTACCGCCAACAGTTCCTTACGAGTCACACAGTAGTTCCTTTCAGGTTTTGAAAATGACTTACTGAAATAGGCGATCACCACTTCCCGTTCACCTTGCTCTTGCGACAGAACTCCGCCTATGCCAGTATTGCTGGCATCGGTGTCCACGATAAACCTTCCTTCTCTGTTCGGATAGGACTGGTGAAGAGGTGTTGTAAGGGAGTGTATGTAACATTATATAAAGAGGTTATTCTATATTAATAAACCAGTGTTTACTCAGACGTGACTCGTATCATTTCTAATCCTAAATGCCATTCCTTACATGGCGACCGTGACTTGTTGCCCGCGTCTTATTACATTTACCGCGCCGCGTTAGATTGATCAAAATGTTTTCACATTCATCGATTCATCGTTGCTGTTATAACCACTCAAGCTCCAGAGAAAAATATCAGGATGGGCAAAAATATTAGTAAAGAAGAGGTCTTCCTATCCCAAAACGCGGCTGCGGGAGACAACAACGGAATTCACGAGCTGAAGCGGCACGCAAGCGCGACCAATATCATTTTGATCGTCATAACTCTATTAGTGGGACTCGCACTTCTGTATGGCTTGCTGCGAATATATCGGAGATACCACAAGAAAATGATATCCAATGAGATAACTAGGAGTTATCTAACGAGGTCCCTTCCGTTCTACTTCCGTCGGAACGACGGAGCCGACGCTGCCCGGCACAAGGAAGACATAGTGTGAATGAAATTAGTGAAAGTGAGAAAAGGTGTTCTAATATTCATGTCTTAAATCAGTACGTGTACACTAGGGTGGGTCGATTTTGGACTTTTTTTTAAAAATGTGTTGGATTTTAAGTGGGGGGGTCTCAAAAGTTGCGTAAAAAAATAAGCTATTAGACTATGTTTTTATTTTTCTAATTCCATATACTTTTCAGCCCTCTACTGGAGTTCAAAGTTTTCATAAATTTAAAAAAAACGTTGTATTGCAATATGGTTGTTTACTAAAAATAAATTCACTTTTAGGGATAATAAAACATTTATTTAGATCTTTAATTGTGTTTAATGAACAAAAATGAAAGATATTACAATAATAAAGAGAAAAAAATAACAATTGTCAATACTTATTTAATCTATTTTGAACACTTGTAATCAGATTTACAGTCAAACGATGGCATTATTGATCTGGATTGCAATTTTGTTCGAATAATTCCATCTTGAGCTTTTTAACCAGCAACAGTGATAGAAGCTTCTGTTACTAGTTTGACAGATCGTTCTACCGCCTGCGTGTGACAGGGAAATTGTGAGTAAGTGACATCTATTAGAGATTTTCTCTGCATCATATCTATCAAACTGGTATCAGGTATGTGGCTCAATATTGGCGGTGGAGTAACATCAGAATCAGCCCAGATTAATATGTCGATGTAATCATTTGCATTAAAATTAAGTTTTGGTAATTTAAATACTCTGACAGATGCACTTATTCTCTTTCTTGCTTCAATTATCCTTCTCAAAGCAAGATCCCTTACAAAACTTCTTTCATCGGCAATCATAGCCAGTAACAAATTCTCTGGATGAGCGAAGAAAGCATTTCTTTGAATAACAGGGTCAATTACAGATTTTACCGTATCGTTGAAATGTCTAGAGAACTGTATCAACTTGAAAATATGTTGTGGGCCATCCTTGCAACTTGGCTTTTGTTTTATGTAAAACCAAATTGGAGCGTACACTATAACAATGTATTCCACAAGTATTTTCAAATTTTTTGTTGGCTTATTAGATCCAATATAGAGACGCAAAATACGATTCGCTGTAGTAAGCCAACGCGAATGTGCCATTTTACCTGGTTGTCTATTAGCAAGGTCAGAGCTACAAGTACCAGAAGTCACAGCACAAGAAATTTCATACAGATATTTTTGATCCGTACTTAAAGATTTGATAATGTCTTTGTTTAATTTTGTCATATTACCAGGAACAGCTAGATATTTTTGTGGTGGCAATTTCTCGCAACTTTCAAGAGCCTTGCCGATTGGACCAGAATATTCTTGTGGGCCACTAGTATTGCCATCTAAGCTATGAAACAAGTGCCTCAAAGGTAGCTCATTGGCGTGAAGTTGGCATATAAACCATTGCAAAGGTCTTCTTAGATTTAGCTCTATTAATCTGATTGCACCTGATTTCCAACCAGTATTAGTTACTGTACCATCACATCCAATACATTTTAAAGAATCCAGATTGATATCATGTTTCTTGCAATAATTTATAATCGATTCAGAAATAGCTCTTCCAGTTCCAGCGCGTGGTGTGGTGTGTCCCAAATAAATTGATCCTGGTTCACCTATTACGGAAATATGCTCTCTAATAACAACTCTTCGATGAGAACGACCGTCTAACTTTTCAATGAGTAGAGTTTTGTCTTTTCTACCATCAAAATAAATACCTTCAACAGGGTTATTAGATCTGTTCTCTTGTAGGCTTTGGCGTTCCTTATTACGAGCTCTGCGTAATTTATTTTTGTCCACTACTAAGTTATTTACTTCCGTTGATACTAGTCCTAAATCTTGTAAAACTGCTGACATAAGAGCTGCTCCAGATCTATCCGAAACTCCATAGCGATCACAAGTTTCTGCAAATTTAGGTAGTTTTAAAGTATTGTAGGATTTTTCACTTTTTGATGAAGTTTTATCGTTACATTCCCGATCTGAAATACTTAGGTCAGCTGGTGAATTAATTACAGGTTCTAAAACTTTAATTTTTCTTTCAAAAGAACAATTATTTGGTCCTGGTTGTGGTTCACTATAGTTTGAATTTCTTTCTTGCATTTTCTGTTGTCTCTTAATCCTTTGAATTATTTTTTTTGTTTCACTGTGATCTATTCTTGAAATCATCATTTTTCTTTCAGTTCTTTGATCTAATAGAAATGTTCGTTCAATTACAGGTACTTTATTGTTCTTAGTGCAAGTGCACGATGTTATAATTTGACATTTACATGATGCTATATCAAAAAGTCGAGACAAGGCAGTATCTTTAAAATTTGCCACTTTTTGAGTATAACTTTCAGATCTCTTGCTTTGTGGATATCGTATCAGCTTCAAATATTCATCATAATACTTTTTCAAAAGATCTTTAATACGTTTTGGACTCACAATTGGAATTGAAGCGGAAACCCAAATTTTCTCGATGTCGCGGAGCACAATAGCGAAGATTTCACTTATTGCTGGCTGTTTTCCGGAGGTTTTTAGCAGTAATTCATGCCTCACATAAAGTATGTACTTTATTACGTCTGCTATTGTGGGTAATATATTGTAATTAATTTCTGCAGGTGCTCCAAATAAAGGACAATCCACATCACTTCGTGTTATGAGATGTTTTCGCTCACTCATTTTTTAAGTCACTAATTGCAAGTATTACAGCACAATAATAATACTCCCAAAATAATAACACAAGAAAACTAATTACGTGGAAAAGTAATATAGCTATTCCCGTTAAAACTTCGTTATAATGTATCGAAAATCACAAGATCAATGATAACGTAATGGTTTGTTAGTCGTATTCTGCGCGCGAGGTACCATCAAATCCGTCAATATTGTAATGTTTCTACCTACTTAGAAATCTTGTTATTATGTAGACAACTGATTTACTATGATGCAGTTGTCTTTACAAGACTTGACTTAAACAAGAAAAACTAAAAAAAAGAAATTTAAAGTATTTTGAAGTTTCTGAAATATAGGCAGAAAAATCCAAATTTTTCGATTATTTGGGCTTCGGTAGAGGGCTAAAAGGTATATCGAATATTTTTTTTATTATTTTTTTTGTAAAAGTACTACAATAACGCAACTTTTAATACCTACCCACGATTTTTATCAAAACATTTTGAAAATCGACCCACCCTAGTGTACACCCGCGCCACCCCCCAAACAGATGCGCCCCTTATATATATATATATTTTTTTCTCATCGCTTTCGTGCGTGCGTGCGATCTGACTACTGTTGATAAAAAGAGACTTTAATAGGAACTTTAAGAAAACTACAGTGTGTTTTAAGGCATAAATGTATAAAAATATCAGGTACAAAATATGTGAATGGTACGTATTATTTCCTTTCTTATTTGTTATGACTACATAATTGCTTGTATTATATTTTCATTACTTATAGCCGTTCAAAATAGAATGGAATGGAAAAAGATGTAATAGCATTGTATGAAAAAATTAAAGAAATCAGAAAGTATTTGGTCAAAATCGGGCCTAGTAGAAGAAAGGGTAATATAATTGTTATTAAATTAAACGAAGCTGATTTATTATTAGAAAAGTTAAATGTTTTTATTAGTGAATTTTATATTAACAAAAGTAAATTTAAAAAGGAGCAATGTTTGTTAATTGAAGAAATTTATAATAAATTTAAGTTAATATATGACGAGATACAAAATCTATGTTCCGAAAAATCTGATACAATAAAACCATCGAAAATGGCCCAATTTGATTTAAAAATTGCCTTAAATTTATTACCAGTCGCGTCTAACGAAGAAGCAAGTATTTTATCATTGATTGATGGAATCGAATATTATAGTTCAGAAATAGACCATACGTCGCATGCTAAATTGATTAACTTCGTATTGAAGAATAGGTTATCGCAAGCGGCAAAGCTTAAATTATGTAGGAATTATGATAGTGTAGCTTCACTAATCAGGGACATGAAAAACGAGCTTTTGCCTAAAAAGTCAGCGACAGCTATTCAGCGTCGACTGAACAATATAAGACAAAGCAACTTATCGATAGATGAGTATGGCAAACAAATTACGGAAATGTTTGTAGACTTGACAATTGCCCAATCCAATGAAAATGAGGGTGATTATAAGATATTAAAACAAACTAACGAAAAACAGGCAATTAAAATTTTTGCTGAAGGACTGAGAAACCAAAAGCTGAGCACGATTATTCTCGCTAGGAATTTCACTTCATTAAAAGATGCTGTTCAGGCGGCTGTCGACGACAACCCTGCATCGTCATCTAATACTGATATGGTTATGGCATTTAACCGCTCTAACTATTCCGATACCGGCAATTCCAGGGGGCGATACTACAACTACCGTGCAAGGAGACCCTGGTCATTTTTGAGCAGAGCGAGGCCCCAGCAGCGAGGTTCGCATTTCGAGCAGCAAGGCGCTGGTCGAGGACAGACGAGTGACCAGTTTAACGCTCACTCTGGTAGCCCTAGAGTATTCTCCAGAGGTCGAGGTAGGTGGAATTCTAATAATAGATACCGGGAGCAGCACGTTCATACTTTGGTAGGCGAAAACTCACAAGAAAATGATGAATCAGTAAATGAAAATCGGTTTTTTCGTGATTAACAGCGTAACTTCATCTAGTAAAACTCCCAATAATCTTTGTGAAATTAAATTAAAAACAGTAAACAATTTTTCTTATTCATTTTTAATTGACACCGGCGCATCCATATCCGTCATAAAGTATAAACATGTTCTCGAACAACAATTGACAATCCATAACGAGAACATCGTAGTCAGCGGTATAGGAGGCAAAGTCCAAGCGATCGGATATGTTTTCATAGATTTACTAATTGGGACACAGCGATTGAAACATAAGTTTGTTGTATTTGAATCCTTACCATGTAAGGCCAGCGGTATTGTTGGTAACGACTTTTTAAATAAGTACAAGTCGATACTTAATTACAGTAACAATACTTTAACGTTATGGCAAAACAATTATAAAACGACAATACCTTTCATTGCAAAAAATAAAACTTTGCATTTACCGGCTAGGTCAGAGTCCGTTCATTTTATACCATGTTCAGAGTTAAATGACAGTGTAGTCTGTGCATCAGAAATTAGTAATGGTATATTTTTAGCCAGTGCATTAGTAAAACCGGTGAATGGGACGATTCCAATAAAGATACTTAACTCTACTGAACGTGACTTTAACTTGAATAGTAACTTATTAAATGTAACCATTCATAAGGCGAGCGACTACGAACAGTGCTCATTTAATAAACCCGTTAAGGATGCGGATCGAGTGAAAACAGTATTTTCCTTGTTAGACTTAAAACACTTGAACCATGAGGAACAGGTGTCCATTGAGAATATTTGCGCTAAGTACTCAGACATTTTTCATATACCGGGGGATAAATTGACTACAACTAACTTATATAAACATACAATAACATTAAAGCCAAATGTTGCACCAGTATACTCTAAGCCTTATAGGTTACCACATGCACAAAAAGGGGAAATTAAAAAACAATTAGATGAGATGCTCGAGCAAGGGATCATTGAGCCATGCAGTAGCGAATGGTCAAGCCCTGTCCTTTTGGTACCCAAAAAAACATGCAGTAACGGAAAAAATAAGTGGCGCTTAGTCATAGATTATCGTAAAATTAATAATTGCATTCAGGACGATAAATACCCCCTCCCAGATATATCTGAGATTTTAGATTCCCTTTCTGGTTGCATATATTTCAGTCATTTAGATCTATATCAAGGATTTTATAACGTCGAGTTAGAACCTTCAAGTAGAAAATTTACCGCTTTTCATTCTGGCCAGTACCAAATGACCAGAATGCCCATGGGACTCAAAACGAGTCCGAGTTCATTCTCGAGAATGATAACCATAGCAATGACTGGTTTAAGTCAAGATAAATGTTTGACATACCTCGACGATTTGGTCGTCCTTGGGAAATCCCTTTCTTCGCACAATAAAAATTTGTTGGAAGTATTTGAAAAGTTGCGAAATGTAAATTTGAAACTAAATCCTTCAAAATGTAATTTTTTGCGGAAAGAGTTGTTATATTTAGGGCATATTGTTTCAAGTAAGGGTGTGTTTCCCGACCCCGAAAAAATAAACGTTATAAAAAACTATCCGGTACCGAAAAATAGTGACGAAGTGAGGCGTTTTGTCGCATTTGCAAACTATTATCGCAAATTTATACCACATTTTGCCGACAAAGCTTATTATTTAAACTTATTATGTAAAAAGAATGCAACATTTATCTGGGATTCTAATTGTCAAAATTCATTTCAATCACTCAAACAAAGTATTATGAGTCCACCAATTCTTCAGTACCCCAATTTTTCTGATAACAATACATTTTCGATTCAAACAGATGCGTCAGGATACGCGCTAGGAGCGGTATTAAGTAATGGTAATGGTAGACCAATCGCATTTGCAAGTAGGAGCTTGAACCGAGCAGAAAAAAATTACCATACCATGGAAAAGGAGCTTCTCGCCATTGTCTGGGCTGTCAAGCATTTTAGACCGTATCTTTATGGCCGAAAATTCAATATAATAACGGACCATAAGCCTTTAATATATTTATTTAACTTAAGAGAACCTTCCAGCAGATTGTTGAAGTTCAGGTTGGCCTTGGAGGAGTACGATTTTGAAATCCAATATATAAAGGGGAAAGATAATGTGACTGCAGATGCATTATCCCGTCTAACTTTATCATCTAATGAACTTAAAGAAATGAATCATAGCTTGTTTATAATGACACGAGCTCAAAGAAAACGATTATCCACAGTTTCTTCGGATGAAATAGTATCTACAAATGATTGGTCTGGACAACTAAAAGTCGTTGAAACTCATTTTAAACCGAAAAAATGTGTCGAACTTCGTTTCATACATGAAAAGGGTTATACAAACCTAAAGAAACGTTTTACGATAACTGAAGAAAATAATATATTTACCTATATCTCAGATCAATTAACAATTTTTATTAACCCAGCTTGTCAATCACAAATCACGCGAGCCGTATTTGCGAGACAGTTAAGTAAGTTTTGTGAAAAAATTAAAGTAGATGAATTATACTTTACTAGCGACCCGCCCTCGCTTCGCTTCGGGTATATCTCTATCTCTATATAATATATTTCAACCCCGTAAGGGATTTTACATACTGAAGTTGTTTCCCAATTACTCCCGTTCCCATGGGAATTTTGTAATATCGCGTTGGAAGTAAGCTTTGCGTTTATTAGAGTACCTGCATGCCTGCAAATCTCAATCATCTATCTTACGCGGTTTAGATTTTTTCATACAAAAGTTTTTTCCCTATTACTCCCGTTCCCGTGGGAATTTTACAATATCCAGTTGCATCTAAGCTTTTAATTTATTAAGGTACCTGCATGCCAAATTTCAAGCGTCTAACTTATGCGGTTAGTATTTTTCATACAAAAGGAATTTCCCGTTAATTCCCGTTCCCGTGGGAATTTCGGGAAATCCTTTTTTAACGGATGCCTACGTCATAACATCTACCTGCATGCTAAATTTCATCTCCATCCGTCCAGTGGCTGTGACGACTTCGTCCGCGAAGAGATGTTTAACGGGTAAAACATTACTTCTTTATAGCACAGTCGGTTAAAAAGTAGCCTATAACCGTTTCTAGGCTCTGGACTATATCTGTACCAAATTTCGTTTAAATCGGTTCAGTACTCTATGCGTGAAAGCGTAACAGACAGACAGACAGACAGACAGACAGAGTTACTTTGGCATTTATAATATTAGTAAGGATAAGGTCTGATAACAACAAAATATTTATTGAGAAGTTAGCCAATGAGGTAAAAAACGATAAAACTTGGGAAAAACCACGGTTATGTATTTTAAATAATGTCGCTAGAATAGATGACAAACATGATAGAAAAGTAATTCTAAACGATTTTCATCTTTTGCCCACTAGTGGCCACGCAGGTACAAGAAGAATGTTGACGAATATTAAGAAATATTACTTTTGGCCTGGGCTAGAATCTGATGTCAAAAAATTCGTTCAAAAATGTCCCTTATGCCAAAAGCAAAAATATACAATTCAAGTAAACGAGCCAATGGCAATAACCTCCACGGCTCACACCGCTTTTGAAAAAATATTTTTAGACTTAGTAGGTCCACTTGACAAAGACTATTATAATAATTATACTTATATACTTACAATACAATGTGAACTGTCAAAGTATATGTGTGCTTACCCGTTGATAACGAAATCGGCAACAGAGGTGGCGCGCGCATTTGTAAACAACTTTATCCTGCAATATGGTATACCAAGAGAAATAGCAACGGATAGAGGAACCGAATTTATGGCGGACACCATGAAAGAGGTATGTAACATTTTGAACAATAAAAAATTAAATTCCACAGCATACCACCATCAGAGCATCGGTGCCCTCGAAAACTCACACAAGAGTTTAGGAGCATTCTTGCGAATACAAGTCGAAGGTAAACCGGACATGTGGAGTTCATGGCTCCCATTTTGGTGCTTTGCTTATAACACTTCCGTTCATACATCAACAAATTTCACGCCGTTTGAATTAGTATTTGGTAAAATATGCAATTTGCCTAACAACCTTAGTAAAACAATAGATCCATTGTATAATCACGAAAATTATCCGCTTGAACTAAAATATCGATTACAGGTTTCTCAATCCGAAGCTCGAGATAATTTAATTTCTAACAAATTAAACAGAAAAATTAAATATGATAAATATGTACGATCCATTAATTATAAATCAGGTGATTTAATTTTAATAAAAAACGAATCTGGTAATAAGTTAATGGACTTATATTCGGGTCCATACATGGTTATTAAAGACTGTTCACCAAATGTTGAAGTGAACATTAACGGTAAAATTGATGTAATACATAAAAATAGGACAAAGCCCTATTATAATAATACTTAATTTTAATATTTGTGTAATTAATACTATTTTTAGAACACCCTTTTCTACACTTTAATACTTTTGCACTATGTACTCTTAAAATTAAGTAATTACAATCGAATGCATTATATTAGCATTTTATTTGTAGTTTTTTTTATTAAAAAAAAAATTAATCAAAATTTATTAAACATTTATAGACGAAAGAATAAACTATACAGGTTACTTTGTAAATAAAATAAAATCTTATTATTTTATTTTATTTCTTTATAACCGGGTAGATGTAAGGGAGTGTATGTAACATTATATAAAGAGTATTTGTCTTTATGGGTCTACACGCGTTAATAGGAGTAGCAAATTACATAGCTACTTACTGCCCGACGTTTCGACTGGGTTACACCAATCGTGGTCGCGAGCGACCACGATTGGTTTTGGCACTCCTATTTGGCACTTTCACTCCTATTGGCACTCCTATTAACGCGTATAGACCCATAAAGACAAATATTTAGTGTAATGGAACGCGAAAGTCTAAAATCTTACGTATTATATAAAGAGGTTATTCTATATTAATAAACCAGTGTTTACTCAGACGTGACTCCTATCATTTCTAATCCTAAATGCCATTCCTTACAGTGTTCTTTTAATCTGACGAAGGCTTGATCACATTCCGAGTCCCAGGCGAATACTCGTTTATCTTCCGTGAGCCGATGAAGAGGTTTCGCTATATCTGAGAAGTTCTTTACAAAGCGCTGGTAGTATGCGCATAAACCCAAAAATGATCTCACGTCGGTCTTGTTAACAGGTATAGGCCATTCTTGAACAGCTTTTATCTTCTCTGGGTCAGTCCTTACACCTTTCGATGAAATAATGTGGCCTAAGTAGGCGATTTCCTCCTTGAAAAACGTGCATTTCTTTGGACTGAGTCTCAAGTTTGCTTCTCGTATTCTGGTGAAAACCTTCGTCAGGTTACTGACATGCTCTGTAAAATTACGACCCATGACAATGATGTCATCCAGATAGACCAGGTATGCATCACCCAGAAGTCCAACCAGTACCCTTTCCAATTTTGAAATAATTTTAAGTAGTCTTTTATGTGTACAAGATTTTTTATTCCTATGTTTACCAATGTTTTTTATAATTTGATTTCAACTTTATTGTTTGTAGTGGTATGCATTCATTAAGAATATTTGTTAAAGTGTTGTTAAATAGGTAATAATTTTCATTTAAATTTTGATTAGATGCTAACATTGTATGCCAAGGAATATCATGAAGTTTAGATTTAAATTTCTCCATATTTATGTAATAAAAGTTTATTTTTGTAACTTTCCACTTAGTTAGGTTTTTTATTTTCTGGGCTAATGAAAACTGTATTAATTGTTCCCATTTGGTCGGATAAGCTAAAGTCTTTGACAGAAGTTTGTAAGTTATTTGAATGGAAGTTAGTAAATATTAAATCAAGGCAGGTCTCGGTCAGGTCGCGTTCCGGGATCAGCACTGTACGAACCGGAGCCAGGGGGGGACCATTGTTGCGGCAAGCGCCGGAACAGTGGAGTCTTAGCGGCGGTATTGTGCGGGCGGAGCGAGTCAACCCGCCGGCCAGGGAGACTCACGGTGGTGCCGGTGGCCGCCCGCGGCATAGTACAGGGGCCCGACGGAGACTAACCACCTCCGAAGGCTGCCCCTCCAGGTCGCATATAATCCCGGAGCGGCTCGTCGTGCCGGGTGGTCTCGGAGTGGGACCTGGCGTGTCCGCCTCCGGGGAGGTACGGGGGCCCTTCCGTCCTGCAGACTGGCCAACTCCGACCCGCACAGCTCAATACCAATGCGAGACTCCACGCTTTGTCTTGTTGTTGCCGCAGCAATGGTCTCCTCTTTCATGTCCCCCTTTCCCTCTAAAATCAATGGCAGTAAAACCAACGCAACATCGTCCTACAGCGGCACCCCAACTCCCCACCCCCTCGCTGTTTGAGGTGGAGTTCACTAACATCCGTGGACACCATGCAAACCTCACCCTACTGATACGGCATACCTTCGCTATCCGGGCTATGAGCTGGAAGAGTCCTTTCAGCCCAAGGTAGGTGTGTGCCTTTTCGTTAGGGCGGACGTCTGCTCTGTCCTTCTTCCTCTTCGTCTCTACAATTACGTAGAGACATTGCCGGTCTAAGTGTTCTCTACCGTCTCTATAATGGGGAATGCTCTGAAGAGCTATTTCAGTCCCTCCCCTTTCCACTCCCGGACGACACATGCTGGACAGCGCTGCCATCCACATACAATGCAGTAGCTGGTGGCTCGGACTAAGAGGTTCAGCTCTTCATTTCTGCCCCGTGCCATTAAGGCATGGAATGCCCTTCCAGCTCATGTTTTCCCTCTCTCCTATGATCCCGAGCTCTTCAGGCGGGGCGTGAAACGGCATTTGAGCTGGCCTTCAGAGTGAGTGCGACAGGCTCAATATGATGTATTTTGCCTCATCATCATCAGCCCATATACGTCCCCACTGTTGGGGCACGAGCCTACCCTAAACTAGGGCGATAAGGCCTTAGTCGACCACGCTGGCCAAATGCGGGTTGGTCGACTACACAACCTTAGAATTTCTTTATAGGCGTGCAGGTTTCCTCACGATGTTTTCCTTCACCATTAAAGCGTCGAATGATGGTACATATGAATTTCAAATTTGAAAAACACATTGGTACCTGGCGGGGTTTGAACTGGCACGTTATTGTGCCTGTCGACCTCATATTTCGATCTCACTACCGCTTACCATCAGGTGGAGTGAGGTCATTTTGTTTGCCTATTATGAAAAAAAAAAACATAGGATCGGTGAACACAGGCGAATTGGTTATACGTTTAAAGAAAGATGAGATTATCAATTACAGGCCCTACCGCCTGGCACCCGTTGAGAGAGAGAAGGTTAAAGAAATTACAGACGATCTATTCAATAAAAACATAATCCGGGAAAGTGATTCTACTTCTTCAAGTCCTGTACTCCTAGTGAAAAAAAAAGGGAGTGACAGAATGTGCGTGGACTATAGAGTCCTTAATAAAATTATATATAAAGAACGATACCCTCTCCCTCTCATCGAGGACCAGCTAGCCGATTGGTTAATGCCAAATATTTTATAGCTATAGATGTGAAAAAATGGTTTCCATCACATTCCTATCGCTGAAGAATCTTATTTTTTATTACATCATTTGTGATCCCCGATGGTCATTTTGAGTTTACAAAAATGCCTTTTGGCATTTGCAATGGACCGTCGGTTTTTTAAAAAGCTATTAGCAAAGCGGTTAAACACTTGAGGTTCTTATTAGTGTACATGGATGATCTATTAATTCCCTTTAAACCGTATCCGTAGGGTTAGAATATTTAAAACAAACTCTTGAAGCTCTAAACAATGCCAGGTTCACAATTAATACGAAAAAAAGTATTTTTTGTAAAAGAATTAGAGCATTTGGGTAGACACATTTCTGAAGAAGAAGTTAGGTCAAATGAAAGCAAGATTTCTGCTCTTACTAATTCACCGATACCTAATAATGTAAGGGAGGTACGCCTGTTTATGGGGTTTGTTAGGAAGTTTATTCCGGAATTTGTGGCTCGTACTGCATGTATTAGTAAACTTACTAAGGACACCCAAAAATGGGAATGGGGTCCTGAGCAACATAGTGCTAAGGAATATATCATAAAGTATTTAATATCCAAACCACTATTAGCCATATTTGATCCAAACCTACCAACCGAGTTACACAACGACGCCAGTTCACTGGGGTATGGTGCCATATTAATGCAAAAGGTGGATAATCTTAATAAAGTCGTTGCATACTATAGCAAAAGAACAACTTCCGCAGAGGCAAAGTATTGTTCTTATGACCTAGAAACATTGGCTATCTATAACGATCTTAAACACTTCAGGATATATTTATTAGGTATTAATTTTACCATCGTTACAGACTGTATCTCTATCAAATCGACTATGACAAAAAAATACCTGTCGGCACGAGTTGCTAGATGGTGGACATTTTTACAAGATTTCCAATTTAATATATCATATAAAAAGGGCAAGTTTATCGGGCATACGGACTACATTAGTCGTAACCCTATAAGACCGGTGAAATCTACTCCCATGATTAATCTGATTAATGATGCGGTTGGGGTAAATCCCCCACCATGGCTCCAAATTGCACAGCGAAACGATAGTGAAACCCTTGGGTTTCACTATCGTTTTTTTTTAATGAAGTTCAAACTGGGGAAATTGACTCCAATCAATACTTTATCATCAATTATTTGCTCCATTACAAAAGTGAAGCCGACATAGCACCCAAGCTTTATGTTCCTAGGGGTTACAGGCTAAGCATATTAAAACTCTTCCACGACGACAATTGTCATGTGGGTTATGATAAAACCTTGATCAAAATTAGAGAGAACTTTTGGTTCCCCGGTTTAGCAGCATTTACCAAAAAATATATTACACACTGTCTTACTCGTCTCGAAAGGGTCACTCGGGATTAAAACAAGGTTTGCTTCATCCCATTATAAAATCTATACCCTTCCATACAATCCACATGGACTGCACTGGACCCTTTAGCCAATCTTCCGTAGGTCATAAACATGTGCTTATTATTTTAGATGGCTTTACAAAGTTTTGAAAACTTTGCTCAGGGAACGCTGTTTATAACATTGTTTGGCACCCCTTCATTGGTTATAACGGACAGAGGGACAAATTCTGCGTCTCATCAAGTTCATTTGTTAATTAGGGAATTGCACATAATTCACCATATGATTTCAACTGGTACTCCACGAGCCAATGGCCGAGTGGAAAGATATGTAGCTACTGTGATTGATATGTTAATACATCAATTCAAAATGTATCAGAATGGCTGAGCTTGCTATGTAAGGTACAGCAATCCCTTAACACTACCATCCAAAAATCCACGGGCTTTAGCCCAATTAGATTATTGATTGGAAGGGAGGCAAACACGCCATCTATACAAGCTCGACTAGCTGATGTTGTGGATGAGTCACTGCAACCTGTTAATGCAGACCGTGCACTGGCTCAACAACAACTTAGAAAAGTTGCTGAAAAATTTAAGGAGCGTTTTGACTCTCCCAGGAGAAAAAACAATTTTTTTAACGTGGGGGACATAGTTTATGTTAGCCAAAATCATAGACGCCAAGACAAACTGAGCCCAAAATATAAAGGGCCTTATGAAAGGAGACGGGCGAACGTCCATACAAAATTGGGCCTGACTGTACAGCAACAATTACTACACTATTTAATTCTAATATTACTGCCATTTAAAATAAATAAACTTTTTTTCAACTTCTACACGGGAGAAAAAAGATATAGGGTGTTATAATTTGTTTCGTAATGAGTTATTCTAACAAACTCTCAGTGCTCTCACGTTGTATAAAGACTACTACTGACTAGATTTTATCAGATTGTATTAAAAATTTAACCGCAATGTGTTAATGTCCTAAACATTAACACATTGCGGTTTCTAAGATTATTGTAAAAGACTAGCTGTTTCCCGCGGTTTCACCCGCGCGGATAAGGATGAATGAAGAACACATTTCTCTCATAATAATTATTTATTGATCATCAATTTCATCATAAACGATTAAAATATCGTCTTAAAACTGTGCAGGTTAAATACTCTTGATGTTTCGCCCAACCTAGGTACCATATTATGGACGTAATGTGACAACAGCTGCCCACATTTATTTTTCCTGCCAAGCAATTACAATAATATTATGCTTTCCTCTTCTATTTGATGTAATCCGCCGCCAGATAGCTATGCCGCAATTGATACAATGAAGTCGTTGATCAGTCATTGTATTCTAGTAATAACCATCAGAATACTTCGTCGCAAAATAATACTAATTGAATAATAAAAGCACACGAAGACACAACAAAACGAAATATCCGCTATCGTAAGTTCAAGCCAATGATGATTTTTTAGTTTGACGTTTGACTTTGATGTGAATGAGGTCTACTTTGTTGCCAGTACAAGAAAAAAAATAAACCTGTTGATCGATTTATTTTTACAATGTTTTTATAAATGTTGTTATATAATTAATCATAAACGTATTTTTAAACATAATCTAAAGACAAATACACTTTCATTGCTTTTATTTTCTATTTTATATCATTTCTTTATTTATATCATTACTTTATTTCATTTGGCAACATTGTCAAAAAATGACAGTAAAGCTAGGAAGTAACGAAAGTCAATAATATTATTATTATATATTTTATTTAATATCCCATGGTAAAATGGCTTAATATTTCGTGATAAAAAATAAAAAAATTAGAAAAAATTATTGATAAATATTTTATTTGTGTACACGATAGGCCCAGATTCGCCCGTCTCCTTTGATGATGCTAAATGATAGAGTTTCTTTAAGGGGACAAAATAATTTAAGGAATATAATTGTTGCTAAGGAAAAATTACGAGTTTGGCCTGGTGAATGGGTAGAGCAAAATGCTTACTTTGAACAACAGATATGTTAGTAAAAGTATTGATTGATGTACCGTGATAGATGAATTATAATTATGTTAAATGTTAGATGTTATTGATTGATGAATTATAATTATGTTAAACCTTATATATTTTTTTTTGCTAAAAAATATGAAAAAAAAAATTGAATTAATATAACGATAATGATTGTTAGATTGAAAAGGACTGCTGGTACCGGTACGTGCTTTTGTGAAATTCATGTGCAGCAGGTGAATGGCATTAGCACGGTCCGCGGCCGGTATGGTATTGGTTAGACTGCTGAGTAGATGCCCTGTTGCTTTTCTGGAAGTCATGCGCAGCAGATGATAGGATTAGCAAGGATCAGGCCAGAGACGAAAGTTAGACTGCTGAGTCAATGCCCTGTTGCTTTTCTGGAAGTCATGCGCAGCAGGTGATAGGATTAGGATCAGGCCAGAGACGATGAAATATAAATAAAACTTGTTAATCTAACAGAGTTCCATTAGTAAGTGAAGTACAGGTCAGTCCTGCTGAAATAAGTAAGTTATGTACAGATTATATTATGTAATATTGATTAAAGATGAATTGTACTTTGAGAGTAAAGTACAATGTCAGTATGGCCGTGATAGATTAATTAAATTTTAGCCTATATAATAAGTAAGAAAAATATGAAAATATGTACCTAACATCTATATTTATTATTTAATATTTAATTTATTATTATATATTTGTAACGTTTTTGATAAATTAGAAAAAGGATTTATAAAAAATATTCCATAGCCATGACGTAATGGTGACATCATTTGCTTGTATAATTCATCATTTAATTGTATAGACTATAAAAAGGCTCGGCTCGCTCGTTATCGATCACTTCTGTCTTGATCGCCGGACAGAGCGGAGCTCTGCTCGAAATTGTGTAATTGTATTTTCGAAGTGTTGCTGTTATTTTATTAAGTTATGTGTACATTTAATTTTAATCAGTAGTGGTTTTCAATTTATTTACTGAGATATTCTGATTTGTACTAAATGAAGTAGATATCAATTATGTACAAACGTGTACCGAATTGATTAAATGATTCTCGATCATGATTTGATGTTCATCATCATCCCCGACGCAAAAAGAGGGGTGTTATAAGTTTGACGTGTTTGTCTGTGAGTCTGTAAATCTGTCTGTGAGTGTGTCTGTTTGTGGCACCATAACTCCCGAACGAGTGGACCGATTTTAATTTAGTTTTTTTTGTTTGAAAGGTCATTTAATTGAGCGTGTTCTTAGCTGTTTTATGAAATCGGTTTAGCCGTTTATAAGGTATAGGAGATGAAAGTGGGAATGAAAAACCAATTGTTTGCAAATATGCCCGAGTGGGGTATTAAATGAAACGAAATAATTTGTACATTAAAATAGCTAAGTTTTATTTAAATAGGTTCAGCCATTTATTATATATATGGGGCAGAAAGTGGAAATGAAAAAACTATTGTTTGGAAATATGCCCGAGTGGGATATCAAATGAAAGGAAATGTTTTGTACATTACCAAAAGATATAAATATTTCGAGAAAACATAAAAGAAATTAAATGAAAGAATGAATTATTAAAGAGCTCCTTCAAAAAGCATGAAATAAAAAATTTAATAAAACCCCCGACCTAAAAAAAGTACGCAATTATTATGACAAAAAGTTGCTAAACCCTATAAAAAGCAAAAAATAACTTTTAAAACTACGTAAGTACCAACTAAAGCGTGTCAGACTATCTACTCGGAATTTTGTGCCACCTTTATGTCGGGGGCATAACCGCTAATTTTGAACTGCAAATGCGACGCGACAAAATTTAATTAAATAATTCATACGTATGGTCAACAGCAGGATAAGATAACCATTGGCTGTGACCACGAGCGCGGTAAAGAGCTCGAAACGTTGGATCTCTAAATAATGTTTAAAATACCAATTCACGCGAGTTTAATCCGTAAAATTCGTTTTATTTCAAATGTGTAGTGCTCGCGCAAATAAAAATAGACAATACTATGTGCACCAGTACGGACTGGAAACCGCAAACCAAATACGGCGGTAGGAAGATTTGAAGACCGCCTACCCGAAATTTCACACAGGTTCAATAAGGCAAGTTTTTCGTAAAAATAAACTTCAATCAGTTCATTAGGCCTACCCTACGTCTCAACATGTCCTCTAATAGCTGACCATAATTTTGTTCACATGGAAAAGCATTTAATAACTTTACTTGCCATTCATCCCATGTGAACAAAATCGAATTAAGACTTTCATACCAAATCTTAGCGAGTCCAGCTAGTTTTTGCATAGGAAAATGTACGACAGTCTTTTCGTCCCAGCCATAAACCTTTGTGCATTCATTGACTTTTCTAAGCCATATGTCTATTCTTTGGTTTTTCTCTGAAGGGTTAAATTCCGGAATAATATTTTTATGATCTAAATTTCTAGTCGTTGAAACTGCACTTTGGTTTAAGGGCTGCGAGGGTAAGACGTCCTTAATAGATTTAATAAGCTCAATCACATCTCTAGACGAAAAACTAGGACTACATAACCTTTTCGAGCGCTGATCAACGCTCGCGAAATCACGTTGCCTCTTATCTCGACCAACCGACCGTGACGCCCCGTCGTCGTGGCGCCTGCGACGCTCCGAAGGCGCCCTTGCGTCTGGCAGGCCGCTACAGCCGCGACCACCGTGGCTCGTTCCCGCAACTGGCGTTACCCGCCGACTTCCGCTTCTGCCCCGACGCCGGTCTTCGTCACGTTCTCTTTGAAGGTCCAACTCCATGCGGCGCACTCGATTGCGCTGATACTCTAAATCGCGCTCCCTCTCCAATAGGCGACTGCGATTGCTACTGATGCTAGCGTGCCTAGAGCGGCTGCGAGAGCGGCTGCGTCCAGAATGCGAACGCCAGGATCCCTCGGACCGGCGTTAAGCTTGGTTATCTTCGTCCACATTTATTCAGGTCGTTATCCCACTTCTGAGATATAAGGCACCCTCAGAAATGAACACACAGCAGTATTGGTTTCCAAACTTATTTATTTCCTTGAACACTTATAATTTATCACAAAACTTATTCACTCTTTCGTGTAATCAAAACTTATTCACTCTGCAACTAAATCAAAACTTATAGATCCGAAACTTATAATGACAAAACTTATTTTTCACTGTAAAGACTCCTAGAACAGAAACTAAGACCTTTCTAGACGGTTGTCCGACACTGAATGCCCTACCCGGCTCGCCGAGTGCGCCCCACAATATTAAAACGTAGTGATTATATTCTCTTTGCACAATATGGCCGTTGTCAGTGTGGTCAGTGTAATAATATTGCCAGGCTAATAAATGTGAATTATTTGATTGAAATATTATTTTAATTTTTAAGCGTATTGTTTATTTTTAGATTAACATTAAATAAAACCTTACAATTATCTTTGATGTGCCGGTTGTTTATTTAAAATATACTTGAATAAATGTTTTATATAACATCTGGAGGTCTGATTATTATTATACCTCAGGCCTCGTTCGAAGAGATTAGCATATATATAGACACTTGTAGTAACGCGTAGCACTCACCATTCCATGCACTAATTGAGAATTTTAAAACTATATTTTTATTTTTTTTTTGTCGGGTATCTTTATACCGTTCTTGTCCACTCGCTACGCCATGACAGTCATTCGTATTTCAGTGCTTTGCCGTTCCATGTTACTTTCGTTAAATAAATTGTTTAAAGTGTTAATAATAGGAGTTATTACGAGTGTTTAGTTGCTTCAACGCGGAAAATATGCCTAAACGTAAAAGTAAGGACGATTGTGCGCGTATAGAACGAAAAATACGGAAATTGGAAAAGAAATTGTCTCGCAAGCGGCGTAGGCGCCGCCATAGCAGTTCGGATACCGATTCGGATGTCAATTCGTTATCTTCCCGCTCAACCCGATCATCGGACACTTTGGGGCACGCCGCAGCTCCAAGCACGAGTCTGTATATACGCCACTATCATACGCCGATAACAAACGAGTGTCCTCTTTCATCATTTTTCAATTTTTCTTTCTTCTTGTTCACTCCTTTTTGCTTGCTCCACTTAACACATTTATCCTTATACCTATATGCGGCAGGTTGTTCATTTCATAAAACTATATATTGTCTGTACTGTCTAATATATTGTCGCTCTGTAAAAACACAAATTGCCTTGTTAGTCGAATCAAACAACCACACAGCCTCAAACTTTTGCACTTGCTATCCTATGCTAACTATCAATGCACTTATTGGATTATTAGTTCAAAGCACTCACCCGCAAGTAGATACAACAACAATAGCATTTACTTTTTTATTGTTGTAATTAAATTTCCGTGTGTACATATTAATACTATTTCAATTTATAAACTTTTCTCAACATGTTCTATTTGTGTATTTGTGAACCCCGTTTTTGTTTACTTTTTCCTTTTTTTTTTTTTTTTTCTTTCTTTACCTGTTCTTGTCAATGGCCGATCCGGAGCTTATGTCCATAGACAAAACTCTATATTTAACAGTTGTTTGGTCTTGGATAATGGCTCTGGGTATAAAGCAAAATGGCACACTTTTAACTTATTAAATTGTATCTTCCATTTGTCCTTACCATTATTTGTTTTTATTTCTGTTCTATCTGTTTTTATTATATGTATACATATTTGTATTGTTAGACTATAACTTCTTGTTCTTGACTTTTATTTCTATGTTCTTGTATCTTGTATATGTATTTATATTTTTTTTTAATTATAAAGGTTCTGCCAGAATATCAGCGCTGTAGCGGCCTAGCAGCCGCTGCAGCACATGCTGAGGCAGAACCTATTGATCACATCTACTGTATGTGTGTTTGTTAAACTTTGTAAATGTATGTGATCAATAAATGTTTTCTTTCTTTCTTTTCTTTCTTTCTAGTTTTGTGGGTTTATTGGTATCTGCTTGCCCGGCGGTAGAATATGGGTGGCTTTACACAAAGCTCTTCGAAAGACACAAATACCTTAACTTAAAACGAACAGACGATTATGATAAGATTATGGCTATACCAAGTTCATTAAAATCGGATATGGATTGGTGGAAACGTACTATTCCCACCGCGACTTGTAAAATCAAAAATGACAAGTATGACCTGGAAATTTTTTCGGATGCCTCAACTACGGGGTGGGGAATTGCATGTGGTAATCAGAAAGCTAGTGGTCTTTGGAGTGTAGATGAACGCAAAAAGCACATCAACCTCTTGGAAATCATGGCCGCGTTCATTGGTTTAAGGATTTTTGCAAAATACCTTCAGGATTCTCATCTACTTTTGCGCGTTGATAATACCACTGCAATTTTCTACATTAATCGTATAGGAGGTATCCAGTTTCCACATTTGACAGAAGTTACTAAACAGCTCTGGCAATGGTGTGAAACCAGACAAATAACTGTGTTTGCATCTTACATTTGTTCATCTGAAAACGTTGTTGCTGATGCTGAATCTAGACGTATACACCCTGACATTGAATGGCAGCTTGCGGATTACGCATTTAAAGACATTGTTGTTAATTTGGGCCGCCCGCAAATAGATCTATTTGCAAGTCGAACTAACAACAAATGTGCCAAATATGTCTCATGGCATAGGGATCCAGATGCGTACGCCATCAATGCGTTTACTATATCATGGACAGGCCTAAATTTTTATGCCTTTCCTCCTTTCACAATGATCTTGAAATGTTTGAGAAAAATCATTACTGACGAAGCCAAGGGTATCATGGTTGTTCCACAATGGCCCACACAACCATGGTACCCTCTCTATAAAAAGCTTCTTATATCTAAACTTTTAGTGTTTAAGGCTTCAGATAATTTAATAGTATCAACTGATTCCAGCCGCCGCCACGTACATACGACGATTACCCTGGTGGCAGGAGTCTTGTCCGGGAGGCGATGTTGAGGAGAGGAATTCCGCTGGGGTCCATGGAGATTATGTTAAATTCCTTATCAGAAAACTCGTATAAGCAATACGAGGGTGCTATAAAAGTGGTTCTCTTATTGTAATGAGAATAAGTTGAACATTTTTGAAGTATCAATTCCGGATTTATTAAATTTTTTTACTGTAATATACAATGAAGGGGCCCAGTATGGTACCCTTAATTCATATAGGTCGGCTTTGGCATTGATTCTAGGTGATAAAATATCAGAAAATCAATATATTAAGAGGTTCTATAAAGGAGTTTATCGCAGCAGGCCTTTAATGCCTAAATATAATGAAACTTGGGACACTTCTGTAGTTTTAAATTTTCTGGATAAATGGTACCCTAATGAAGGGTTAAATAAATCACAAATTTCAAAAAAGCTGATTACTCTTTTTGCTTTAGTCACAGCACATAGAGTGCAGACATTTTCAAAAATTAAAATTAGTAATATTGATATAAATCAAACTGTAATAAAAATTAAAATTCCCGATCTAATAAAAACTTCTAGACCTGGATCAATGCAACCCTTATTAATTCTTCCTTTCTTTATTGAGCGTCCCCAAATTTGTCCCGCAAAAACCTTGCTTGCTTACATCGAAATGACTAATAGTTATAGAGAAAATCACGACCTTCTTTTTATAAGTCTTAACAAGCCGATTAGACCAGTTGGTACACAAACCCTATCAAGATGGATTAAAGACATTTTAAGGTTAAGTGGAATTGATACTTCTACGTTCACTGCGCATAGTACCCGCCACGCTGCAACATCTGCAGCACAGAGATTAGGTATTAATATCGATCAGATCAGGAAAACTGCAGGCTGGAGTTCCAACTCCGAAACATTCGCCAGGTTCTATAATAGACCCATTGTTAGGTCAGATGATTGTATCGCCAGAAGTTTGTTAAATCATTCAATTAGAAAGTAATAATATTGTTTAAATGTTTGCTAAGTTGTAAGTACAAATACAATAATTGATTTTCAAGTTAAGCATTTTATTGGAGTATTTTACGACTAATATCTCTAAATATCTACAAGTGTCTATATATATGCTAATCTCTTCGAACGAGGCCTGAGGTATAATTAGAGATTAAACGAACTTACCTGTGAGTGAAGTTCTATCCTAATTATATGAAGGCCTCGTTCGAAGAGATTAGCATCCCACCCGCCCACTAAAGTTACCCTAGTAGTCGTAAAATAAAATAAAAAACGGCATATCTCTAAACTAAATGACTGTCATGGCGTAGCGAGTGGACAAGAACGGTATAAAGATACCCGACAAAAAAAAAAAAAATATATAGTTTTAAAATTCTCAATTAGTGCATGGAATGGTGAGTGCTACGCGTTACTACAAGTGTCTATATATATGCTAATCTCTTCGAACGAGGCCTTCATATAATTAGGATAGAACTTCACTCACAGGTAAGTTCGTTTAATCTCTAAATATATCAGAATTGGAAACGACTTATGACGCCCACAAAGGTTTGTTCCGTCCGTACTCGAGCAAAGCGCTGAAGTAGCAACCTAGTTCGTCGCGCGCGAGCCGTAGCGGGTCACCGTCGCGATGACTCAGTTAACTTCATTACGTATGTGAATAGTGATTACTAATGTAAACAAGACAAGTGTTAAGGCGAAGTTATACTTATTACAATTATGGGTTCGCCGGCAAAGTCTATAATATTACAAACTGAAACAGAACATCTGTTGTATAAACATTTAACTGACGAAAGAAAAGAACGTCAGAAACTGGAAACGTTGGTCAGTGATCTTAAAGATCAAATAGAGCAACTTCAAGGCCACTTAAAACATCTTCAGGAGCAAAGTAATGTTGCTCCAGTAAAGGAAAATAATGAGGAACCTCCCAAGCCGGTTGAATATGACACCGACGAAGAGGAACTCGCCCGTGAAACCGAGTGGGTACGCCAGAAAAGCAGGAAGAAAAGGAAACTGAACCTGTCACTGTCCCCGCCGTCTCAAGAACTTGGTGAAACCAGCCAGATAAGTAAAGATAAGCCTATTGTCAAGAAGGCACCGCAACCACCACCGATCGTAGTTGAAAATGTCAAGGACTACCAAAAGTTCTATGATTTTCTACTGGCTGGGGAAATAGACAAAAACTCATTTGCAGTTAAAATGATGAATGGGGAAAATGTGAAAATAAACGCCCGTAACTGGGACTCTTACAGGGCGATTACCAAGCTCTTGTTACAAAACAATTGCCTCTGGTACTCCTATGGGAACAAACAGGACAGGCCTGTAAGAGTTATGGCAAAAAACTTACATTCGTCGTGTTTGCCTGATAGAATAGTCGATGACTTGATATCTAAGGGCTTCAAAATTGAAAATGCCGTCAACAAGCTCAGTTGGAAGACCAAGGAGCCCCTCAACATGTTTTTGCTCTCGTTCCAAAAGGACGAAAACATTAACAAGATTTATGCAATTAAATCTATCTTGGGCTGTAAAATAGAAATACAGCCACTTAAAACATCAAAACTAATTCCTCAGTGTAAAAGGTGTCAAGCATATGGCCACACACAGAGATACTGTTCTAAGAAACCCCGGTGTGTAAAGTGCACCGGAAAACACCTCAGTAGAGACTGCAATAAATCGGCAGAGGATAAGCCTTAATGTGTCCACTGTGGGGAACCACATCCTGCCAGCTACAGAGGATGTTTAGTAGCAAAAGAGCTGCAAAACATTAAAAACAATCGCAACAAAAAGGCTACACAACAAAATGCTCCAGCTTCCAGCAAAAAGACCGTGTCGTACAAACGTGTGTCAGAGAACATTTCTTATGCACAAATGACTAAACCGCCTCAGTCATCGCCAATAGCTCATAAAAAAGATGTTGCAAAATCATCTAAAGAAACTGAACAAACGAGTGCAAAGTTGACTACAAATTCAAAAATAGACACGATCTTGAGTCTCTTGACATCGTTTGATCAAAGATTAAAATACTTAGAACAATGTAGCAACAAAACTGCTACATCTCGAAAAGCTAAATCAAAATGAATAGCATTAAAATTATGCCTTGGAACGCTAATGGTCTCTTACAGCATCGAGATGAACTGCAAGTAGTCCTAAATACAGAAAAAATTGACGTGTGCCTTATTTCTGAAACACACTTCACTAGAGAATCTCACATTCAGTTTAATGGATATAAAACTTACCATGCACTACATCCTGATAACACAGCTAGAGGGGGTAGTGCCGTCATAATTAAAGATAACATTTCACATTTTGAACGATATAAGTGTGTAGAACAATGTGTACAGGCTGTAGTAGTTTGTATTAGAACTAAAAGTTTTCCTGTAACGATATCCTCAATCTACTGTCCACCAAGATACTCATTGAAATCAGAACAATATACAGAGTTATTAGAAAAACTGGGCAACAGGTTTGTGCTTGGGGGCGACTTTAATGCCAAAAATACATTATGGGGTTCTAGACTTACAACTACAAAAGGTAGAGAACTGATGAATGCTCTCAGAGAAATGAAATGTAACACTATTTCTACAGGAAAACCTACTTATTGGCCAACAGACCCACAGAAGATACCAAATTTGATTGATTTTTTCACATACAAAAACTTCTCATCAGCGTTTTTGCATATTGAGGAAGGATTTGATATGAGCTCGGATCATTCGCCTATAATATTAACTCTCAGTGACTCTATAGTACAAAGAAAGGAAAACCCCACTCTTGTAAATAACAAAACTGACTGGGAAGGTTTTCAAAAATATCTAGACACCTGCATTAACCTTAAAGTTTCACTGAAAACCCCTGAGCAATTAGACCTGGATGTTATTAAACTCACAAGGGATATACAGCAAAGTGCATGGAAAAATACACTTGAATTAAAACAAAGACCAAAAGGCAACTGCTACCCGAGAGAAATAAGAAATATGATCGCTGAAAAGAGGCAACAGAGACGACGATGGCAACAGTCTAGATTCCCAGAAGATAAAACTCTGTTAAACAACCTCACCCAAAAACTTAAAAGAACTATTAAGAAATACAATAGTGAGCGCATGACTACCTATCTCAGTGGCTTAACAAGCGATAAGTCTACAAATTACTCCTTATGGAGAGCAACAAAAAATCTAAAGAGTGTATGTGTATTTGAGAAAAACATTCTACTATAGACCAAGTACATAGGATTACTAACATCATTGAAAAGGCCTTAGAAGAAAAGAAAGTTTGCAGTACAGTCTTTTTGGATGTCGCGCAGGCCTTTGACAAAGTGTGGCATGAAGGCCTTATTACAAAACTTAGAAACTTGCTTCCGAACCAATTTACGGATTTAGTAAAATCTTATCTAACTGACAGAATGTTCAGAGTGAGACAAGAAGATACTTACTCGGACCTTATGACAATTAAGGCTGGAGTGCCACAGGGAAGTGTATTGGGGCCGGTCCTGTACTTATTATACACTTGTGACATACCAGAACTGGAAAATAACACTATTGCAACTTTTGCAGATGACACGGCTATTATGGCTATAGGAATTACCCACCAGGAAGCTGTAACAAAGGTTCAATCCGCTATAACTACTGTCTTTAACTGGATACAGAAATGGCGCATTAAACTCAATGAATCAAAATCAGTCCACATAGATTTTACGAATAAAAAAACGAATTATCAACCGGCAACATCAATAATCATATTAACTCGCCGACCTATGACCTGGCGAAACATATAGCAAGAGTGTTGCAGCCATTAGTTTGGGGTACACCGTCTTTTGTGAAGGATTCTTATCATTTTCGGGACATTATAAAGAACATCAGGCTAGAACCCGGAGACATAATGGTTAGTTTCGATGTCGAATCGCTTTTTACTAATATCCCGTTAAAGGAGTGCCTTGAGGTCATTAAATGTAAACTGGAAGGCCATGAGTTGCCTAAAGAGTACATTGTTCTGATCCAAAATTGTTAAGACGGAAATTACCTTTTATTCAGGGAGCAGTACTACCTTCAGATCGACGGAGTGGCAATGGGCAGCCCTTTGGCGCCGGTTATTGCCAACATCTGGATGGAGCATTTTGAAAACCAGGCATTACGCGATGGACCTTGTACTGTGAAACTGTGGAAGAGGTACGTTGATGATGTATTTTGCATCATCAGCGGTAGTCAACTGGAGGTCGAACAATATTTGTCGCATTTGAACTCGTTACTCTCAAAAATAAGGTTTACATTTGAACTGGAGAAGGATAGATCCTTGGCCTTCTGAGATATTAAAATTTGTGCGAAACAGGATGGGACCCTGGCTCACTCTGTCTACAAGAAACCCACACACACACTGACAGGTATTTGCATGCCTCTTCACACCACCACCCCAGACATCTTCAATCTGTTGTGTCGTCGTTAATGAATAGAGCGTATGAACTGTGTGACCCTGAGCATACACAGGAAGAGCTCGTGCATGTTCAGGAGGTACTGAAACGCAACGGATATGGGACGCCGGGGCGGACTAGAAGGCGAAATACAAAGGAAGGGAACCCGGGGGTTAATCGGCAATCAGCATTTTTGCCTTACATAAGAGGTATAACGGATAAGATTGGAACAGTTCTAAAACAATACTCCATTAAGACTGTATATACTCCGTTATATAAAATGTCTAAAATGTTGCGGACACCGAAAGAGGTAATTCCCTTCCAATCTCAGGGTGTATATAAAATCGATTGCAGTTGTGGTAGTTCTTATATTGGACAAACCAAACGGGCTATAGCCGTGAGGGTGAAAGAACATATTGCAGCTGTTAAAAATCGACAAACGAACAAGTCCGCGGTGGCTGAGCACCTATTAGACATGGGTACTAATCACTGGATGGAGCTACATGACCCGAAGGTCCTCTCCACAGATCGTCACTATCATACAAGAATGGTGCGGGAAGCTATTGAAATAAAGAAGCACAAGAATTTCAATAGGGAAGATGGATTTAAATTATCGTCGGCATGGAATCCAGTGATTAATAAGTGCATACCGCGGAATGTTACGTCTAAAATCAACCCGGATGCAGTGAGTGTTGTGTGTCGGACTATTGTGGGTAGTTGTACTAATGACATTAGTGCTGGTTCGGGGGTGGATCAAGATATTCACAACCGCAATGGCAGACGAAGACGGGCGGCGCCAGTTCGCTCGCGACCACGATTGGTGTAACCCAGTCGAAACGTCGGGCAGTAAGTAGCTATGTAATTTGCTACTCCTAATAACGCGTGTAGACCCATAAAGACAAATATTTAGTGTAATGGAACACGAAGGTCTAAAATCTTACGTAACAAACCAGTATGGGCCGGAGTTTGTGTTAAAAATTAAACATCTTGAATACCTTCGTAAGAAATGAGTGCGTCTTGAAACGTCATTGTCATTTTTAACTAAGTGTCGTGATAGTGCAGTGATTCCTACGTACGTGATTTTGAAACCGCGTAGGGATATATACCGTTCAGGAGGTATTCTACATAACGCCAATGTTCGTCTGCTCAAACAGCTTATTCGTAACAGCCACTACGAATTAAATTGTGTACAGAGTGAGTTGTTAAAGCTACATTTGGAATGCAGTGTGGTGTTTAATAGTGAAGATTTCGATAAAGTTGATCAGATAACGTTTGCACAAGCCTCCCGTACGCTTGAGTTGAGTGAGGTGACGCATAACCGTAAGTATGATCGGTTGTGTGCCCGGCAATTGCGTTTTTATAATTCGTCGTCGCGGGTATCCACGGATGGTGCGACGGAGGTACGTTCGGATGCATATTCTTGGCCTACGGTTATCAATTTATCGAATGAAGTGCTAGATGAACCCACAATAAATGTATTGGCGAAAGGGATTAATTTTGCATTGACGCCGCAACGAATAGTGTATGAAAACATAGTGTGTAGCTTAGAACAAACAATAGCGCGGAATAAAATTCCACCCACAGATGCCGATATATTGCGACAGGATGTGGCGGTTATCTTACGCAAATCTAAGTTACCACGAAGTAATATCACTACCGAAGAACGTGTAGCCTTAAAAACACTTCGCAGTAATGAGAATGTTTTAGTACTAAGGGCTGATAAAGGAAATGCCACGGTAGTGATGAATACCGAAGACTATGTTTCTAAGATGAGGTGTTTGTTGTCCGATACGAATGTATATAAGCAGGTGTCATATAATCCTACCGCCAGAGTGACAAGACGGATCCGGACCTTAATTTACCAGCACAAAGATATTTTCACAGAAGACGAGTTCAATAACTTGCACAGGCCTAAACCTACTCAACCGCCTAAACTATATGACTTGCCTAAGATACACAAATGTAATATTCCGTTGAGACCGATTGTAAGCCAGATCGACTCGCCGACCTATGACCTGGCGAAACATATAGCAGGAGTGTTGCAGCCATTAGTTGGGGGTACACCGTCTTTAATGAAGGATTCTTATCATTTTCGGGACATTACAAAGAACATCAGGCTAGAACCCGGAGACATAATGGTTAGTTTCGATGTCGAATCGCTTTTTACTAATGTCCCGTTAAAGGAGTACCTTGAGGTCATTAAATGTAAACTGGAAGACCATGAGTTGCCTAAAGAGTACATTGTTCTGATCCAAAATTGTTAAGACGGAAATTACCTTTTATTCAGGGAGCAGTACTACCTTCAGATCGACGGAGTGGCAATGGGCAGCCCTTTGGCGCCGGTTATTGCCAACATCTGGATGGAGCATTTTGAAAACCAGGCATTACGCGATGGACCTTGTACTGTGAAACTGTGGAAGAGGTACGTTGATGATGTATTTTGCATCATCAGCGGTAGTCAACTGGAGGTCGAACAATATTTGTCGCATTTGAACTCGTTATGCACAAAAATAAGGTTTACATTTGAACTGGAGAAGGATAGATCCTTGGTCTTCTTAGATATTAAAATTTGTGCGAAACAGGATGGGACCCTGGCTCACTCTGTATACAGGAAACCCACACACACTGACAGGTATTTGCATTCCTCTTCACACCACCACCCCAGACATCTTCAATCTGTTGTGTCGTCGTTAATGAATAGAGCGTATGAACTGTGTGACCCTGAGCACAGATAACATAACTATACAGATACCCCATCCCATACATTAAAACGTAGACATCATAACTCGGGCATCTCACGCGCCATGTCTGTTTTCCGTCTTGCACACCAGACGTCGCTAGCGAGAGCGAGCCATTCCCATCCAGTGTAAAAGCATGTCGAAAAAGCACATCAAAAGATGTCGCTGTAAAGGCTCCCCAAACAGCTTTACTATTTTTTATAGGGTCGCGGAACGACATAACGCGCGCGCGAGTAACCGAACCTCACACAAGAGCAGGGTTGCCTCCTTTAAGGAAAACGTCTCGCGCGCAAAATTCAAAGGACTGACTACTGCGACATAGTGCGAAAGTGTACCAAAACAATATGTTCGTGAAGTTGATATTGCTTCGAAGCTGCGTGTCACTCGTACAAAAGGAGTTGTGAGGGCCTTTTTCGATAGAACAATGATTGTTAGGTACATTATTTATTTATTAGAACATTTTAATCAATTATTTTTAATTATTGTATTGAAACAGCTAAGTTAATTATTAAATTAATAAATATTGCTATGTAAATTATTACATAACAATAATAATTTACATAACAATATTTATTAATTCAATATTGATGAGTCATTATTATTGTCGTTTTAATTTAATAAAAACGTCAATAATAAAAGAGCGTGCACTTCATATTTTAATCTGTGTAGCAGCGCCGTGTGCGCGCGGCAGCCCTCTTGAGTTTTAGAGCAAGCGCGGCCCGGTCGTCGATAGGCTATCATCGCGTGCAAGTACATCGTGCCGCGCGAGAGGCGGACGTTGTACTTGCGCGCGGACTTTAGGCCTTGTTAAAATGTATATGTTACGGTCAATGTGAGCAATCGGTAATTATCTATAATCACCGGTAATTATAGATTATTACCAACGCACATGGTAAATGTAGTAAATTATTCAAATTTACCGGTAATTATATAAAACTCCCGCGCGACTGAGGTAAATGTTAACATTGCTGACAAACGTCACAAGTACTCTGCAAAATGTCACAAATCTCATTCCCGCAAAAATATATCAACGTGAAAGAATTTTAAGAGTTCCACTGATATTGCCTGCCAATTTGTTAATTTTATTCAACTTAATTTTTATAAGATTATATTTTTTAAAAAACCATACATTAAGATTGGTTTCTAGATACTTGACTTGTTTATTTTGTAACTTGTTGTGCCCGCCTTCGTTCGCGTGGACTACAGGATTTTACATATAAAAGTTTTTTCCCAGTAACTACCGATCCCGCAAGAGTTTTGCAATAATGCGTTGCAAGTGAGCTTTACGTCTATTAGGGTACCTGCATGCCAAATTTCAATCATCTATCTTACGCGGTTTAGATGTTTTCATACAAAAGTTTTTTCCAGCTAACTCCCGTTCCCGTGGAAATTTTGCAATATCATGTTGCAATGAAGCTTTAAATTTAATAAGGTACCAGAATGCCAAATTTCAAGCATCTAACTGCAGTTTTAATATTTTACCGCTAACTCCTGTCACCCGTTAGAATTTCGGGATTTCTTTTCTTAGTGCACCTTTACGGTATTTAACCTACATTTCTTCCAAATTTTACGTACCCAACGTTCAAAATTGACGGAGTTTCATACAAACTTACCCCCATATTTAATTTGTTAATTTAATGAAAATATATTTTATGTTTCGCTTAACCGAACAGAAGGTTTGATCTCTTGATATTTGAGGAATATTTTTGTTTGTCCGATGTTTGTAAACAAATTTTATTATAATTAGGACTAGAATTGTTTTCATTCTAATAAACATTTGATTTAGATGTTTAAATAAATAAATAAATATTTGGGGCATTTCTACACACTAAGCACAGCATGTACTATTGGCAACATACATATATATATAAATACATACTTAAATACATTATCACATCTAGACACAGAACAAACACCGATTTTCATCACACAAATATTTGTCCCGAGTGGGAATCGAACCCAGGACTCTTGGAACCGCCAGCCAGGTTAGGCACTAACAAAACCATTGTTTTACCGAGCCAGTCAAGTCAGTTTGATTTTATTATTTACCACATTTACACAAAGGGTATGGTAGTTAGGGTGTCCCAAAAAAATCAAAGTCGTTTTTTTTTAACGCATACCCTCTAATTTTGTTAGAATTATGTCAAAACCACCGTATATAAAATTTCATCTCCTTAGAACCACGGTAACCCGTGCCGACTTGCATCGAAACATGTGGGTACTTGTTTACTAGGCGCGCGGCAGCGAGCGTACCGACATTCATGTTATTACTTGTTTGTTTTGTTAGTGAACGCATTGTTTTCTTATAATCAAGATGTCGGTGGAGTTACGCAGTTCGAAAAAGGATATTTTCTTAATAGGAAACGTAAAACATCAAATTACTGGTTCAAAACTTCCCTCAAATGGACAAATACTCGCAGTTCTATTCTACAATATTCGTGAAGTGAATTTAAGTGTAAATGAAAGTGCAAATCTGGCTATTCGTGAGTGTATTATATATTGGGAAAAGGCACGTATTCCAACTAAATCTGTTCCTAACTGTGTTAAGAAACTAGTTAATTTGTACCAAGTTTGGAGGGATTTACAAAAAAAATCTAAAAAGACGCAAAATGTGTTTCAGCAGCGTCGACAAGATTTTGTTGCAAACTTAGACAACCTCTTTGATATTGCACATGCCGATGCGCTTCAATTAATAAAGATTGACGAAGATAGGATCTTCTTACAGCGACAGAGAGAGCCAGGTCGGCTTGGTCACTTAGGTGGAGTAGACAAAAAACTGGCCGAAAAAGAAGAAAAGGCGCGAGTTAGGAGCATTGAAGAGCAAAAACGGCGTGATAAACACTATTCCAATCTGTTGCCTTCAACTTCATCTTATGTTCCTCGAGAAGATTCATCATCTGATTCTGAAAAAAACAGTACACAAGAAATAGTTCCTTTACCCGTTGAGAACACACGACCTGAGTCTAATATTTCCGTAAGTAAAAGTTTCATTACTCCAAAATTGGTTGCTGCATTAGATCGGTGTCAGATAAGTATGAGGAATTCTGTTTATATTATACAAGCAACTATTGAAGCTCTTGGGCATGATATTGACAAATATCCAATAAGTAAGTCAACCATTCAAAGAGTTCGTACGGAAAAGCGAGCAGAGCGCGCAGAAGCAATTAAAGTTGATTTCCAGAACAAGGTACCAGATACTGTAACTGTTCATTGGGACGGTAAGCTACTGCCCGCTTTAGATTCACGCAAATGTAAAGAAGAACGTCTTCCGATACTTATTACATATGATGATAAAGAACAACTTCTAGCTGTACCTAAATTGGACCACTCTTCAGGTCGAGAACAGGCAGAAGCTGTTTGGAATACTCTTTTAGACTGGAACCTTGAAGACAAAGTGCAGATGCTGTGTTGTGATACTACTGCTTCAAACACAGGTCGCATTAATGGCGCCTGTATGCTCCTGGAACAGAAATTAGACAGAGAAATGCTTATATTTGCATGTCGCCATCATGTATATGAATTGGTTTTGAAAGGCGTATTCGAAACTAAAATCAACCAAATTACGACGAGCCCTGACATCCCATTGTTTAAAAAATTCCGAGAAAACTGGAAAAACATAAATTCTGAGAGAATAGAGAGTCATAACGAAAAGCTTTCTTGCCTGGGTGATGCAAATATTAATGAACTGCTAGAGTTTTACCGGAGAGAGTTAACTAAAGATATTGTTAGAGATGACTATCGCGAATTAATAGAGCTTTCAATAAAGTTTCTTGGCGGTGATACTGAAAATAAATTTAAGATTCGGGCTCCAGGTGCCATGCACCAAGCTAGGTGGATGGCAAGAGCTATTTACTCTCTAAAAATATCCTTTTTAGGCTCGCAATTCAGAATCGCAAAGAAGGAAAAGGAAGCCCTCCTTGACGTCTGCCTATTCATCGTCACATCTTACGTCAAACCCTGGTTGCAATGTATTTTGGCAGTGAATGCCCCTTACCAGGACCTCTGCTTTTTAAAAGCCATGAAGGCCTACGAAGCTGTTGACAAAAGCATCTCAAAGGCAGCTTTACAGAAGTTCTGTCAGCACTTGTGGTATTTGACCGATGAGGTGGCCATCTTGTCTCTCTTTGATGATAGTGTAGACCTAGAGACTAAATCTAAAATGGTTGCTAACTTGTCCAATACGATTCCATCAGCTCATGGGAAACGGTACATGCCATCAAAAGAAGAACTCTGTGGCCCACTCTATGAAAAAAAACTCGAAGACTTCGTTTCCGCCAAAAGCAAGTCTTTGTTCACTCGGCTGAAACTTGACGACAGCTTTCTCAATGAGTCTCCTTCTTTGTGGTCAAATAATGCTTCGTTTCAACAAGCTAAAATGAAAGCACAGACCTTAAGAGCAGTTAACGATACCGCCGAAAGAGCAGTCAAGTTGATGCAAGACTTTCATGGCTTGATCACTGTCGAAGAGGAACAAAAACAATTTTTACTGCGTTGCGTACAAGAACACAGGCAGATATATCCAGACTGTAAAAAGCAAACTCTGAAAAGGAAATATGAAAAATAAAGCCCTATTACTATTATTATAACTATTTACTGAAAAAAAATTGTTTTATTTACTATAATTAAAATTAACTTATTAAATCTCCCTTATTTTCAATATTTCTCCATACTAGCTTTCAGGTTCAAACTTTAATGCTAAGTCGGCACGGGTTACCATTATCCGATTGCAATAAAACTTCATATTTAGGACTTTAGGGTCAAATCTAAAAAAAATAGCGGGTATGCGTACCCAAATTCGAAAAAAAAAAATTCGCCCTTATAGCTTGGGACACCCTAATGGTAGTTTTATATAAATACCAGTAAATGTGATTAATTCGATAGTTTTTATCACCTTTACCACGAGCACTGATAATTATGCATAGTTACCGGTAATTATACATAATAACCGCTCTATCCACATTAACCGTAACATATATAAAATAAAGTTGTTATTTTATGATGCGTAGTGAACCATTGATTTAAATTAAATTGTAATGGTGATTTATGACAATGCAGCAATAGGGTATTTGACAGTGGTTGTTATCCTTCCCATTTTTATAATTATTATAAAGTAAGAGAAGTAAGATTTAAAAGCAAATCAATATTATTAATGAAATGGAAACTCAAATATTTGGCGAAATGAGACAGCAAAAGACATTTAAAGTTGGGTGGGCAAGTCCATTTCAAAATTGTGAAAATCATTTAAAATTTCGTTGTCATCTTATAATAACAGAATGAGTTACATCTTTCATTATGCAAACATATCCATAAACGCAACTTTTGATGAACCTTCCGAACAAACTTCCTAGGCGCTGCATCTGCATACAAAGAACTTGCGCGTGCCGTCACACGCCAGGGGCGGTTTGTATGGAGCGTTTTTGAGCTCGCCCAAATAATGTGCAATTAAAATTGTAATATCTCGCCGAGCTATTGATATATCAAAGTGATACTTTCAACAGTGTCTTTGTGTTCGAGTGGTCCATCGAACTATATCAAAATAAAAAAATAGTCAAATACCCTATTCTAGAATGATGTACTTAAAACGAGAAGATACTTAAAAGTTCACGATAGAAGAAATTCGAGTTATTGTGTTAAATAATATCTATATCATGTAAAAATTATAATATAATATTTCTTCTCTGGATGGCTGATTGGCTCGATGGCGTATTGGATAGTGCCCCTGTCTCATGCGTCAAGAGTCGTGGGACTCGTGGGTTCGATTCCCACTCGGGTCAAATATTTGTTTAATCGAACATCGTTGTTTGCGCCGTGTTTGGTGTGCTATTTATATACGTATTTTAAAGGTTATTTGTGATTTGTGATACGACTACTTGCCACGGAATGAACACAATGAAAGTGATGTTGTATGATATTTATTTTATTTGAAGTATATATTTTTTGAGCAAAAACTCGAAAAATATTTAAAAAAGATTGTTATACCCAATTATTAATAGTCGAATATTTTTATTAATTTTGTTGTTTTAGTGCCATTCAAAGCTCTAATGTAAATTTAAACATCTAATTTCTATTTATTTATCTATTTAAACGAGGACCCTGTTCAGGCGGGGTCAAGAATGCGATTGTTTTCCAATTTTTAAACTAAAAGATAGTTGAATAGTTTTTGTTGCGTTAGGGAAAATTAATTCCTACAATTCGGAGAAACGTTACAAAATATTATTCTAAGGGAGAGATAAATCATTCTTGTAGTTGATAGTCAAGTAACTCTTCTTTTCTATATTTTCTTGTTTAAACAAAATAAATTAAATAATCTAGAATTATAATTTATTAAATATTAAATATACGCGAACAACGCCATCTAGTTGATGACTGACTGTGGTCATTTTTTGAACTAGATGGCGTTCTACCAAATTAGCACTCGCGAAAACTACAATTTTTATTGTAAATTTAAATTTATGAAAATATTTATCTAAAAGGGTTTTAATTTATTTGATTATGTATTATTATATTTTTAAATACTAGCTTATATATTTTTAATGGTTGGATTTATCGTTTTCTGGGATTTGCATAATCATCATCAACGAATGAATACTCGTGTCGCCATCTGTTGTAGTTTTTGGGAATATCACTTTCAATGTATGGGATGAGACCCCATGCCCTGAGCATATACAGGCAGAGCTCGTGCATGTTCAGGAGGTACTGAAACGCAACGGATATGGGACGCCGGGGCGGACTAGAAGGCGAAATACAAAGGAGGGGAACCCGGGGGTTAATCGGCAATCAGCATTTTTGCCTTACAGAAGAGGTATAACGGATAAGATTGGAACAGTTCTAAAACAATACTCCATTAAGACTGTATATACTCCGTTATATAAAATGTCTAAAATGTTGCGGACACCGAAAGAGGTAATTCCCTTCCAATCTCCGGGTGTATATAAAATCGATTGCAGTTGTGGTAGTTCTTATATTGGACTAACCAAACGGGCTATAGCCGTGAGGGTGAAAGAACATATTGCAGCTGTTAAAAATCGACAAACGAACAAGTCCGCGGTGGCTGAGCACCTTTTAGACATGGGTACTAATCACTGGATGGAGCTACATGACCCGAAGGACCTCTCCACAGATCGTCACTATCATACAAGAATGGTGCGAGAAGCTATTGAAATAAAGAAGCACAAGAATTTCAATAGGGAAGATGGATTTAAATTATCGTCGGCATGGAATCCAGTGATTAATAAGTGCATACCGCGGAATGTTACGTCTAAAATCAACCCGGATGCAGTGAGTGTTGTGTGTCGGACTATTGTGGGTAGTTGTACTAATGACATTAGTGCTGGTTCGGGGGTGGATCAAGATATTCACAACCGCAATGGCAGACGAAGACGGGCGGCGCCAGTTCGCTCGCGACCACGATTGGTGTAACCCAGTCGAAACGTCGGGCAGTAAGTAGCTATGTAATTTGCTACTCCTAATAACGCGTGTAGACCCATAAAGACAAATATTTAGAATAATCATATTGTACCTTACGAAAATACAGCCAAATATCTTGGCATGACACTAGACGCAAAGCTTCGCTGGAAGGCTCATGTCAAGAAAAAACGGGACGAATTAGAATTTCGGTATAAAAAGATGTATTGGCTGCTTGGGAGACATTCCTCGTTGTCAGTTGAGAACAAAATTATTTTATATAAACAAGTCCTCATGCCAGTGTGGACCTATGGTATACAGCTATGGGGCTGTACCAAATACAGTAATATACAGATCATTCAACGTTTCCAGAATAAAGTACTCAGAGGTGTTGTTGATGCACCCTGGTACGTCAGAAATGAAGACCTACACCAGGACCTTAAAGTAGACTTTGTCAAAGACATTATTAAGAAATTCGCCGAAGCTCATAATCATCGACTTCATCATCACGTGAATGTCCAGGCTATCCAGCTCCTCGACAACACGGACACAGTGAGGAGACTCAAAAGGACAAAACCTTTTGAGTTAGTGTAAATTAGTAACAAAAAGTGAAGTGTGTGCCACTCATTATGAACACAAGAACAAAGTGTCTTCCCCTTAATAGAGACAATAAGAAAAGTGCTAATGGACACATTCTTAGACATTACTTTATTTTAGCAGCTTAAGTTAGACATAAATGACTTATTAGTCTTTTAAGACTAGATTGTAATTTTGATGGCGTATTTATCCATAAGGAAATACATCATAAAGAAAAAAAAAAAACAAAGGTTTGTTTATCGCAAAGAAAAATGTACGTAATCATATATTTTCATACTGTTTTGCATCATCATAGGTATAATTACAAAATTCACATCAAATTTGTGTATGTTATGTCTCTTGCGGGGTAGGCAGCTGGGAGCAGGCTGCAACTTTTAAATTTTATATTCTTCATGTACCTACTTACTACCCGTACTTCACTACCCGCGCATTTCAGCTTTGCCGTTGAAATCCGATGTTCATTGTGGTAAAAAGTTCGTTTAGAATAATAATAATATAATCTTTATTGCCAAAAAACTGTGTTACAAGATGTTGTTATAAGTAAAAGTTTCAACAGTTGCCCGTATCGGGCATGCAATATGACTTACTACTAAAATACTGAACTTATTGCTAAAACAATATTACTTACTACTAAAATACTAGACTTATTGCTAAAACATAAACTAATCATAATAATACTTACTTATTTTAAACTAACATCAAAATACTCATTTCACTATGAATGTACAGAATTTCACTATGAATGTACATAGTTTTACAATGGTTATAGATTTTTTTTGTATGGTGTTTAAATCTGCTCAGTCGTTTGCGAGTTTATTAATTTAAAACAACTACACACACATATTAGTCCGGTCAAATTAGACCAAAAAATAAGAGTAAAGTTACTGTTACGTCACACCGCCACAGCCAATCAGAGCCCGCCATCATAGCCAGCCAATCACAGCCAAGCCATAGCCAAACGTCAACCACCGCACGCCAGTGGTGGGGATTAGCGCATAAAATGCCTTGCGAGCGCAGTCTGAGCATCTTTTTCGTATCAGCCTCGGTGTAGGCCGAAACCCTGCCCAAATTTGTACCTATTTACCGAAATTATAATAAAAGTGTGATTATTGTCTGAGCCTATTTTATTTATGCCCGCTGTTTCATCTCAGAAGTGGGATAAATAAAAAAAAGCTATGAAGCGCAATCACACCACAGCGCGAAATATAGGAAACTTAGTGCGCCCTGAAGGATGGAGCGACGAACCTGTACAATCGCCTGAATCAAGTGAAAACGAAGGTAGCGCACCAGGTTCGCCTCCGGCAAAAAAAATTCTTAGAAGACTTCTGGAGACGGAAGTACAAAAAGCCGTTCGGGATCTAGACGAAGAACTGCCCTTAAGAAGAAAAGACCATCGTGCATCGTCACTAATCCCCGAATTCGATCCCGATAGTGAAGAGTGTGCCACTGCAACAGCATGGTTTAAAAAGATTGACCAGCTCGGAGAGATCCACAACTGGAGCGAAACCACAAAGGCGTTCTACTTACAAGATAAACTGAGAGGTCAAGCTAGAAGATGGTATAATCGCCTCGACGAATATGATTATTCTTGGGACGAATGGAAGAGCATGTTGACTCGTTCTTTCCCTAGACATCGTGACTACGGCAACATGTTGGAAGAAATGATGAACCGTCGAAAAATGCCTGCCGAATCGATGACTAAGTACTACCAAGACAAAGTTTCCATGTGCTTCCGGTGCAAACTTTCTGACAGCGCTACTATCTCCTGCATTATTCGCGGACTACCAACATCTCTTCAAGCCAACGCGAGGGCCTTCCAGTGCGAACGGCCAGAAGAATTGTATGAAGGTTTTCTCTGCTCCTTGGATGACTATCAGCCACCGCAACCAACAGTCGCACAACGAGCGCCAAACAAAGACTTCAATAACCGTCAAACGGATAGAAAACTTATTTCCTTCAATCCAGACGTAGATCCATGTCCACGGTGTAAAAGACTGGCCACATACTGCGTAACTGCCCCTATCCAGATACACGATCGTGTTTTAAATGCGGCAAACAAGGGCACATCGCTACGCGGTGCATAATAGCCACGAAATCTGTGACGTCAGCAGACGAGAAGATCAAGGAAATTAAGCTTCTACAAAACAGCAACAAGGTCTATGAGAAGGTGGTTAAGATCAATGGTATATACGTAAAGTCCTACATTGATACTGGTAGTCAAGTAAATGTACTCAGCACTCACGTGTGTCGCTTACTAGACCTCGAAATTAACCGTACGAGTACAATACTGAAGGGGTTTTCTGGTGAAGCATTACCCAGCCGTGGAGAGGTTGAGTTTGAGCTAGATATCGATGGTATGCGCATCGCCTGCAAAGCTCATTTGACTGACGTTGATATGGGAAGCATCAATTTGTTAATTGGTCAACCTATTATCAACAGCGAAGGCATGTCCTTAGTGGTCAGCGACGGCAAGGCAACCCTCACGCAAGATGTTGATTTTTCAAGAAACTTTGACGTAGTTGAAGATCGCACCCGCTTCAAGATCATCACTGCCGAGAAAGAATGTTTATTGCCTGGCCTTTCCATCATCAAAGTGAATGTACTCAACAACGAGGAAGACAATGATGTCGTCACCACACCACAGCATTACGAACTACAAGGCGTGGCCTACTCAATCCCTGCCACCGCGCTGCGAGGAACTACTGGGTTCATCAAAGTCGTCAACAGCGGCACCAACAACATCACCTGGGAAGCCGGTGCCGTATTGACAAGAGCTGACAGCTGCATCACTCCCCGCCACCGGAGATTCAGGTTAGCTACCAAAAATATATTTTGCCTCCGCCTAAAGCCAAAGCCAGTTATTGTTGTCCCGTAGCCTCCATGTTGCACCAAAACATTGCTCATGTACTTACCATTATAGGGGGGATAAACGTTCATGAGATTAAAATAGGTCCATTAAATAAAAGCGATAGGGATAGTTTATTTAATTTACTAAACAAGTACAATAACTGTTTCGCTAGTAAAACACAAGAATTAGGTTGCACAGATTTATTGAAAATGAAAATAAACTTAACAAGTGATCAACCTATATATCGCCAGCCTTACCGCTTATCTCACAGCGAACAAGCTATAGTAAGGTCCAAAGTTGCTGAATTATTAGATGCAGGTGTAGTCCAAGAGTCAGAATCGTGTTTTGCTTCTCCAGTTATCCTTGTTAAGAAGAAGAACGGTGATAGTAGGCTTTGTGTCGATTACCGCGCCCTTAATGCGATCACCGTTAAGGATAGGTATCCTTTACCAAACATAGACGATCAAATCTCCAAATTAGCCGGCAAAAAACTTTTCACAAGTCTTGATTTAGCACAAAGTTATCATCAAGTGCAAATCGATCCAGTAGATGTACACAAAACCGCTTTTATAACACCTCAGGGGCACTATGAATATAAGCGCGTTCCGTTCGGCTTAGCTAGCCAACGCACCGTCTGTTTTTATGCGACTTATAAATAAAATTGTAGATTCGATAAGAAACGCCACTGACAGTTCAAAAAATGAAAATAACGCAGGTAGTTTAAAAACTAGTAGTAATGTGTTGTTTAGTGAGTACGAAGTGTTGGCTTTCTTAGATGATTTATTATTACCCTCTGTTGATGTTCGGTCGGGTTTGGATATTTTAGAAAAAGTGCTCTACAAGTTAAAAACTGAAAACTTAAAACTAAATATGAGTAAGTGCTCATTTTTGCAAAATAGATTAACATATTTAGGTCATGAGATCTCGTCTGATGGCATTCAGCCGGGTGAGTCCAAATTGGCAGCTGTTGCGAAGTTTCCTGTTCCCCGTAACGTACATGATATTCGACAGTTTATCGGATTGTGTAGCTACTTTAGAAAGTTTATTAAAAATTTTGCTGTTATTGCCCGACCGTTAACTGATTTGACCAAGAAAAACGCGGTGTGGAATTGGAGTAGCGAACATTCTAATAGTTTTGAGCAATTGAAAGTGTGTTTATGTACAAAACCTACGCTAGCTTTATATGACCCTACACTGCCAACGGAGATTCACACGGATGCATGTAAATCAGGTATCGCGGGAATTTTATTACAAAAGCAAACTGATAATACACTACGTCCCGTTATGTACTTTAGTAGAGTAACTAGTAAGGAAGAAAGCATGTACCATAGTTATGAACTCGAAACTCTTGCCGTGGTCGAGTCGTTGCGTCGGTTTAGGGTATATATTGTAGGTAAACATGTCAAGGTAGTGACTGACTGCACGGCTGTCAGAGCCACATTAACTAAACGCGATATAATTCCTCGCATTGCTAGGTGGTGGCTTTCGATCCAGGATTTCGATATGAGCGTAGAATATAGGCCGGGGGAGCGTATGAGACATGTTGACGCGTTAAGTAGGAACCCGATCGATGCTGTGAACGTTAACCGCCTTGAAGTGTCTGACTGGTTCTATACTATCCAGTACCAAGATGACAAGTTAAAGCGGATTATCGATCAGCTTAAGAATGGTTCAGCTACCTCCGAAATAACTAACAACTATGTTTTCCTAAACGATAGGCTATATCGAAAAACTCTATACGGCAATCGTCTGGTAGTGCCAAACCTGGCTCGATGGAAGTTAGTCCAAATGCACCATGATGAGATTGGTCATGTAGGCCTACAAAAAGTGTATGGACTTGATAAAAAAGACTATTGGTTTCCTAAAATGACCCGGTTTGTTCGTAAATATGTTTCTGCATGTCTTAGTTGTGCGTACGGCAAAGGTGATTACGGAAAGAAAGAAGGTACATTATTTCCTATACCTAAACCCACAGAGCCAATGGTCATGGTTCATATAGACCACCTGGGACCCTTTTGTAAGACTGCAAAAGGTTATCAGTATATGTTAGTGATTACAGATTCTTTTTCAAAATTTGTTATTGCAGAGCCTTCCCGTTCCGTTAATTCCGTAGAAACCATTAGACTTCTTAAGAAAGTATTTAGTTTATTCGGATACCCTGACAGAGTTGTAAGTGACCACGGAAAAGCTTTTACAAGTAGATATTTTAAAAGTTTTCGGGTGAAAAACAATTCAGGCATATTTTGACTTCTATTGCATGTCCGCGAGCCAATGGTCAAGTAGAACGTTCGAATCGAACCATCCTAAATGCATTACGAGCCACTAACCCTAGCGAAGCCTCTAACAACTGGGCAAACAGCTTACCTGACATTATCTGGGGCATTAATAATACTAGGAACGAAAGTACGACCTACCGACCTTACGACCTGATGTTTGCCAGAAGTGCTAGGCCGCTATGTGACGTTAGCACTGGTGGGAGTTCTAGTGAGTCCGTTGAGGTTAGGCGTAAGAATGCGAGCACTCGCTTGAAGATAGCGAGCGATAGGATGAAACGTAACTTTGATAGGAAACGCAAACCAAGTCGTGTGTACAAGAAGGGGGAATTAGTTTTATGGCGACAAGCTCCCACGAGCAGTGCAGCTAAGGTAAATACAAAGCTCGACGACATCTACTCTGGACCTTATGTAGTAATCAAGGTAGTAGGCAATGATAGATATAGAATTCGGAGTATCAAAGGTCTCCGGGGTTACAAGGCATTCACCGGCTTGGTCGCAGCAGACTCTTTAAGACCTTATGTCAGTATAACTCCTGTATCTGACAGTGCCAGTAGTTCTGACGAACAGCTTGAAACCGAAGACCTTCTCGATTTACTGGAAAGCTAACCATGTCCTCCCATTGCGGGAGCAATTTATTATTTCAGGACGGCCGAATGTTACGTCACACCGCCACAGCCAATCAGAGCCCGCCATCATAGCCAGCCAATCACAGCCAAGCCATAGCCAAACGTCAACCACCGCACGCCAGTGGTGGGGATTAGCGCATAAAATGCCTTGCGAGCGCAGTCTGAGCATCTTTTTCGTATCAGCCTCGGTGTAGGCCGAAACCCTGCCCAAATTTGTACCTATTTACCGAAATTATAATAAAAGTGTGATTATTGTCTGAGCCTATTTTATTTATGCCCGCTGTTTCATTACATAAATTCCCACCAAGCTGAAAATCGGTAAGATTGCTTAAAATATCATTAAAAACAAAATTTGAAAGTTCCCCATCTTTCCCCTGTAAGGAAAAAATGTTATTCAAGGTCAAAGGTCAAAAAATTAGTTTTTTGCGATTTTCAGCAAAACGGTAAGTTTTATCATAAAAATACCTCGGACAAAAATTGTAGATTATAAAATTATCTACAAAAACTAAATTCATACTTTTTTTTTTTACGAGCCACCGTTTTTGAGATATAACGATTCAAAAAGTTGTAAAAGTTGTAATCGTCATAATATGCACGAGTACGCCACGTATATATACATCTCTGTAGTTGTAATATATGTTAAAATATTCTTCTATCGGTCATTGTAACTTACACTACTAATATAAAATATACATAACTTATAACTATAAGAATATCAGGTAAAATGAATCCTTAATTTATACGCCTTTGTAACCTTGAGAAAACACCTGTCCCCTGTTCAATTGTGTGCGTGGCTAGGGTCTTATACCTGCTATAGTAAATAAAATACTGCTATACTCGGATTTGTAATTCAAGATCAAAAAATCTACTACAAGGTTGCCACTGCAATAAAATATGTTTACAATAGTAAATTCTGTTTTTTTAAAAAGTCAACCGTATATAACAAATTTATTGGTAATATTAATCCTATGATTTTCAACAGTAATTTGAGTTATTTATATTCCTATAAATGCAAGACTACTTAATAAAAACGTTAACATCGGTAATTTTTGGTAACAAATCTGGTATTGTACTTGTAACACTTCAGGGGTTCATAACATTTAGTGCAATATTACACCAAGTTAAGAACAAACTCGGACGCAATAAAAATATTACATACATCATAAATTATCGGGAAAAAAGTGCATACTTGGCTTCATGGTTGTTATATCGCCGCTATTTTTATCGGCCATGACACTACAATCTGCTAGGCTCAATACAATTTTGAGAACGTATAGTTTATTTCTAAATATGTGTTGCATTTAATTACTCAATATAAATGAACACTTTCACTTTACGAAACTATTATTTTATTGTTTTAGACAAACACCTTAATTATCAGTAAGTGATATTTAGTTTTATTTAGTAGTATTTATGTATGTAATAACACACATACATAAAATTACGCCTTTTCCGTGATGTTGGTATGAAATAAAATGAAGAAGTACCTATGTTGTAACATAGTAACATAGTTATAAAAAACAATGTCTATTTTGTGGCCAGGAATTGAATGAGAAAAGAAAACCCTCAGATATTCGCCGTCGAATCAGTCAAGTAAGTACCCTTCAATTTAAAGATTCAATTCTGGAAATTGCTCGGACTCGTAACGATACTACAACAAAAGATGTACTTTCTCGACTCGAATTTAAATATGATTTAGCTGCTGCGGAAGCTAAATATCATCACGATTGCTACACTTCTTTCATGAAACCTTCCAGTGGACTTAAAATCGGTCGTCCTAAAGATGAAGCTACGAATCGGGCAATGGAGGAAATATTTACTTACATGGAAAGTAGCGACGACTGTCAGTTTACTTTAAACGAATTAAAGAGTATTTGCAAATGTGAAACTTTAGATAACAGAACAACGAAGCTACAACTAAAACTGAAGTATGGTAATAAACTTATTATCACTGAGAAATCTGGAGCATCAACATTCATATGCTTAGTAGATAATCATCATGATATTTTGAATCAAGCCTGATACGAAAAAAAAAGTTAATAAAAAAGAAGAACGATTCAGAGTCCTGCTGGCAGGCTGCAGGCAGCTGCAGATATAATTCGCGAAGACATTCAAACCGCAGTGTTTGATAATTCTAACTACCCTCCACCAGGTCGCATGTTTGAAGATTTAAATAATGAAATCCCAGAATCGTTGACGTATTTTGTAGAACGAGTGATTTTAAAGAATAAACGATCAAGTTTAGATCACTTAAAATTAGTATGCACAAATATTTGCCATAGTCTCATGACTGCTGTTCGACCAAGGCCTTTTAAGTCTAAATTACAATTAGGCCTCGCAGTTTTTTTTCATCGAAAGTTCGGTTTAAAGCGTTTTATACAAATCTATTCGTCATTTGGTTTATGTGCATCCTATAATGAAACAATAATGTATGAGGCAGCAGCAGTTTTTCATTGTCCTCCTCATGTCCTATCACCCGAAAGTGGCACGCTCATTCAATACGTTGCCGACAATGCTGATATTAATGTGAATACGCTCGACGGCAATAACACACTCCACATAATGGGTATTATTCAAATTGTTACTCCTAAACATTCAGTTTTACTAGAAGAGCCTATGCCACGAATGAAAGAAGCCCTTTCAGCAATAGATTTCAAAGCAAAAGCTCATGTGCCAATACAAATCTATCAAAATGACGGTGTGGTAGGTTACAGTAAAATAAATGTTACAGATTTTGTTTATGGTACTGAAACGGTATCTTTCCTCAAAAAAGCTGTATGGTTTTATGGGAAATGGAAAAACGAGTCTTTACCTGGTTGGAATGGTTTCATTGAACGTTTAACAAATAATCATATAAATTACTCTATATCTCAAATTTCATTTTTACCGTTTATTCACCAACCAGCCAGTAACTATAATACTATTTATACGACTTTACTTTGTGCATTAGAGAATGAAAAACGGTATGGCCACAATGTATGCATCGTGACTTTCGACCAGCGCCTGTACGCTAAAGCTCGAGAAATTGTATCAGCCGCACCTGAGGGCTCTGAAGTATCAAAAATCATCGTCAGACTCGGAGGATTTCATCTACTGATGTCCTTTCTGGGAGCAATCGGTCATATTATGCAAGGAAGCGGCATGAAAGAAGTACTCACAGAAATCTATGCGGTAAAATCATTAGAAAAAATGCTCAATGGTCATGCTTACGCAAGAGCTATTCGAGCTCATACACTACTTCAGCTTACTTTAGCAATTATAATATTAAAAGAAGTTAAAATTGATGACATCGTGGATGCAGATCTAATCATAAATATCGAGCACATATTAGATAACACTCTTTCATACAATGATATTGAAAATGATGATAAAGTATCTGGAGCTTTGCTTAATAAATTGAATCAAAAATAAAATAAAAAAGTAAAGGACAGTCGTACATCGGTTAACACCGTTGTCACATAGGCTCGGCTTGGTCGCGGTGCACGCTATCTATCTACCTACCTACGCTACGGATCTTAATACGATGAAGACTTGCGCCGCATGTAACAATACTGCGCGGCAGAATGACTATTTGGAATGCGTGCGATGCGCGGAAGCATATCACTTCTTATGTCTTAACTACTTAGCAGAAGATGCAAATCGCATGGACAATGACTTTAAAACTAAATGGATGTGTCCTAATTGTATGAATAAACAGCCGAAAGGCGATAATTTCAATGTCACGGTCCGTCCTTCAACACCGACGGGTCTAGCGGAAGTCACCTTTAATGTCACTCGTCGTAAGGTTCAAAGTCAAAACAAGACGGACACCTCACTGAACTCGGATTTTGTCAAGCGATCGGAGATCCAAATGATTATACGCGAAGAAATGCGAGCGGCAATGAGCGATTTCGTTGGTGAAATAACAAACACGTTAAACTCGCGTCTTCGTGATTTGAACGATCAGTTTTGCGAGTTTAAGCATTCCAAGGGTTTTCTGAGCGAGCAGTTTGACTCATTGAAGAGCAGTATTGACGATCATGGCACAAAAATTAAACATCTACAAACAGAAAATAACACCGTACGATCGGAGGTGCAGTTGCTTTCGAGTCGAGTACGTCACATGGATCAAATGTCCAGGTCAGCTAACCTAGAACTACAGTGTGTGAATGAACATCGGTCCGAAAATGTGGTCACTATCTTAAAGCAACTTTGCAGTGTTGTAAAGTTCCCTATTAACGATAGTGATATAGCATATTGCTCACGTATTGCCAAGACCAATCCCAACTCGACAAGGCCACGATCCATTTTGGTCAAGTTTTCTAACCCGCGTACCAGAGACTCCGTTCTTGCTGCTTCTATACAATACAACAAGGATCATAAGGATGAAAAATTGAACTCCAGCATACTTGGCCTCGACGATAAGAAGACCCCGTTGTATGTGGTTGAGCATTTAACCGTCGAAAACAAAAGTCTCCACGCTGCTACCCGCCTCCGTGCAAAACAACTGAACTACAAATACGTTTGGGTGCGCAGCGGTCGTGTGTACACGCGCAAATCGGACACTACGGAGGCTGTATTCATCCGTGATCTTGATGTAGTGAATAGTCTTAAGTAGCGTAATATATATATACATATTTTTTCTCTCAATCATGTCGCATTTTTGCCTATATTAATCTAATACTTTCGCGGGTAATATAAAAATTTATTTTCAAAATGTCAGAGGTCTTAGGACCAAAACCAGGGACTTTTACCTTAATATTTTGGAATGCGAATATGACATAATTGCATTATGCGAAACATGGCTGGCTGGTGATATACTAGACTCCGAATTATTTAGTGAAAAGTATATAGTTTATAGACGTGATCGTGAGTCTAGCGGTTTCCATAATAGTAAAAGTGGTGGAGGTGTTTTAATAGCAGTATCTAAATTGTTATCTTCACGTCGCTTTCAACATCTTGAGAGTAAGTGCGAGGATGTTTGGGTGAGTACGGATATTAACATAGAAGGAAAAGCCAAACAACTCCATATATGTTGTGTATATATTCCTCCACCAATACAATCTCACATTCTTGAACACTTTTTTGATAATATACATATTTCCGATAGTTGTTGCAGGACACTAATATTAGGTGACTTTAACATGAGTGGTGTTCATTGGACTGGTTTGCCGGGAAAGCCTCTTGTAGCATCATTGAATCATAATAGCAAGTACGAACAGATGCTCTCTGATTTTTTATCGTTTCAAAATTTAAATCAATACAATTGGATTTTGAATAGTAAAAATAGAATATTAGATTTAATTTTGACTAATATGGAAGTGACCGGTTTACGCCAGAGCTCGCATCCGCTGAGCAATATCGACCCGTATCATCCACCATTAGAGTGGGAATTAGAGTGTCGAGCTTCCTGTGATACTTTTAAAGCCTATCATGAACCTAGATTTAGATTTTTTAAAGCTGACTACGCCAAGATACTTGAGGATCTAGGTGGCATAAATTGGAGTGAGGTATTTCCTACAAACCTAAATATAAATACAATGGTCTCTAAGTTTTACGAGATAATTAATAGTATTATAATTAAACATGTACCTAAATCTAAAACCAAGTCAAATAAATATCCCACATGGTATAGCAAGTCTCTCATTAATTTATTGCGTGAAAAAAATAAATATCGTATACTTTATTCAAAATACAAAAACCCTTTAGATAACATCACGTTCCGTGTACTCAAAGAAAGGAGTATCATACTATTGCAGAATAATTACAAAACATATATTTCTTCTATTGAATCTTCTCTCCCAAATTATTTTGGTCTTTTTTAAAACAAAAACGTCACGGTGCGAGTTCATACCCATCTAGTATGAATTACGGAGGAGAGGTTGCTTCAAATAGGCCGGAAGTTTGTAATCTTTTTGCCGCTTGTTTTTCTTCGGTTTATGATAATAATAATATTAAGAACAGTTCTTCCACTCCTCAGTTGCCGTCTTCTTTTGAACCAACTATTCCTGAGAATCCCTATTCACATAATTTAAGTAGTATACTTTTTACGAAAGAGGTTGTCGAAACAGCTTTAAAAAGACTTGATCCTTACAAAGGCCCTGGGTCGGATGGCCTACCCTCAATACCCGCAATTAGACGTTGTAAAGTGATTTCAGAACCACTGACTATACTTTACAATCATTCACTAGCGACCGGCTGCTTTCCGTTAGATTGGAAAAAAGCGTTAATTACTCCAATATTTAAGTCAGGTGTCAGGTCATCCATTGAAAATTATAGACCGGTATCGATTCTTTCTGTTTTTGGCAAGGTCTTCGAGTCACTAGTTTACCCAATTCTGTCGTGGCATCTCAAACAGGTCCTTATCCCTCAACAACACGGCTTTATTAAGGCCAGATCGACCTCCACTAATTTGGTCAGTTTCATGACTGACGTTGTTGATGCTTTGGATCGTGGCGCTGCAGTTGACACCGTCTACACGGACTTTAGCAAGGCCTTCGACAAAGTGGACCACCAGATCTTGGTAAACAAGCTATATCACTGTGGCATCATGGGCAACTTGCTAAATTGGTGTGGATCTTACCTGGCCGGTAGGTCTTCGGTTGTGGTTATCGATGGTTTTGCCTCCTCGGGGTTCGCGGCATCTTCTGGAGTGCCACAGGGATCGCACTTAGGCCCGTTATTTTTCAACTTCATCAATGATGTTAAGTCTTGTTTTATGCACTCTGACATTTCGACGGTCCCTACGTATAAAGCGACATGTCAAAAACATAGGTTTACAGGAGAGCGTGATAAAGGTTCAAATCTCTCTACAAATTTTGGTATGAACAATTTTAATTATATTTTTACTCCAAAGTTTTATTCGTTTGAGGAAGTTTGTAACGGTATTGGTACATATTTAATTTTTATCGATTTTCTTGATAAAACTGACAGTTGACCGTTTTTACATTGTTATCAAAATGAAAAAATACAAGACAAATCTAAGATATCTGTATATACTTGGGTAATACCAACTCAATAAATTAAATTATTTTTCAAGTCAATGTTTAATGAAAATATAAATTACTGTCATTATTTTCAAAACCATACCTTAAAAATCTTTAGATAGCTATCCTTAAGTATAAACTATACATTAATGGACACATGTCTGTTTTTACGTTGCTAGTGTTTAATACGGCACAAGTATAGAGCCAAACGTAAAAAAACACAAGTCCATAATAAAATTAATACTGAGACACCGGTTTATAAATAAAATCTTATTGTAGTCTCAGTATTAATTAATTATTTAAAGTACAAGTCTTTATATTAAAGAGTTATTTATTTTAAGTGAAAATCATCTAACAAATCAACTTTTTTATATTTATTTGTAGTCTCATCGTAAATCTCAGTTCCTCTTATCATTAATAATTATTAAGTAATTTCAGTATGTGAAACAAAAAATAATCACAGCTTTATTCAGACGGAGCGCTGCACACCTTAGTGAACTGTCAGAAAGGGTCCAAAAGGCACATCTGGCGGTTCAAAGGGGAGTGTTGATCCCGACACTAATGGACAAGCGGAAGTTGGGTATGGCAGAAGAAGCACGACAGTAGAATAAACGCAGTGGAGATGCGAGCACTTAGAAGTATGCTAGCACTGGAAGTGAGTGATAGAATTAGAAATGAAATAATCAGAGAACGTTGTGGTGTGAAAGAAGATGTAGTGACTAAGGTTGAGAAAGGTATGCTAAGATGGTTTGGTCATGTTGAGAGGATGAATGAGAGACGATTAACGAAAGGCAAACATAGAAGAAGCATAAATGGAAATGTCGAAGGCCAAGAAAGACCTTCCATGACCAAATAGGCCAAAGTTTGAAGAAGGGTCAAGTACCCGTAATCTACAAGCATGCATGAAGCGATTGATGGATGTGAAAGAAGCGAAAGTGGTGTGCCAGGACCGTAGCACATGGCAGGAAGTGATCTCTGCCTACCCCTCTGGGAAAAAGGCGTGATTTTATGTATGTATGTATGTATTTATTCAGACTATAATAATAATAATAAAGATGATTATTATTCTTACAATTATTGTCTCATCGTGAACCACAGTTTCTCTTATCATTAACAATTATTATAATAATGTAATTTCAGTATGTGTAACAAAAAATAATCACAGGTTTATTCTACTAATTGTATGTAGTGTTGTTCTAAAAGGAACACAATTTTTATAAATAAAGCACATAGAGGTACTCAATTTCTAATCTTCTTCATCCTGCCTGACCTTTCTCTTCTTTAACATGATTAAGATTCTTATAGAAAATATGATACTTTTTTGGAATAATCATTGTATCACATAAATGTTTTAAGTCTTTGTATTTTACTTCAGTGATAGGAATTGCCTCTTTGTATAATTTCTCTAGAATCAGATCTTCCTTCTTCTATACTCCCCTAGTATTTTTTATGTTATGTTCGCAGTTTAGAGTTCTATAGCTTTCTTCGGAGAAGTTGTATTTAAATTTAACAATGTCTGGGTGAGCCCCTTCAATTTTTACTTCTCTTATTTTATTCCAAAAAATTTTATCAGAACTTGTATCTTTTTACCACATGAACACGAATCGACACGTTTTTTGGGGAATCTCCCGTAAATAACGTTATGTTTGACATGACCGCGCTCGCTAGATTTGGCGCGCATTTTAAAACAGAGTACAAAAGGATATATAGATATCCGCATCTACGACATTGCTTCTTTGTAATTATCACACTTGTTCTCTTATACGTTCCTTAAATTGGCAAAAGTATTAATATTTAGAAAAAAAATTATATATGGGCGTATGCGTAAAGATAAATCATTGCGAAAAATGCAATAAAAAAAAAACACTTTTTTTACATGTCCTTATATACGTAGGGACCGTCGATTTATCTGTACGCTGACGACCTAAAAGTCACTAAACGAATAGATAGTGACACCGACTGGAGACTACTTCAAGAGGATTTGGACCGATTTTCCAACTGGTGTAATTTAAACCTAATGAAATTGAACGCTGATAAATGTAACTTTGTACATTTTTCCCGCAACAAAAAACCTTATTTCAATTCATACAAAATTAGGGACAACACGATCAGAGAATTGAATGTAGTCAAGGATCTTGGAGTTTATGTAGATAACACACTACGCTTCCATGTACATGTTGATAAAACAGCTACCAAATGTTTTAAGCTTTTGGGTTTTGTAATTCGTAATTGTCGTGATTTTAAACATTACTCGAGCAAAATAGCAGTTTATTGTTCACTTGTACGTTCTACCTTGGAATATTGCTGCGTTGCTTGGACACCTTTTTATGAGATACACAAAAATCGCCTAGAGTCAATACAAAAAATATTCCTTTGGCACCTTTCATTTCAAAATGGGATGGCTAGGAAACTCCCTTCTTATAACTCACGGTTAAAATATTTTAAACTTGCAAGTCTAGAGAAACGTAGAACGCTATTGGACAGCCTGTTCTTTATAGTTAACGGTCTTATTGATTGTCCAGATCTACTGAAACATGTGAATTACAGCGCTCCCTTCAAACTAGCTAGAAACTCAAGATATCTTCCATTCAAACCGAAAAGATTTAGGACAAATTTGGGTCATTTTTCAACCATGAATAGAATTCAGTCCCAGTTCAGTCAATTGTCACGTTTGTCTGATGTTGATGTCGATGTGTCCTATTCGCTACCTAAATTTAAATCTAAACTGGTAGCATTAATTGCCAGCCCAACGTAGTTTGTCTGTTTAGTAAGCTTCATATACTAGTATAGTTTTGGGTGGGTTGGCAGGTCCTGAGGTCGCATTTTCCTAGGATCTGTCAACACTCCTATTTTTTCTACTAACCGCAGCACTTGAGTTGTTCTCATTTCTTTTTTTGATTGCTTTCTAATGTCTAATGTATAACTTCAACTGTTTGCATGCCGTGGTAGCCTTTAATTAAGGCAGCACTTCAGGATGTGTTTTGTACTTCTGGGATCTCATTGTGGTGGTGTGTGCTTTGTTGGCTATCCTTAAATAAATAAATAAATAAATAAGAAAGAAAGAAAGAAAGAAAGAAAAACATTTATTGACCACGACATAGAAATAACAAATACAATGAGACATAAATACACAAGACACAAAAACAATAAAAAAAAATTAAAAGAATATGAGGAACGAGGACCAACTGCAAAACTTTGGATTCAGTATTTTCATATGGTTTCTATTGCTAAAGAGTTCCTAAGAGCTGAGCGTACGGGGGATTGGAAAGCTCATTTAAACTGCGTCAAAGAAATGCTTCCTTATTTTCATGCATCTGGTCATTTTCCTTATGCTAAGTCTGCACACCTTTACTTGCAGGATATGCAACAGTTTCGATAGATCATGAAGTTTACGAAAGATTTTCAGACGGATTTTTCACAGTTAGGCGTTCTGACAAATTAAGTTGTGGAACTTCAACGGACATGGTAAGCAGTCTATGATGAAAGCCATGAAGACAGATGGAGGTATTGCTCGAGGGAGAAGTACAAAAGAGAGTGTCATAAGTAAATGGGTTTATAGTATGCACGCTATGAATACCGTTTGTGAAAAATTAGAAGATCTCGCTAACGTCAGGATGGATACGACCGAGCAGCATGTTGATGCAAGTGATTCCCGAATGAAAAAAGATGCTAAAGACGTACGAAAACTTTTAGAGTGGTTTTCAACGCATTATCCTGAAGCAAAGTTACGTAGGTAGGGGAGGAAATAAAAAGAATAATTAACAGTACAAATTTATTTTAGAAAAACACCTTCTGGGTAAATTAATTCGGAGAGCGAGGGACGAGGGTCGAGATTGAGCTGTGATTATCAAACCGCTTAGGAAAGCTACTATCCTGGTAGGGTAGTCCGCAGCCGTTGAGGGTAGGTCGTGCAGGCAGCTTCTGCACGAGGTTGTAGGCGGCGCGGGTCAGGACACGCAGTAAGGCGTAGGCACGTGGTAGGCGGCCAAGCACGTTGTGTTGCCTACACAAGGGATTGCTGGTAGCAGCGTAGGTAGGAGGTCCCGCTTGCACTAACTCGTGTCCGCTAGATATGTGCCCCGCACTTTGAAGTCCAGACTTAGAGCCCTGGAATGATGGTAGGTAGGTTTCAGCACACATCCTTGTCCCCGCAATGGACCGCACCCACTCCGAACAACAAGCAGTGGGAGCAGCATTCCCACTAATTAATTGCTGAGGTGAGGGAATCCATTACATTGACAAGTAGTTAAAACACATAGAAATCAGCAACAATAATTTAGAATAAGGAACATTGAAATATTTAGCCAAAGTTAAATTAAGACTAACTAGATTTGCAAAACGTAATTATGCCGGTAGGTTGACAAAAAAACAAAACAATAAGAAGGCATAATTACGACCTAAGAAATGCAACCTATTAGCCTATTGCAACACACTCACCCGATCTGGGGTATCACTGATTTTATAAAAATGTGAACGTAGAAAGTTAACGTGGCAATGGGAGCCGCAAATTCGCGTTAAATTACGATAAGTTGCAAAAGTATGATCAGGAGCAAAAAGAGGAAGCCCCCGGCGTCTGCGCCTCTATTTATACCGTTGGTTTTGACGTTTGAATTTTGAAGTGACATTTCTTTTGACGTGCACTAATTGCATGCGGCAAAAGAATAAAGCTATGGACAGCCTTAGGATATTTGATATCCATTGCAATATATTTATTGATTTTTATTATTAAAATTGTATATTGAAATTAAATAACAAAAATTATGAGAAAAATAACGTACTACGTTACAATCCTTTTCCAGACGTAAGCAAAATTGTTTCTTTTGCGAGTGGTGTCGTTGGTGATGATAAAATCAATTGTTATAAAGCTCGTGAAGTTGGGCTTGCTTCTATGGCAAAAATGACAGGACTCACATTCAATAATGTTAAATTAAAACGCTCTGACAAAGTTGTTCCTCTTTTAGCTATGACTAGTACCATAAAAGTTCATGAAGAAAAAGTACCTGTAGACCCTGTATTGTTGTTCCAACGCATGAGTATTACTGCAGCATTTCAAGATGAAATAGAAAAGTATTTTGAATATGAACTATCTCCCTACCCTCTATCGTTATTCGATGACATCGGGATGCGTAAAACACAGAAGTCTGCAATTTACGATTGTTTCGAAACGCTAGACTTTGATATTAACAACACAAATGCGACATACATCATTGACGGAGGATACTTACTACATCGCGTTGTGTGGGATAGTGAAGAAACATTCAACGTTATATAAGATAAATACGTTGTAACGTTGTAGACTAAATGTCCATTATCAACGTTAACCTTATTTATAAATATAAATTAAAAACGTACTACTTAATATTAAAACTAAATAAATCTAAAAGTAAATTAATTAAACTAATGTATACCTTAACTGAAATATGCTAATCCTAACAACTAAGTAATAATAGTAAAATAAATAAATTAAAGTAAGGAACCCTGAATCTAATCATGTTTAGTCGCTGGTTTTTGTGTTCCACGCGGACGCGCGTTCGCATCTCTAAGTGCGTTGCCGAGGATTTCCGAGAACAGCCGATCGCGGAGATGCGGCCGTTCGGTTTTACTCGCCGGGAGACCGATTTTGGACTTGCTGCGCAACGCCTGTGTCGCTCCTTGCAAGGAAGCCGTTACGATCGCGCTCCGATCTGCACGTATTAAATGCAACTACATACTTAAGTAATTAATTGTATCCCGCTGGGGTGAGTTCTCATTTAAGTGCTTACGTAGTGTTCTTAGTGTTAATTAGTGCTGCTTAACCTGCTGCTTTGCATAGTCGAGTGATAGGTGAGGTCAGGACTTGGCCTAGGTTTACCGACGGCTGATGCAGAGCTTACTAATGCTTGCCGTACGCATTCCAGGATCCTGGATTACCCTTCAAGCGGTCGCACCTACTCCTACCTGTGCCAGAGAGCTGCAGAGGACTACCCACCTACTTGGGAATATAAACCTACCCTCCGCTATAGAAGGCTGAAGACCACGTCACTCTCCTGATGCGGAATGAGCTCTGGGAATCTGGGACGAGTTAGATTCCTGTCAGGCCAGTGTCCTTCCTCACATTTCCTTACTCGCGTAGCTGGCGTGTAAGGAACAAGACCATTTATTTCTAATAAACAGTTATATTAATTCCGTTGTTTCCTTGACTCACGACCTACATCTGTGAAGCCTCTGTCTAGTTAGCCGGTTGTCACAGTGGCGCCCAATAACGTGGTTGGTCTTGTTCCGAATACGCTGGTTGCATATAGCAGTCTTAGGTTGGCAGTCAACATTTTGTGAACGAGGAGGCGTCTACAGCACATCAGCGAACTGGTACGTCTTATTTCTAAACTAATATCTATTCTACCTACTATACTAAGTATTTAAGCTAATTACTTTGTTAATTGTTACGTATGCAAATAGATATAAACATTTTTTTTTTCTAAATATAATTAGAATATTTATGTACACATTGCGAAGAATAATAACTAAAAAAAAATTGTATTCAGTATTCATTACAGAATTGTAGTTGTAAGTGAGTACGTAACAGTTCGCAATCCGAGAGTGCTGATTTTGCATTTTATTATACCTACCTACCTACCTTGATAAATTTCTTTCGGGTTATAAACTCTGTAGATATAGCCAAATCGTAGTAAATAACTAGATTCTTGTAATAAGTACTTCTAGATTGACTTAAAGTAGTTGCTTTGGATGCGGTTAATTGTACTCTAGTTTGGTTATTTTTTTTGTTATTTTTTCAAGATGGGAACTCACCCTATCAAATACTTTCTGCTTAATAAAAATGAATTATCTTACGAGGTACTCATTAGGGGCGAAGAACCTGCAGGCACTGTGCTGGGGCTGCGTAAACAGATAAATAAGATTATCTTATTAGTACCAGATGACGAAATCATTGATTCAGGGTTACCTATTTCTAGTGACTGTGAGGGCGTAATTATTTCTATTAAAGAATTAGCTACAAAAGTAAATACTCTGCAAGACAAATATGATGATAATTTGTTTCAAAGAACTATGACCTTACATAATCATGTTTACTACCGGCTTAAGCGATTGGATAAATCAGACACTTCGTTTACTTCCCAAATAAAATCTATTTATAAAGAATTCGATTTACTTTCTAATAAACTCATGACTTTGAATAAATCATTTTCAACTTCAGCTGCCCCTGCAGAGCAAAGTTCGTCTTCATCAAGTGATAGTTCTCAAATTATTACTGTACATTGTGATCATTCAAATACCACGGAACTCAAATTAAAGTATGACGGTAAAAGTTGCGTTCGTGCATTCGTGCAGAGGATGAAGGAGCATAAGACTGTTCGTAATCTACCCTCAAATAAGTTATTACTGTACGGTGCTGATATTTTTACTGGAAACGCACTACACTGGTATCGCAGAGTGCGTGACTCAATAAAAGATTGGGATGAGTTAATAGCTCAACTTATAGAAGATTTTAGCCCGGTTGATTATGACTATAGACTTATGACAGAAATAAGGAATCGGACGCAGGGTGATCAGGAAGGTATTATAATCTACTTGGCTATAATGTCGGAACTGTTCTCACGCTTGACTAAAAAGCTAAGTGAACAGGATAAGCTAGAGATTCTAATACACAACATCCGCCCTTGTTATTCAGCTGTTTTGGCTTCCTGTATCACCGGAATAGAATCAATAGGATTACTTCGAAAACTGTGCCTTAATTTCGAAAAAATTCAATGCTTATCTTCAAATTTTCATGAACCTCCTAAAATAAATAATAACACACTAGCCCCAGATCTGGCTTATTACTCGAGGAGCTATGATAATTACTCAAGGTCGTACAATAGTAATAGGCAAACTAATAGTTCATCGGTGGCAGCTGTAGAACCAGCACCCGTTGATGCAGTGAAGAAATACATCTTTTGCCCTCGTTGTCGCTGTAACGACCACTCGCTGAGACAGTGCAGGAGGGAAAGGTATCCTATTTGCTTTAAGTGCGGCCTTAAAGATTTCACGTTTCTTAACTGTCCTAAATGCCACCCTAAACCTAGTACAAAAAACTAATTAACGAAGATTGTTGCATAAGGAATTACAGTTCAAACAATTTTGATAAAAATGATTGGTTGAACTGGTTAAATACAGTTAAAATGTATTTCAGTAGCTATTCTATTGCGACAATCTTTGATAAAAAACCTGCAAGCGACCTTCGTCCTTATGTTACTGTAAAAGTTAACACTCTTAGCATGTGTGGCTTATTAGATTCCGGATCTGCAGTCTCCATATTAGGAAATAACTCACATTTAAGTATTATTGAATCTACTGGTCTACCAGTATATGCCAATGACAACTCATCATTCATAACTGCTAGTGGTCACAGACTAGATACATCAGGTTATATTAATCTACCAATATCTTTCGAAAACCAAACGCATGTATTAAAAATGTACATAATGCCTTCTGTGACGTCATCATTGATTCTTGGTGTAGATTTTTGGAAAAAATTTAAACTACTATCTAAATTTTCTAAATCTATTTCATTAACTGATTCTAATTTGCAAATTTAGTTTTAATTTTTGCAGTATGTACGTCGACATTTTGGTTCCCGAGTTACTGTCGTATTTGATGGCTATCATGATTGCACGAGAAATACCAAAGCTGCAGAACAGCGTCGTCAAACTTTAGCAGCATCTTCTTCAATTGATATTTTATTTGATGAAAATATGACAGTTCCAACCAGCCAACAAAAAATTATTTCTAATACTCACAACAAGTCTCGATTCATTTCAATGTTGCAAGAAAGATTTACTTCGGAAAATATATCGGTAAGACAAGCTGATAATGATGCTGACGTATTGATTATTGAAACAGCAATTGAGCAATTCAATGTGACAAATACAACTATTGTTGTTGGTGAAGATGTAGACTTACTCGTATTATTGACTGCTCGAACTCCAACTGAAAAAACTATTTTCTTCTTAAAACCAGGAAAAGCTCAACATCAATCAGAAATGTATTCATCAAAAAGTTTATCTACTTTTGCAAAGTGTCAAAATCATGTACTATTTTTACACGCAATAAGTGGCTGTGATACGACATCTGCATTTTACAGGAGGGGAAAAATAACAGTTTTCAAACTATTTGAGAAACAAAATTTAATTGAATGTGCTGAAGTTTTTAGAAATAGTAATTCTACTCGACAAGAAATTATTACCAACGGCATTCGCTTTCTTCTTTCTATGTACGGAGCTCCTAAAAAAACTACCTGCTTAGATAAGTTTAGATATGCATGTTTCGTTAGAAACACCAAAAGTAAAAAACAAGTACAATTAGCTTGTCTTCCTCCAACCTCAGTTGCTGCTCATCAACATCTTTTTAGAGTATATTACCAAGTTCAAGTGTGGCTTGGTTATCAGCTAGACCCTACAGACTGGGGTTGGAAGTTGGTCAACAATTCATTGGAACCAGTGCATACTTTACTTCCACCTGCGCCAGAAAAACTTTTGAACTCGATTTTTTGCAACTGCAAAAAGGGATGCAGTGCTAAATGTGGTTGCAAAAAAGTCGGATTGTTTTGTTCTCCCGCATGTACGCATTGTCAAAGCCGGTCGTGTTCTAATATTGAATCACCAACAGAAGAGTTTGATTCCAACGAGGCAACATGCGATACATCGCTATTGACGCAGTTTACATGCACTCAGGATGAAGATGAAGAAGAACAAGAAGAACAAGAACAAGACGAACAAGAACAAGTAGATCAAGAAGAAGAACAAGAAAAAGAATTTGACAGTTACGACTCGGACGATTAAATTTTACTACATTTTTTTTTTTACTTAAATTGCCTTTATTTTTTCAATCTCTGCTAATATCCATTATTTTTCAATAGTTTCAAATAAAACAGGATTAAAACTGACCGGTGGAATAGGCTTACTGGGGAAACCACGTAAAAATAAAACGCGCCAAGTACACTACCTCATAGGTGGCGAGGAAACGTGTGCATATTATGACGATTACAACTTCTACAACATTTTGAATCATTATATCTCAAAAACGGTGGCTCGTAGAAAAAAAAGTATAAATTAAGTTTTTGTAGATAATTTTATAATCTATAATTTTTGTCTGAGGTATTTTAATGATTAAACTTACCGTTTTGCTGAAAATCGCGAAAAACTCATTTTTTTGACCTTTGACCTTGAATAACATTTTTTCCTTACAGGGGAACTTTCAAATTTTGTTTTTTATGATATTTTAAGCAATCTTACCGATTTTCAGCTTGGTGGGAATTTATGTATTCGAATGTCTAAATTGACCGGACTATATACACATACACAGATATTTTGGAATGTAGGTATCAGGGATTTTCCTGGGGATCCTGGTAGTGAGGGTTTATTAAAAAAAAACATAATGGTTTTAAACATTTAACCACTCGTCTGTTATTGATGCGTCTTCGTTATTGTAACTGCTATCCGTTTTGTGAAATAAATTGTATGTACTGTATTGAAAACTAATTTAAGAATGGTTCGAATAATTGAACTTGTACTTTTAGAATTATTTGACTTTCAGTTGCTATCCTATACATATCTCCACATCTATTTCCCTTATATGTCTGTCTCAAGTTTTCAATCATGTAATAATGATAAAAATAATAGATAAGCTCTGGAGCTGAGAAATAAAAAATAAAAATGAAAATAATAATAATAATCGTTTATTTGCCATAAATAGGGTTATACAAGTTGGTAACTATAAAGTAAAGTAGCTTATGCCTATTTAAGTATATAACATATATAGCATGCAAATTTGTGTCATTGACAATGTTTCAAACTTATTAGATAAGATAATAAAATAAAATATAACTTAAAAAAGAATCTTTAGCCGTAATAAATCTATGAGGTCGAAGAGATAAAAAAAAATTAAAACATTGTACACTTTTGAAATAAAACAAATTTTACAGATTAAACTTGTGTGTATTGTTATTCTAAACATTATTTAGACATCCGACGGTTCGAGCTCTTTACAGCGCTCATGGTCACTGGCATGACTAAAGTTGACAGGTGTCTTTATAAGTGAGTATAATTACTACCATCATTTGGTGTGCTATTTTGTGTGTTCTGGTTGACGCATACAGAACTCACAACATCCTTAGGTCTTGCAATATGTTGTTGTTTTTGACGGGCTTGGGGTATTATGGTCTTCATAACAGGATCCCAAACAGGTGGTACACTCCAACTATCTTCTTTGGTGGCTTGAAGTAGGTATTTATGGAAGCATGCTTCAAGATATGTCCAATCTTGTCAGTGACACCCGTCATGTATGTTAGTACTGCTGGCTGTCGCTCCACTGTAGTTTGCTTCACTCGGTTTCTGTTCTGCGTTCATGGTAATTGAAGCTTGTTGCTTTGTAGTACGCGCCTGACATGCTGAAGCTCAGCTGCCAGGTGTGTGTCATCACAGGTGCCTCTTGCTCTCTGAAACAAAGATTTCCCCATGGTAGACAACTGACTAGGAAGTTGGTGAGAATCACCATTCAAGTACAAGTGTATGAGTTGCTTTACAATACATAGTTTGACCTTAACTATGATCTGGATTTCGCCGTCCCCGGCGAATAAAATGGTAATCGCAAAATGACAACTTTTCAGGAAAAATAAAAAACATGTTTTGGCGTAAAAATATTAGATATGCTACAAACTTGAGTGACAATGCAGGTGTGTAAATAAATTATTTTTGAAATTTGATATTTAATGAAATATAACATAAAATTAATAATAGTATCAATAAATTAAAGATACTTTTTACTAATACACTAGCGGCCTAGCAGCCGCTGCAGCACATGCTGAGGCAGAACCTATTGATCACATCTACTGTATGTGTGTTTGTTAAACTTTGTAAATGTATGTGATCAATAAATTTTTTTCTTTTTTTCTTTCTTATTTCGTTACATTAGCCTCTCCTCTACCTCCCCAATTGTTTTTAGATTTTTTTTATCATAAACAAGCCTGTTATCGCATTAAAAACCTTTTTTCCACGAAAATAATATATTTTTTTGTCACAAGAATATTATTTTAAGTGACTATTACATGCATCATACTCTCTCTGTTTCACAAGAATAAACGTGAATAACGTAACAGCAAAACGTTTGATATTGTTAGTTCTTTGTTGTTAAGTATAGGCAATATGCGTTTGCATGTTTATTCGTGTATATTTTTTTGGTGCTTTTTTGAGTAATGTGTCTTGCACGAGAAGTAACTTAGCAAATAATTTTGCATTGTTTCTTACCATAATAGATAAGTTTTATAATTTATTGCTATTTTGTAATCGGGTCTCGCAGGGTAATAATAGATATTTAAGTTTTATAATTTATTGCTATAAATCAAGCACCAGCAGTGTGGTAACGGCGTAAGAATACAAAGTGTTGAAGTGGAAGCTATGTATGAGGACATTAGTAGGGGCCATACATAGCTCCAAAACACATTTCACTGTTGTAATGGGAGACTTCAATGCAAAGCTGGGCCGTAGAAGCGATGGTGAGCTGAAAGTGGGACGATTTGGATATGAACATCGGAATCTCAGGGGATAGATGCTAGCTGACTTTATGGAGAAAGACGGACTTTTTATGAAGAATTCATTCTTCCGAAAGTCGCCGCACAGAAAATGGACCTGATTGGGTCCGAACGGCTGAACTAAAAATGAGATAGACTACATCATGACCATTAGGAGACGTCATTTAAACGACGTCTCTGTGATCAACAGGATTAAAACCGGAAGTGATCACCGTATCGTTAGAGGCACATTGAATATCAACGTCAAACTTGAAAGTACGCGTCTGGTGAAGTCTGCGCTCCGACCATCGAAGGCACATATCCAAAACCCCGAGAGCTTTCAGCTTGAACTGTCGAATCGCTTTCAATGGCTGGACAGCTGTTCATCAGTGGAAGATATAAATAGCAGGCTGTAAACTGAAACTGTTCATACGGTACGGTCCAAGTTTTTCAAAAGCCTCCGTAAAAATAAGACCTCAAAAACTATCCGACCATACCCGACACCTCATGGCTATTCGACGTTTTTTGACGCTGAAAACTTCAGATGAAGCTGAGTCATATAGGCAGCTGAATAGACTGATTAGGAAGTCTCTGCGACATGATTTACGCTCCTTTAATACCCAGCGTATTAAGGAGACAATTAAGCGGAACCAAGGCTCCAAAGTGTTCGCAAGAGACGCGTCTATCGGGCAAAGCCAACTGACAAAGCTGAAGACTGAAAATGGACGCGTGACGTCAAACAAGTCAGAGGTGCTACGGGAGATAGAGAGGTTCTATGGGCAGTTATATACCTCGGTCTGTGCTGAGCCAGCTATTGTGGCGACAGACCCCAGAGCCAAGCTAACCCGACACTATACCGAAGACATCCCGGACATCAGCCTGTACGAGATAAGAATGGCTCTCAAACAACTTAAGAAAAACAAGACACCGGGTGATGATGGAATCACTACAGAGCTCCTGAAAGCGGGTGGAACACCGGTACTAAAAGTCCCTCAGAAGCTCTTTTATTTCTCCCCGCTCGACGGCAAAACGCCAGAAGCATGGAACGGGGTGTTGTGGTCTTGTCCGGTACCGGACTACCGGCCCATAACACTGCTAAGCCATGTCTACAAGCTGTTCTCTAGAGTCATCACGAATCGTCTCGAACGCAGGCTTGATGACTTCCAGCCTTCCGAACAAGCCGGTTTCCGAAAAGGCTTTAGTACCATAGAGCACTTACATACGCTGCGGCAGATTATACAAAAGACGGAGGAGTATAATCGGCCACTATGCTTAGCGTTCGTGGACTATGAAAAAGCCTTCGATTCCGTCGAAATTTGGGCGGTTCTTAGATCCCCACAGCGATGCCGTGTAGATTATCGGTACATTGAAGTGTTGAAGTGTTTGTATAACAGCGCCACCATGTCATTACGAGTACAGGAAAATCGCACGAAGGAAATTCCCTTACAAAGAGGAGTACGATAGGTAGTTGTCATATCTCCGAAACTGTTTACTGCAGGCTGCTCTGGAGGATTCCTTTTAGCTGCTGGAATGGCAAGAACTTGGTATCAATATTATTGGCAAGGCAACATACATCACTCACCTCCGCTGAAAGATCTAGGACAAATGCTTGATGACCTCGATAAAGTTTCCCAACAAGTGGGTCTCAGAATGAACATGGATGAAACAAAAAATATGTTTAATGTTGCACCCACCGTACAAACTGTTGAGAACTTTAATCAACTGTAGAGAGAGAGGTCAGTAGGCCGATGCAAATCGGCTGGGCAGCGTTCGGGAAACTGCACAACGTGTTCTCGTCCAAAATACCTCAGTGTCTCAAGACAATGGTGTACAACCAATGTGTGTTACCTGTGATGACTTACGGCGCTGAGACGTGGTGCTTCACAAAAGATCTTTTTGGAAGGCTCAATGTCGCGCAAAGAGCTATGGAGAGGGCTATGCTCGGCATTTCTCTACGTGATCGAATTAGAAATGAGGAGATCCGTAGAAGAACCAAACTTGCTGACATAACCCACCAGATTAGCAAACTGAAGTGGCAATGGGCCGGCCACATAGCACGAAGATTGGACGGTCGTTTGGGCCGAAAGATCCTGGAGTGGAGGCCACGTACTGGAAAGCGCAGTGTGGGACGACCACCTCCCAGATGGACCGACGACCTGGTGAAAATCGCTGGGTTTTGTTGGAAAGCTTCGGAAGAGGCCTATGCTCAGCAGTGGGCAGCAATGGGCTGAGATGATGACGACAATTATTATTATGATACTGTGGATAACGACATCTTGCTGAGAAAGCTCGCGGATGTTGGCTGCACATCACACCTGCTGCAGTTCTTCGCCAGCTACATGGAGGGTCGCCGGCATTACGTCGAGTTCGACGGTTACGAATCCGAACCGTACTTCACCAGGTCGGGCGTGAGCCAGGGCAGTAACTTGGGGCCACTCGAGTTCATCATAATGATAAACGATTTGCCGGAAGTCGTCAGACATGGAATGTGTTTATTGTTTGCAGATGACCTTAAGTTGCTGCTCGAGGTTAAGGATGGTTCGGATTGCGAGCGTCTACAGGAAGACATCGACCGGGTGGTGAGGTGGAGCCTAGAAAATAAGCTGCACTTCAATGCGTCGAAATGCTCGGTGATGACGTTCACACGCGCGCGGACCCCTGTGACCTACGAGTACAAGGTAGAGACGACTCCGATGCAACGCGTATCACAGGTCCGGGATTTAGGGGTGTATGTGACACCAGACCTCAATTTTCGCGATCACATAATGAAGATTTGCAAAAGAGCGTTTAGAAACCTGGGCTTCGTACTTAGGCAAACACAGGGGTTCACCAACATTACAACGCTTCGGGTATTATATGATGCACTAGTACGAAGTCATCTAGAGCACAGCGCAGTCATATGGGCTCCCCATGAAGAGAAGTACAGTGTCATATTAGAACGGGTCCAGAACAAGTTCACTAGGCATCTGTACTTCAAACTATATGGGGTATACCCATTATACCCTTTGATGTACCCTACTTTATTCGTTCTGGGTATGGTAGGGTACAATCAGCTGAGAGTGCGGCGCGAGTACGCGCTGGCTCTGCACGTGGTCCGTGTGCTGCGCGGGCTGGCGCACCACCCCGAGCTGCTGCAGCGGCTGCCGTTGAGTGTGCCCGACCGGTACGTGTGGCGGCGGCGGCGCCCGGGCCTGCTGGCTGCGCCCGCACACAGAACCAACTTACTGGCTAAAACGCCAATTGTTCGCACAATGGGCTTAATTAACATAGTACACGAGAAAGTAGACATTTTTCGTGTTCTTTGAGGGTATTCGCAATATGTACATTATATTTTATTAACTATAAGTAAATAGAATAAGTATAATAGAATTATGTAATTTTAGTTTATTAATAATTGTAAAAGTATAAATGATATAAATAGTGTAGTCTGTTCTATCGTATTAGGTTAAGTTAGCCTGTAAAGATAGATAAGATTTTGTTGTAAATAAATAAATAAATAAATTTTATTAAAGATTATGTTGGAATTTATTTAGTTCTCAAAATGCTTGTTAGATAAGCTGTTTGTTTTTTTTTTTGTTGATTTTTGCTCAATTTCTATAGTAATGAGAAATATCTCTATGAATGTCAAAGGCTGATTATTATAAAAAATACTTTCATTGTTATTATTATGATAATAAATAAAAATAATATATGTCGGCAGCAGTCATCGCTCGCCTTCATTATAGAATGAGTAACAAGCTGCACGTGCACGGGTCACGTCACCGACCAGCTGCGTCGTTAGTCACTCCCCCTCGCCGCTCGACTCGACTATAAAAGGCGCTCACTTTGAACAGTGCAGGCAGTCTTGGCTCTGGAGTGCCACAGTGCTCGTTGTACAGTTGCAATAGCTTATCCTAGACACCTTTGGATAATTAATTCGATTGTCGAATTAATTATTATCGTTAATTATAAAACTGCTGCTGTGCAATTTGTAATTAATAAATCAAACTCTAATTGTAGTTTATGTCTTAGGCATTTGCTACAATTGCTATGGTTATACTTTGATAAAACTGATAAGTGATGGATATGGTTCTCATTATGGAAATTGATAAGTAGTAGCTCGGTTTTGATATACCTGACGTATTATTCATTGTTAATTATGTAGTACATATCCCCGCTTCCTACATATATAAAAACAGAAATTTTGTTTATTTTCCCTTTAAAGATTTTGCAACATTTTAATATTACATAGCGTGTATTCATAATGTTAATATGCATAACACATTGTTAAGCTAACTTAATGACACGAATATAAATGTTATTTTTATTAACATCCATAGATTACCAAATATTTCTGTAATACAAGCGTGCAAACGATTGCAGCCGCCATCAAAAGACGCGAGATTTCCCTAGAATAATAGTGTATCATTGCGTTATGTTCATCAACATCGTTTAAATTCACACGAATAAACGTGTAATGATCTATAACAGTCAACTGACTACTCTAATTTCACTCGAGTAATTGTATAATATGGATTTTCTTGATTATTGACTAAATTAACGACAATTCCTTAAAATAAATTATATCAGCTGAAAGATTATTTTTTTATCTTCAATTTCATTGTACATTGTTTCAACCTACCTATAATAATACCCGAGATAGTAAGGATTGAACGTTTTTATTCTCTCCTGTAAAATTGACGTTTTTCACATGCACGTTTATTCGGCGGGGCCATCGATTTATGAATATTGTAATCGAAGATTGCAATATTATTCGCATGAATAGTTTGTTGTAAGTAATGAAAATAATGATCGATTACCATTGTATTCTGGTTTCTCATTAAAGGGATGTCGTACGGTTATTCACTTTGTACGTTTATTTGGAGATTTTGAAATAAAACACGGCTCATGAAAATCAGGTTAGTTTATTAAAATAATGTCAGCGCTCCTACATGACATTGTTGATTAATAAGAGTTTTTTAATTTTTAAGAATTAATCTTCCTGGCGCTCGTTAATTTCAGCTCTCTCAATTTCAATAGCTCCTCAATTTGCTAGCTGATAGTGCCAAACATAACAATAACCCTTGCGCCGAGTAGAATCAAAGACGGTGAAGTTATAGATTGGATACTTTCTCTTGTAATGAAATATCCCGACCTGAGACTGCAGAATACTCACCCTAAACCTCTTAGTCCGAGCCACCAGCGCCTGCATTGTATGTGGATGGATCCAGCACGTGTCGTTCGGGAGTGGAAAGGGGAAGGAGGGACTGGCTGAAATAGCTCTTTAGAGCATTCCCCATTATAGAGACGGTAGAGAACACTTAGACCAGCAATGTTTTTACGTAGTTGTAGAGGCTCTAGGGTTTCGGACACCTCTACATCACCGACAATGCGGATAGCACGTCCCTGCAACCTATCGAGGGCGTCGAGCAAGTATTTTGCAGAGCCATCCCAGAGGTGAGAGCAATATTCCGCACATGGGCGAACTTGTGCCTTGTAAAGAAGGCAGAGCTGCACCGGTGTGAAAAATCGCCGCACTTTGTTCAGGATCCTCAGTTTGCGGAAGGCTGTTTTAATGACGCTCTCGATGTAATCCCGCTGGTTCAGGTCGCGGCGAACATCTATTCCAAGGATGCTAAGGCTATCCTATATTGGTAAGGGGGTGCTCTAAAGAGTAGGATGGGAAAGGAAAGGACACTTTACTAGAAAAAACACACACCTGTGTTTTCTTAGCATTGAACTTGACAATATTGCATGAGCCCCATTCGGAAATGCGGTCCAAGACCCCGTTAAGCTCGGCGACAATAAGGTTCCGGTCTGCTTTACCCCAGGTCTTCTGAAATAACGTGCGTGGACAGTGCTGTCATCTGCATAGCAATGAATATTGCCTAGTACCTAGTGACAACATGTCATTGATATGCAGCAGCAACAATGTCGGCGACAGAACGGAACCTTGAGGTACACCGGAATTTATAGGATGGAAACAAGAAGTACGTCCGTTACAAAGCACACGAATCCTGCGTCGCTCCAAAAATCTCGCAATCCATTCGCATAAGCGAGGTGGCAGACCGTATGCCGGGACCTTGGAGAGAAGCAAACGATGCCATACACGGATGCCATACACGGTCACACGCTTTAGCGATATCAAGGCTAACTGCCCAACATTCACCATGCTTCTCCATAGCCTCCCCCCAGAGGTGCGAAACGTACGCTAGAAGATCACCCGTGGACCGTTTTGGTCTTTTGGTCCGCTTTTTATAGCTATGGGCCGGTAGTTGGCAGGATCGGGCCTGTCCCCTTTTTTGGGAACAGGCTGAACATTCGCCTCCTTCCAAGCCCAGGGCACAATGCCCGAGGTATATGAGAGGCGGTACAGACGTGTGAGTACTGGAGACAACTCCACTGCGCAAATTTGAAGTACTTACGCTGGAATACCGTCTGGGCCACCAGCTTTCCTTACAACAAGTGCCTGCAACTCATTACGTACATCAGATTGCCTGATTCGGATCTCAGGCATATAAGCACCGCAATCTGGAATTTAAGGCGGATTATTTTATCCTGGAACCGTCAGGATATTTCAGCGGGGGCAACGAAGGCAGACAGAAGTTGGATTGCACATGTTTAGCCAGGCGCCAAAAGGAGCGGCTACCCGTGAGATGCGTAATAAGGTCCTGGACTCCTGGCCAACTTGCGCAACTCGCTGGGCATCTGCTCTGTTGTAGGCCCTTTTGGTGGCCTTGGCTGCTTTGATCATAGTAATATTAGGATCCCGGAGTGCTTGAGCTCTGGCCCAGTTGCGGTACGCTGTCCGTTTCAGTTCAACGGCTGCGGTGCACTCACGACCGAACCAGAGCTCATTTTTGCGACCGCTGGTGACATCAGTAAATGGAATGTAATATTACATACTTGCTCCATACTGATCTCACCCGCAAGGTACCCGGATGGGTGGCTCGTGAACAAAAGGAATTAAATACACTGAAGGATAAAGATCGATTAGCCTCGAGCGCTCGGCATGTTCTTTCGCGAATAAAATGGTAATTGCCGTTGGAATGTTTTATGAAATTAATATTTTCGGGAAAATTGTTGCATTGGCTGTTAGTTAAAAAATAGTGTAGTGAAGATTTTACTATTATGTTGTTGTAATGTTTTTAGTGTAATTATGAAAATGATAAAAATTATGAAAACTATTGTAATCACTTTCTAACTTTTTTTGTAAAGGAGATAAAATTCTCCAAAAAAAATGTGTTATGTATTGCAACTTTTTTATACTAAAACATCAATAATCGGAAAAACATGACAATTATCATCATCATCATCATCAGCCCGTTACTGTCCACTGCTGGACATAGGCCTCCCCAACTGCACGCCACTTCTCTCTGTCCTCAGCCACTCGCATCCAGCTCCTACCAGCCGTCCTGCGCAGATCGTCATACCACCTGGCCTGCGGGCGTCCTACACTACGTTTGCCGAGACGCGGTATCCACTCCAGAACTCGTTTACCCCAGCGGTTGTCGGTTCTACGGCTGATGTGGCCAGCCCACTGCCACTTCAGCTTGCTAATGCGATGAGCTATGTCGATGACTTTGGTTCTCTGTCGGATCGCCTCATTTCTGATTCGATCCCGCAGAGAAACACCGAGCATAGCTCTTTCCATAGCCCGCTGAGCGACTTTTAACTTGTGGACCAGCCGTGCCGTCTGTGTCCACGTTTCGGCTCCATACGTTATGACGGGTAGGACGCACTGATTAAAGACTTTCGTCTTAAGGCTTTGTGGGATTGACGATGAGAAGACTCGGCGTAGTTTCCCAAACGCTGCCCAACCCAGCTGAATTCTTCTATTCACCTCGTCCTCAAAGTTGTTTCGACCCAACTGCATAGTCTGCCCAAGGTACACATATTTTTGAACAACTTCGAGGACGGTGCCGTGAATCGCAATCGGTTCCGGTAGTACATGTTCATTGAACATGACCTTAGTTTTGTCCAAGTTCATCCGTAGGCCGATGACAATCGCCATTATCATTTTATTCGCCGGGGACGGCGATATACAAACACATCAATAATCGGAAAAACATGACAATCCCCATTATCATTTTATTCGCCGGGGACGGCGATTTCTCCTAATCAGAATGTCAAGAAAAGTTAGTTTATTATTTGACTTTAATTGCATTGTAAACTGAACACTAGAATGAATGGAGTTTAAATGTGTTAGTAAGACAGAAATTCTATCAGTTGGTAGTATTGTGAAGGTGTCATCTACATACCATTTATACAACCGGGGTGTTACTGGTGCATTAGCAAGGGCCCTCTCCTCTTCCATAAAGATATCGGCAGCAATGGGTGATACGGGGGATCCCATTGCTACACCCTCCACTTGAACATAGAATTGTTCCTTCCACAATAGGTAGCCAGATGTAAGGCAATGTTCCAGTAGTTCTGCATACTCTATTGGTAAGTCGGTCTTCTCTTAACAAGTTCAATGCAATTCTTAACTGGTAAAGATGTAAATAAGGACTGGACATCAAAACTGACCATGGTTTCATTATCAGCGATATGTAGGTGTTGCATATCATTGATAAAATGGTAGGAATCCTTCACATTAAATCTTCAGTGTAGCCTTTTAGTGGTGATAGTATCTTCGCTACGTGTTTCGCCAATATGTATGTTGGTGAATAAATTTGGCTCACGATAGGACGCAGCGGGGCATTTTCTTTGTGCATTTTCGGCAGCTCATACAGCTTCGGTGGTTTTGCGCACGTAGGAATCAGTTGATGGACGATAATAGGTGTTAAATTTTGTCATTATAACCTGACGTATGCATAACTACTGTAACGCAGTACGTTATTTTCCTAATATTTTTTATTATTTAATTTCAATATATAAATTAAATAATAAATAATCAATAAATATATTGCAATGGATACCAAACATCCTAAAGCTGTCCATAGCTTTATTCTTTTGCCGCGTGCAATTAGTGCATGACAAAATAAATGTCAGTTCAAAATTCAAATGTCAAAAAGACACGTATAAATAGCGGCACAGACGCCGGGTTTAACTTTTAAATTTACCGCGAATTTGCGGCTCCCATTTCCACGTTAACTTTCTACGTTCACATTTTTATAAACTCAGTGATACCCCAGATCGGGTGAGTGTGTTGCAATAGACTAATAGGTTGCATATCTAGGTCGTAATTATGCCTTCTTATTGTTTAGTTTTGTCAACCTACCGGCATAATTGCTTTTTATAAATTTCTCTTACTTCCTTTTGCTTTTGATAAATGTTTCAATGTTCTGTATTCCAAATTAGTATTTCCACCTATGTGTTTCTAAATTTAACAACTTCTTGTCGCTGTAATGGATTCCCTCACCTCAGCAATTAATTAGTGGGAATGCTGCTCCCACTGGTGGTTGTTTGGGGTGGTTGGAGTCCATTGCGGGGACACTGGATGACACCTACCTTCAAACATTCCAGGGGTCTAAGTGCGGGGCACACTTCAAGCGGAACACGGATTAGTGCAAGCGGGACCACCTACCTACGCTGCAACCAGCAATCCCATGAGCTTGCCTACACCACGTGCTTGACCGCCTACCACGTGCCTACGCCCTTACTGCGTGTCCTGACCCGCGCATGCTACAACCTCGTGCAGAAGCTGCCTGCACGACCTACCCTCAACGGCTGCGGACTACACTACCAGGACAGTAGCTTTCCTAAGCGGTTTGATAATCACAGCTCAATCTCGACCCTCGTCCCTCGCTCTCCGAACTAATTTACCCAGAAGGTGTTTTTCTAAAATAAATTTATATTGTTAAATATTCTTTTTATTTCCTCCCCTACCTACATACAGTGTTTCACTACCGTCGAGTTACCCTTGTCTGTCTTGTTCTTAAATGCGATATATTCGTCTCGAGGAAGATTCAGTTTCGGCACTTTGTCTCGACGCAAGACAGATGAAATATCTTGACGTATGGCCTCCGCATCTTCCCTTTTGATACTATTTTTAACTAAGCAATCCTCAACGCCGCAAAATATGTCTTCGTACGGTATCCTACGAGGTGCAATCGCAAAATTCAGTCCCTTTTTTCAGTACATTCACAGTGGGCTCATCCAATGTTTGTTTACTTAATATGACAGCTGACTGACAGGTTGGTTTATCTATGGAAGATGAGTTGTCTATGATGACATTTCTTGCGTTTCGTTTTTCCGTTGTGTAACGGCCTTGGCTAGAAGTGTTACATATTTCGAAATTTGTCTCATCTTGCACTGATCGTAATTCGCTTTTGCGCGTTTATTCAAAACGCCAATGCCAGAGTAAAAATCTTCCACTGTCAGATGTGATTGGAAACATCAGATGAAATTCTTACATTATTGTCAATGGTACTTAGATCAAAACAATGCACGCACGCACCTATTGGTTGCAGCGTGAGGTAATATAGCCTAAAGCAAGGTTCTCTATTTCATCTCATAAAATTTTTATCCATAATTTTACATCTCATAATGTTTTGTGACCGAATCATCGTTTGTCCGAATGATAATTAACCCTAACTACATTTATCATAATATCACTTGCCCTAAAATCGAAATCCCTAAATATTATTTACCCTAAAATCTTTTGTCATAAATATCACGATCTATAATGTTTAAAATACATAAAATGCTTTTCTATAACCGTTTTAAGTCCGAAAGTACTAAAAGTCCTAAAATGTTCTGCTATAAATATTAAAATCCATAATATTTGAAATGCACAATGCTATTCTAGCTATTTTTACAAATCCTACATAAAAAAATATTTTTATCACAAATTAGCATGAATATAATATAATAATATTTTACCAAAATCCCTGTATGTCAATCGAAGTAATTCAAGCAAACATGCAGCTTGTTTTTTCATGCTTACATGCTCTAGGTTTGGATTACTAATATTTGACCAAAAAATTATCGACAAATGGCCATTTGTTAAACCAAATATTCATTTGGCAAACGAGACATTTAACAACAGTATCATCTTACAAATACTGACTTATTATGTGTGACTAACATCGGTGTATTTAGATATATTTAAGTTTATTTGTGTATCCACTGTTACATAGAAATTAAACAGTAATAAATATTTTCTGGCGCTTCGCCGGCCGCTGCCGCGGCGCGCTCGCTTCGCTCGCTCGGCTCGCGCGTTTTATGGTCACCAGTTCTAACCTAACCTAACCAAATTTATCAAAATAATTATTTTCCAAATACTGTGTTTTAAATTGACCATTATCAGGTCTAATCGACCTGATAAAAGAAACATTTATCGAATAAAACATTTTATGAAACTTTTTAGACTAATAGAAATTTTGTATGATAACTCAGTTGTTAATAATTATTTGTAAAATGAAAATTTAAGTGTTGATCATTTGATCAAAAAGTGAGTCATTGTAAAATGATGATTTGACGAAACCATATTTTGGCCAAACATTTTTTTAATGAAACAAAATTAAAAATAATAATTCATAATTCGGACTAATAATATTATGATAAAGCTCCATTCGTAGTAACGTACATTATACTATGTAACAATTAGGGCATTTAACTTTATAGCAAGAAATTTTAGGAGATTTGATTATTATAGAATTCGATATTATGACACAAAATAATTAGAATTAAAGACAATTAGGGACTATGATAATTTCGTATATTCGAACATTATGGATTTTGATGATTATAGCAAACGTGTTAGGGATTTTGATTTTCGGACGAACGATTTTCGGATAAGAAACAGACTCCCCTAAAGCAATGCTTGATAAATGGTCTCCAACACAAACATTATTTTTATAATATAATAAATATAATCAGAATGATGTGCGTTCCCATTGAGGGCCCACACTGGAATTTTAAGATTTGAATATGTCAGGCTTTAGTAAAAGTTCTCAAACGATTGTAAATTCAATATTTAATTTGTAAAAGTTGGCACTCAAAAGTTACAGTCGTTTTAATTGGACCCTCAATCGTGCATGACTGGTACCCATATCTCATAATCTAGTTGAAATTTACAACTCCTGTAAATTACAACTCTTAGTAAAAGATTTGTAAAACTCATTTCATAAAGTTTCACCTCCCACTATTTACTCAATAATAAAAAATAGCAATAAGAAAGTGGTCCCTCAATCGATCACCACAAGTTTGCATTCAGTGAGAACCACTATAATATTTAGAAAACGGGTGCCACTAAGCTTTAGTAAAAGTACTGAAACGATTGTAAATTAAATCTTTAGTTTGTAAAATAAACCATTAAAAAGTTATAATCGATTTAAGGTGGTCCCTCAATTGAATCATCCATAATAAAAATAAACCAATTTACGTTGCTTGTAAAAGCTAAATAGACGAATGTTGTAGACTATCATTTAGTAAATTTTTTTACTAACTATTACTTTATGAAACAGTATCAAAAATTGTACCGTTTTATTAAAAATTAAAATCTAACTCTTGTGAGGAAATACTACGGTCGAGGTGACCACACATTAGGATATTGTAGGATAACTACACAGTATAAAGCAAAGTCGCTTATCTAGTAAGTAAATAAAATCGACGGGTGCAAAGTAAATAAAGCCAACTACAAATTCACGATTTTCTTTTTATTGCATTTTCGTACTAACAAAACAAGATTCCACAACCTGGCATATGTTTTTTTTCAGATTTCACTTTATTTCTATTAATTTTCGAACGTATATAAAGCCATCTACGCATATTTTTGCAAATGGTACGAAGTTAAAGCGACCAAGTGACCGTTGGCCGTTTCTGCCCGTTACGCGGGGCGGGCCGCGCGTCCCGCGCTTATAGATCGCAGAAAGAGTCATCTGGTTATGGTTCTCTGGTAATCTAAATAAATGACTTAATTATACTACTTAGGTATGAAACTTTGTTGACATAGGTAAAAATAGGTTTACGTATGTCAACTTTGTAAGTATCACGATAATTATAAAAAATTAAAACATACTTCTAATACTGAAGAGAATGAGACTTTATGATTTTTGTGTAGTTCGTAGTATGTATAAAAAAATAGTAGAAGTTCAAGACGTGATAAAAATATTCGGCAAATTATCATTTTGTTATCAAAAGAATTACAATATCTGGATTATTATTAGACTGATGAACTTTCCATAAATTGTAAGTTTAATAGAATTTTTTTTAAGGCTATTAACTCAGTCAGTCAGTTTCTCCTTTCATACAATATTTAAAAATATGTAAAGAGTCTAATCGTCATTAAAAAGGTGTTATATTTTTAATGTAAACCTTTTTCTATTTCTGATGAATAACAAAACAATATTAACCTAGAAAAGGAGGAAAATAATTTAATGCTGTGATGATAGTAATAAGAATGACTAAGTTTGCCAAAATAATGTGCTATTAAACTAGAAAACATGTCATTTTTACGTTTTTTTAATTTACGAGTTAATTTACGAGTACGAAAAAAAACTTATGATCGTTTATAATAAAAAAAATATATTTATTTGTTTAATTTCTGTTTCCGTAATGATAATTATTAGACAGATTTACGGTAGAGAAATAATGAGTGCAATCATTAAACATTGTTAGGTTTTTATTAAATTCTACAACAGCCTAATTGTCATTAAATCGTTACATTTAATATTCAATGGTTTACCTGATTGTTAGTTTATAAAATGTTGATTCTAATGTTCATAATTAACTTAAGAAGACAGTTAAATATTCTGATTCTGTGACTATAATAATTAAGTCAAATGTGCAATAGATTTTTAAATAAGTAATTCTTTACCTTTTTTTTTTAATATCAAAGAAGGTTATTTACGAGTACGTAATTCATTTGACCTCCTTTGTTCATTGATGAACAAAGGAGGTCAAATGAATTACGTACTGAACCCAGAACCCAAAAAGTCAATGTAAATGGGGCTAGTTCTTCCGGCGCCCCGTTAGTTATGGGAGTGCCCCAGGGCTCGATATTAAGACCTCTATTATTTATTATTTATATTAATGATCTTCCGTTCTTTACTGAAGACACATGTGAGATAGTTTTGTTTGCAGATGATACATCACTTCTTTTTAAGATTGATAGACAGCAAGAAAATGTTGACGACGTAAACAAAGCCCTCTCACGAGTCTTGCACTGGTTTACTACTAATAATCTTATGTTGAACGCCAAAAAAACCAAATGTGTAAAATTTTCAATGCCTAATGTAAAGCAAGTCAATACTAAAATCATAATGAACAATGAACCCATTGAAGTCCTAAACTCAACGGTGTTCCTTGGAATCACTCTAGATTCCAAATTGCAATGGGGACCTCATATTGGTACCCTAGCAGGAAGACTTAGTTCTGCTGCATATGCTGTAAGAAAAATTAGACAATTGACTGATGTTGAAACGGCAAGATTAGTTTATTTCAGCTACTTCCACAGTATTCTATCCTACGGCATGCTTTTATGGGGATCAGCAGCTGATATTGATAGTATCTTTGTATTGCAAAAAAGAGCAATAAGGGCCATCTACAAACTCAAACCACGCGATTCCCTCAGAGATCGTTTTAAAGAGTATAATATTCTCACAATGGCCTCTCAGTACATTCTAGACTGCTTAATGTATGTGTATAAAAATATACAATACATTCCTAAAAAATCAGATACTCACCGATTCAATACTAGAAATAAGCATAAAACTTGCTATTTCACATTTCAGACTTAATAAAGTTAATAGCTCCTTTGTTGGACTAGGAGTAAAAATGTTCAATAAGTTACCTGTAAGTATTACTAAATTACCTTTGCAAAAATTCAAAGAATGTATTAAGAAGGGTCTTATTATGAAGAGCTACTATAAAGTAGAAGACTATTTTAATGATAAAAATGCTTGGACAAATTGCGTTAACTAAAATTTGACATTTGCAATAAAAATTTTCTAATATATAAATTATTTTAATCATTGACATTTTTTATGAACTTTTGTTGTTATTAATTTTTTTTTATAAATAATGTATTTTAATTTAATGTTGTAATACAGTCATATAGTATTAAGATTCTACTCTATGTAAGCTATGTCATGCAGGTTGGAATTGTTGTAGTTATTTTATTGATTTGTTTTGTTTCTTTATGATTTTAATTATTGTCCAAAAGGCTCGAATTGTCATTATTCGGATCAGGTGCTACTCTTGGGCCCTGGACTGTTCGATCTTACCTTTTTTTTTCTATTTTTTATTATTAACAGTAATTGTAGTATAAGTTTTTTTTTTCTCTCTTTGATACTGTGACATACTCAAACTGTACGACATGGCAATTATATTTAACAAGTTTATGTGATAATCGGTTAAAAAGAGTAACTATCGAGTTTCTTGCCGGTGTCTTCTCGATAGAATCGGCTTTCCGAACCGGTGGTAGAATTACTTATTTATTTAATGCAATGACGATTTATAAGTGCATGTGAATGCCTATATAAATAAAGAAATTTTGACTTTGACTTTGACTTTGATGATTGTCATTGAATACGAAGCATAAAAAGTTATCTGCCATAATTTTACTTTCTGCAGTAGATGTTTAAGTAATACATATAAATAAGGTCGTATATCTTAAAATTAAGTGTTTCAATAGAAATTGAGTTCAAAAAAATAAAGAACATACAATTTATACATAAAACTTTAAGTCCCGAGTATATGCGACCAAGTGGTAGTTGGCTTAGTTAGCATCATATAAAATACAACGTAGAAACGACTTACTACAAAATCTCGTAAAATATAAACAAATTAGCTTAGCTAACATAATATACAAATAAATAAGAATATAAATTGATACTGATAAAATTTTCAGAAATATTGACCGAGTCATCAAGAAAATAACACACTTTTTCGATCTTTTCGCTCTCCTGAAAAGTTGCTATTTTGCAGATGACTCTTTTTACTTTGCACCCGTCGAAATAAGGTCTGTTTGTTGACATTGTTATTTATTAAATTTCATTCACTTCGAAGCACTTACTCTAAAGATCTCTAATCAAGTATAATTCTTAGGGATAAACAATGACTCCAAACTTAATTGTCAAAGTCAACGTTTTTCTGCAAACTAATTGTAGGTGTAGCCTCTGTGATCCTGCGTTGGGATTAAAATAAGACGAGGTGTTTTTGAGTAAAATAAAAAAAATATTTATTCCCCGCTAACCCGTCGGAGGCACACTTATTTGTAGGGAAGTGGGTACGGCCGTCTGCTTTTGCTCCTTCCAAATTAGGTACTTCCCTGTAGGTCCAGTGATAGTAGCCCGGAACGGAGATGGTGACCGCCACAAGAAGATTCCTCGACCGCAGATATTGAAGAACCGCCAGCGCGTTCTGCTTGATCGGTTTTCCTGAACTGTAAATATGGGTCAATCTTGAAATTGGACTTAATTGGTTGATTCCCCTGGCACTTTTTAAAACATAAAAGTTTAAACTTTTACTATCATAAGGTTAAATAACACCTCATTGTGAACATATTTCACTAATAGGCATCACTGTCACATGTTTAGATAAAAAGATATATGACTTTAAAATTTTGGTGCCAGGGGAATCAATACAAGGTGCCAGGGGAATCAAAATAAAAACATTTTGTATATAATAATCGTTTTTTTAAATTAATTTACCAGTATTTTGGTTTCATTTTGGTTCTTTAGAGTCATTATTGATGTTGTAAGATGTATTTTAAAAAACAAAATAACAATATCTATCTTTAGGAACTATCAATCTACTGTAAAAAATCAACATAATTATCTAAAAACTATCAAATTAGTATTGTCTATTTTTATTTGCGCGAGCACTACACATTTGAAATAAAACTAATTTTACGGATTAAACTCGCGTGTATTGGTAATCTAAACATTATTTAGACGGGGTAGACGGGGTCTACCCCGTGACCACGAGCGCTGTAAAGAGCTCGAAACGTCGGATCTCTAAATAATGTTTAGATTACCAATACACGCGAGTTTAATCCGTAAAATTAGTTTTATTTCAAACTATCAAATTATACTTAAAAAGGCCTCGGCCCCTAGTTTCCCCCGCCCGGTAGCCCCGCTTTTCCTGGTCATGGTGACGACCATAGTAACGGCGGGACGGCGGGTGCTAAGAATCCTCGGGCTACGAGAGGCTACCAACACACACTGACCCTGGCGACGTATAACGGTCGCACGCTACGGCTCGACTCGCATCTGGCGCAACTTGAGGTAGAGCATGAGAAGATTAGGTAGCACGTTCTGTGGTTGTCCGAAAAGCGAGAGAGGACACCATAATCCTAGAATCAGGCCACCTACTGTACTTCCACGAGCGGGACTAACATTCTCAAGGTGGCGTCGGTTTTCTCGTCAATAAGTCCCTCTTTGACAACTTAGTGGAAATGTCTAGTGTTTCGAGCAGGGTAGCGTAACTCATGATTAAGCTCACCAAGAGTCTTAGCCTCAAAGTGGTGAAAGTGAACGCACTGACCTCTTTGCACTCAGACGTTGAAATAGAGAAAATATTCGATGACATATCGAAGGCCCTCCACTCTACCGCCAAGACCCCCTACAATGCTTGTCAATTTCCTCGAAAGGGAGGGGCTCTTCTTGATAATCTCTTTCTTTAAGAAGCAGCCTCAAAGGAAGTGGACGTGTCCCGATACTGTAACTAGGAACGAGATCGACTTCATCTGGGCGGTTCGGCGTCACATATTCAGAGATGTCTCCGCGGTCAGCAAGTTTAACACCGGCAGTGATCACCGACTTGTTCGAGGCACTCTGAATACCGACTTCAAAGCTGGACGTGTTCGCTTCATGAGGTCTGAACTCCGACCTACTCTGCTCCAGACAATGACAGTATCCGAAATGTTCCTGTCAGACCTGGCGAACCGATTGCTGCAGTGGAAACCTCAACTGACATTAACCAGAATCTTGAAAATATGGTGCATATCGGGCCGGGGCAGGAAGTTTAAACTTTCCGAGGAGTCTTTAAGGCTAATGAGGCAGGGACGTGAAGACCCACCCGCTACTACATTGGAAGCTCGAGCACTCAACCGAGAGATCAATAAACTTGTGCGCTGTGACCTCCGGTGCTACAATACTTTCTCAATCGAGAAAGCTATTGAACAGAATCGGGAGTCAAAGGTGTTCGTAAAATCTCTCGGAAGAAGGCACCTGATGAAGCTGACTACAACGAATGGGGACATTGCTGCTTCAAAGCCTCGGGAGTAATCTCGTACCGTCTTCTATTCTTACAAGACGGTACGAGAAGACTCAACGAATTCCAACCATCGGAACAGGCTGGATTTTGTAGCGGATACGGCACCATAGACCACATCCACACAGTGCGACATATAAACAGAAGACCGAAGAGTATAATTAGCCCCTATGTTTAGCATTTTTGGACTATGAGAAAGCCTTCGACTCGGTTGAAATCTGGTCAGTTCTTCAGTCCCTGCAGCGATGCCAAGTTTATTGGCAATACATCTTGGTGATGAAATGTCTCTACCAAGCCGCGACCATGTCCGTCCACATATAGAATCAGCAAACAAAACCCATACCATTGCATCGAGGAGTAAGACAAGGGGACGTTATCTCTCCGGAGCTGGTCACAAATGCAATGGAGGATTTGTTCAAGGCATTGAACTGGAAAGGGCGAGGCATCAACATCGTCATTTTGGCAGAGACGCTGCAGGACCTACAACGGATGTTGAATGACCTGGCTGACTCTTCTTGGATGCGTAAACTATAATCATAATATGAGAGTATGATAATGTAAGGAAGCTTTGATTTCCCTGGCATTTTGCCAGGGGAATCAATGCCAGGGGAGTCAAGAAAAGTTAATCTTCTTTCGATTTTGTTTCAATGGATTGATTTTTGCCAATGATTATTATAAAAACAATTAATAGTCCTACTTACCCCGCGCTGGGCCTCACGGCGTTGGGGGGCGTCCCCCGGGTGGCGGATGGGGGAATGGTCGGTAGTGCAGCCTAGCTAGCTACCGGCTAAGTCCGATGGACTCGCTGACCAAAGTAGGATGTGGTCCTCCAACAGTTTGGGGGTTGTGCGGCGGGCTAACACCCCTCCCACGTAAAAAGCTTAAAACGTTACGAAACCGATAATAAGAGAAAAACGATCAGATCCCAAAACAAGCGACTTACGGCATGGATTTATGGACATACGATTTGCCTCGTGGAATGTTAGAAGTTTATAATATAGACCAGGAGCCATATACCAGGTCACTAAAGAGATGAAAAACTACGGAATCGGTATAGCAGCACTGCAAGAGGTTCGGTGGCCGGGGAATGGCGAGTGTGCGCTGGAAAGTGGCTACACGCTGTTTTACAGTGGGTCGGACATCGGTAAGCACACAAATGGAACAGCGTTCCTTGTTGATAAAAGAGCGTTACCATGTGTTTCGAAATTCCATCCTATCTCGGACAGAATGTGTTTGTTACGTGTTGAAAGTAAATTCTTTAATGTCACTCTCGTAAATTGAAAGTATTATTAATATTCAATTTGAAAGCATCATCTCGTCTACATCGTTGGGTTGACACCGATGTAGACGAGTTGTACATGTTCCTCGCTATTTACATACTCATGGGGTTGGATCCGCGTACTTCTCAGCACGAATATTGGAAGATCAATAGCTATCTGGAAATGCCAAAGTTCAGACAGCTGATGACTTTTAACCGCTTCATATTGTTAAGCAAATTTCTTCATTTTACGGACAATTCTGATCTAAGTCAGGATTTGCCGTTAAGTGGAGGGATACAGCTCTCAGCAAAGTTGCGGAAACTCGCACCAGTAATTTGTCATCTAAATTCAAAATTTGAACGTTTATATAATTTAAATCACGACATAGCTATTGATGAGTCATTGACCTTATACAAGGGCCGCTTGTCCTGGGTTCAAGCTATAAGGTCAAAGGCCGCGCGGTTTGGAATAAAATCATTTGAATTATGCGAGTCTAAAACTGGTTATATGTACAGGTTTGAGATTTACACTGGGAAGAATTCTGTACGCGGCGATATCGTGGCTCCTAGTGTTGGTTTAGCCGGCAAGAGTACCCAAGTGGTACTCGATTTATTGAAAGGTCTCGAACGGAGGGGACACTGTGTTACGATGGATAATTATTATAATTGCCCATCGTTGGCACGGTACCTTAAATCTTTGGGATTTGATTGTCTGGGGACATTGCGTCCTAATCGCAAACACGTACCGGAGGAGATCGCTAAGGTTCCGAAGAATGTGGCCAAGGGTACGATCATAAGTCGTCACTCTGGAGACGTTTCATGCATTGCATGGAAAGACTCCAAAGTGGTAACTATGATCTCCACCTACCACACTGACGAAACCTATGTAGGTCGAAAGGCTGGACGCGAGCTGGTAAAGCCCGTGGTTGTAAGAGATTACAATAATACAATGGGAGGAGTTGATCTAAAAGATCAAAAACTCTCTATGTATTTGATGGAACGAAAGAGATGTCTGAAATGGTACATGAAAATGTTTAAAAGGTTGCTGAACGTCAGTGTGCACAACGCTCTTATATTATTGTTGAGTTCTTTAGGTCGTCGCAATATGACTTTGCTTACGCATCGTAAATTTCGCGAACAGCTCGCTACGGAACTCGTGACGGCTCATTGCCGTCCGTCACGAGATATTGTAGTGCCTGTAACGGAAACTATGAGGCTAAGAAAGGACATCGTTCACGTACCTAAATACCTCACCACTAAGGAGAGAAAGCGTTGTCATATATGTCTTCGCAAGGGTATACACAAGATGGTGCATTTACAATGCCGAACCTGCGATGAGTCATTGTGCTTTGAGGATTGTTGGATGGTTTGGCATTCCGATCCACAACTTCCAGGCAAAATGGTCCATGTTCGGAAAAGGAGACGTAATTGATAATGCATCATCTTTTTGTACCTGATTTGAATGGTTCCTAGGTTGTGTTTGCTATTATTCAATTTCCCTATGATAATCTTTCCATAAATAGGACAATTGTCGGTTATGTTATTATGTAAAGTCCAGATTTTACCAATAGCATTAATTGACACTAGGCGGAATTCTTGTTACATACAATATTTAATCCTGAGCAGTTAGCTTCGCCCTTCGACTATATAAGTGCCTTTGTGTCTGTTGTGGCATTTGTTAACCTTTCCTTCAATACCATTGTACCATATTTCTACACGTTATCAAGTTCGGTATGAATGTGTGCGTGGAAGATGTTAGAATAATTTATTTATTATCCTGGATGCAGACATTTTACATCATAATAGTGTCCACGTAGTACTGTATTTACTGCATATAGTAGTCAGAATTGTATCCATTGAGTTTCTGCAACATTTATCAACATGACAATGTGTATTTTTTATTGTAATTTGTACTATTTTGTATGTCAACTTACTAAATATTAGTCGTTATGTTCAAAATTATTTTGAAAAAAGTATAAGTCGAATAACCTGGTTTTCTGGTTTGAGTTTGTTGAGTAAAACAATAAATGAATTGTATGCGTGTTTGAACTTTTCATAAATACCCTTTTCCAAGTGTTGATGACCGTTTTATCCTATGCTATATGTAAAGTGCATTATATTGATGGCAAAAATAAATATTTCAAAGTTTTCTAATGCTAAATGCATGTAAGCAATTGAAATATAAACGAAATAATATAATTAATAATAATTTTTAGACAAAATACATCGTCATAATTGTATTTTTATCCTATAGCTAGTTTCTTCCTCTTTCCAAAAATGTATAACACTTGGCATCTGATTATAAAACAATAGGGTAAATAACATTTTCAGACTTAGTAGTCGTAAAAATTCTAGATTTCTTGAATTTGCTGACACGGGTTGTGTCAGCCCTATATAGGCTATAAACATCTGATAGGATAACGGACACCAACACAAGGGGAGAGGAAATTGATTCCAGAATACAAAGCGCCCTCCGTTGCAGTGCAGCCTTACATAAGGTGCTGGTGTCCGGGCTTCTCAGTAAACGTACAAAAATCCGTATTTACAAGACATTAATACGACCTATCTTGATGTACGGCTGTGAGGCTTGGACGCTAACCCTCAAAGAAGAGTCCAAGCTTCTGGTGGCGGAAAGAAAGATATGGAGAAAGATTCTTGGGCCAGTACGCACACAGGATGGAGTATGGAAGAGGAGGAAGAACCTGGAGGTCGAAGACCAGGTGGACGAGCCAAACATTATCGGCGAAATAAAAGCTCACAGACTTCGCTGGCTCGGCCATCTTGAGAGGATGGACATGGACCGTGCTGTGAAACGAGCATACAGGGGACGACCTAGTGGTCGGCGGCCGGTCGGGCGACCGAGGTACCGCTGGGAGGACGAGGTCGCGAAGGATCTGCGCGAGCTCCACGCGGACAACTGGCGAGAAGTGGCACAGAATCGGCCCAGGTGGAGGTCCTTATTATCGGAGGCCAAAACTCGTTTTGGGTCGCTGCGCCAGTCTAGTAAGTATTTACCCTACTATTAATCCTAGTTAAGAAATTCCTAATCATCTAAAAATATGTTTTAAAGTGTACAGGGTAATCAATGACCTAGTGAAACAAAACCAGGGGAATCAAATTCAGACCTTCATAAATCCGGCTTGGAAACGTCGAGCAGGAAACCTCTCCTCATGATGTTAAGAGCCTCTCCAGCTACGTAGAGACATTGCCGGTCTAAGTGTTCTCTACCGTCTCTATAATGGGGAATGCTCTGAAGAGCTATTCCAGCTAGTCCCTCCCTCCCCTTTCCACTCCCGAACGACACGTGCTGGACAGCGCTGCCATCCACATACAATGCAGGCGCTGGGGGCTCGGACTAAGAGGTTTAGCTCCTCATTTCTGCCCCGTGCCATTAAGGCATGGAATGCCCTTCCAGCTCATGTTTTCCCTCCCTCCTACGATCCCGGGCTCTTCAGGCGGGGCGTGAAACGGCATTTAAGCAGGCCTTCAGGGTGAGTGCGACAGGCTCAATACTGTAGTAGTATGATAAGTTAATCATTTAAGTGTGTTTATTACATGCAATAAGGTATGTGCATCGGAAGTGTATCTGGGTCGATGACTCAAACGACCTTTCACGCGTGACGTAGTTCTAAGTTAATATTTAATGTTTTGTAAGATTTATTTGCTCGCTCTCAATAAACGACCATCATGAGTTTAACATCTTTAATTTGATTACCACACGATCCTCATAGTTCATGGCGACCCTGCCAGTGCTGCCTAGTGGGCAGTGCTGCGCAATAGTTAAATAATATAGTTTTTGGTGGCTAAGCAATGCCAAATATATTTGAGAAATCGAGTAAAGTGAATCAGTAAAAATGGACAAAAGTGCGAATAAATATACGGAACAAATAGTGAAACCGGTCAAGAAGTGGTGCTGGCTGCCGGGCGCCGATGGCGCCAGATGGAGGATTTTTATTGCTGGGCGCCGGGAGTTTGATGGCGTCAGATGATGTGGTAAATCCTGGGCGCCGGGCGTAGATGGTGTCCGATGGAGGATGCCGTCCCTGGGCGCCGGGTGATGTTCGGGTCTTTGGTGTCACAGATGACAGAAAGAAGAACTACCCAAGTGGCCTGAACATTCTTTGTTTTTGTAATATGCTAAGTATAATCCATTTTTTCTATTATTTCAATATGTAATCTAATTTTTTTTATAGAAAATGCACGGAGACGGGTCATATCCGTAAGTGAATATAAATTATACCATTTTTTTTTTTTTTGCGAATAAGTTGTTTAAGAAATTTGATTTACGCGATTTTATACACATTTAATGCTACAGAAATGTATGTTTTTATAAAATTACGAACAACCAATGATGAAAATTCTAAAGCAATTATACTTCGATGTTGCATCCGAAGAGATTTAATATTACCATGTAGTCCGTCTCTCGAGATACTGCATCGTCACACTATTTAAAGCATATTTTAATCATTAAAATTAAAATAAAATTAAAATCTGAAATTCTATAGTTTATCACTTAATCGATTATTCGGTCATTCAATACTCGGCAACACTATTTGACATAACTTCATTCGTGTTTCGTGTGCTGCATCGTTAACATTTACGTCACGGATAATTATTCCCAGAAGCAAAAAAGTTCGTGAATTAAACAAAGTTAAGTGTAGTTATGGGTAAACGGAAACAAAAAGACAATGCAAACACTATTCGTCGCAAGATAAGGCGGTTGGAGAAGAAATTATTGAATCGCCGCCGTTCAAGGCGATATGCAGGTGAGTGTCAAACTACCGCCAGTGTTTTGTCATAAAAATATGTTTACCTTTATAATACTCAATTCCTTTACCTAAATATTGACCATCTTGACGTGATAATACGTGATGTTATCCTGATGGTTTTATCGAAATGTTATTCCCTAAAGTGATAATACGAGATATTATCCCGGAATATAATTGCCTACTTTCTTAACGTGGTGGTACCAGATATCATCCTGAAAGTAATAATTTTTATTTACTAATCGGAAAAATTGTCCGTAGATCGGGCTGAAAGGTCGGGTACCTCTTTTTCGTACTCGGGGTCTGATCGGTATTTAGTGACGAAAAAAGCGCCCCAATGCAACGTACGTTGAAAAAGACGACCTTTGAACCAAGTTTGGCATCCGTTGTACACGTAGCCACTCCTTATGGCACACCGTCGCCTCTAATCACTACGAGCTCGACACCGGGCCCATCATCCGCACCAGACCCAATCATTTCATGCGCTCCTATTACGCCGTTAGCTCCTATGAACCTAACACCCCCACTTGACATGGAACCACAATCTTCAGTTTTTTACCTGATGAAATATTGGATATGCTTGGCCAATCAAAGGCAGTAGAGGAAACTTTAGGTGAAAAATACCTAAGGAGATCTCCGAACGTTGGGGTAAGATTCTACTAGAAGGCCTGGCCAAGGAACAAAAGGGCCGCTGCCGTCGACGAGGAGGAGTACGAGGGTCGAAGGGCGAGTGGTTAAGGTCGTTGCTTGCCATGCGAGAGGTCACCAGTTCAAACCCCGCCAGGTACCAATATGTTTTTCAAATTTGAAATTAATATGTACCATCATTCGACGCTTTAACGGTGAAGGAAAACATCGTGAGGAAACCAGCACACCTTAGAAATTTTTTAACGGTGTGTGAAGCCATGTCAGAGGCCTACGGGCGGCTTTTAAACTCTGACACCAGGTTGTTCATCAACAATACGATAAGAAGAAGAAGTACGAGCGCGCCGCAACCGCCGCCGCCGCCGCGAGGCCGCCGCCCGCCAGCGAACCAGGCCGCGCGATCGCCGCCGCCTTTAGAGGTACCGCACGCCGGACGTATACATTTTTTCTATAGTAATTGGCAATTGATAACGAATGACCCAGTTGTTTTGTCTTACGTTCAAGGATACAAATAAAAAGCCATTATCTTACTTAGTGCCACAGATAACTGTACCTAATAATCCACCTTTTCCTGAGAAGGAAATGATTCATTCAGTACCAAAGCTACTTAAACTTGGTGCCATATCCCCTTGTGTGGAAAAAAGGGGTCAGTATATTTCGCCAGTATTTTTAACACCTTAAAGTAGCGGTGGTTATAGGTTCATCTTAAATTTAAAGAAATTAAGTAACTTTGTGATAACAAACCACTTTAAAATGGAGGACATACGCACTGCGTCAAAGTTGGTTTCTGCTGGTGATTATATGGCCACCATTGACCTAAAAGAGGCATATTTTTTAGTGCCTAACGACCAAGCAGATAAAAAATATTTAAGGTTTAGATTGGACCAATTATATGAATTTAATTGTCTCCCTTATGGTCTCCAGTTCGGCTCCATATGTTTATACCAAATTATTAAAACCGTTGCTCTCTCTTTTACGTAATAAAGGACGCACAATTGTTGCTTACCTCTGCTTACCTTTTGTCAAAACACAGTTTTCACTGTTATTTATTTATTTATCAAGCACTTGGAAAACCTAGGATTTGTAGTAAATCATGTGAAAAGTAATTTGCAGCCGAGACAATTATGTAAATTCTTAGGTTTTGAAATCAACACTCAAGATATTGTATTACAACTACCCACGGAAGAAATAAGAAAAGTTATAGCTTTAATACATACATACATACACATAAATACATAAAATCACGCCTTTTTCCCAGAGGGGTAGGCAGAGATCACTTCCAGCGATCCACTTTTCACCTCTGTGGGAAACATGACATGACGGGTTGTGGACCACGTCGCCGCCATTCTGCGTTGTGCATTGTTTTAACGAGGTCATTGCGTTCCCAGGAGTAGCAAGGATATATGACGGGGAAGGAAAAGGGGAGGAAGGATGCTATCGCCTCGCATGATTTGGACAGATAGTTGTGACTGGTATCCCTGACATAGCTTCAATTACAGACATAAAAGAAATTGACGGATTACAATTCGTGAATTTGCAAAATTTATAGGTAGGTATCTATAAACCGTTATAGGTACGTAGGTACAGTATAACGTTAACCGCCTCATGCCCAGCAATTGCTTATAGCTGGATTTACACAAAACATTTTGACCGTGAAAAAATATCGGGCACTTCAAAAACATAATGATGATTATGATTCTCGAATGGACCTAGATAAATATTTATTAGAAGATTTCAATTGGTGGGCAATTATAAGTAAAAGGGCAAACAACCCATTACACAGACATAGCTTTGACATGGAAATATTCACAGATTCTTCTCTGACAGGTTGGGGTGCCGTATGCGATGACGTGGTCGCTAGAGGCCACTGGTCTGCTCACGAAAAGACCCATCATATCAACTACCTCGAACTCAAGGCCGTTTTTGTTGGGTCTTCAATCGTTTTGCGAACATTCTTTGTAATATTAACGTTCTGCTTAGAGTTGATAATACCACAGCCATTTCATACATTAATAGGATGGGTGGTGTTCATTTCCCTCACCCCAATAAAATTACCAGGAAATTTGGCAATGGTGTGAGGCTAGACAAATTTTTCATATTTAGCTCTTATATTAGATCTAGATTAGTTTGGTCAGCCAGATATCGATTTTTGCGCATCCCGACTTAATAACAAATGTGCTAAATATATTTCTTGGAAACGTGATCCGGGTGCTTATGAAATTGATGCATTTACATTGAATTGGAACCGTTATTTCTTTTATTCGTTCCCCCTTTTGCATTAGTTTTTGAAATGTCTCAGAACTGTCTGAACTGTCTCAAATTATAGAAGAAGAAGCAACTGGTATTTTCATAATTCCGAACTGGCCTAATAAACCTTGGTTCCCTTTGTTTAAATCTTTAGTTCACTCCGATTTTTTTTATATGAAACCCGACAAAAATCTCTTATTGTCCCCTTCCAGAGAACACCATCCATTATGGCGCAACCTTACCCTGGCGTACCTAAGACAATATTCCCGATGATGCTATAAATAGTAATTATGATAAATTCGTTATCCAAGAATGCTTTGTGTCAGTACAATGTAGCCTTAAAACAATGGTTTTTATTTTGTCAACTATATGATTTAGGTTGCTTTGATACACCATATAGAGAAATTTTAAGATTTCTTACTGAACAATTCAAAAATGGAGCTAGCTATGAAACATTAAATTAATTTAGAAGTGCACTATCATTGATTATTGGCAAAGATAATTGCAATAATGATCACATCAGTAGATTTTTCAATGGCGTGTTAAAGTTGAAACCTAATTTTCCAAAATATTGTTCGACTTGGGACCCAAATACTATTCTAAATTATTTATCCAATCTTTATCCCAATGAGTCAATTACGATTGATTTGTTAACGAAAAAACTAGTTACTCTTCTCGCGTTGTCTACAGGACAACGCGTGCAGTGACGTTATCTGTTATAAAACTAAATTGTATTTTCGTAAATACATCTCAAATCACGATTACTATCAATGATGTGATTAAGACCTCTATGCCCAATCGTCGTAATGCCAAGTCTGATTGTACCATTTTCAAAATGAATCTATATGCCCAACAAAGAAACACTGACTTCTTATATTGAAAGAACTAAACTTTTTTCGTAATTTGCCTGACACAAAAAAGCTTATTCTCACAATAACACTGTCCACAGTGGCAGTTCTCAAACCATCAGTCGATGGATAAAGCAAACGTTGGGTGACAGCGGCGTGGAAGTGAGTGTGTTCTCGGCGCACAGCATGCGCCACGCCTCCACCTCCGCAGCCAGCAGGGCTGGAGTGTCCATCGACTTGACCAAACGAACTGCAGGGTGGACAGGCAACTCTGTTTGCTTCGCGAAATTTTACAATCAACCTTTAGTTGATTCCGAAGGCTCAACCTTTGCTGAAGCTATACTGTCATGTGATTGATTATTATCTATTTGTTGAAAAGATGATTACCATTAAGAAAAGTTGTTGTTAGCTGATATAATGCTCTCTTTAGAAGAGTAAGTATTGTATTTTCTTTTTCATTCTGCAACAAACGCTAAACATCTACATGGTAATATTAAATCTCTTCCGGATGCAACATCGAAGTATAATTTATGGTTAAAAGAACTTTACCTTAAGTGAATTTCTACCATAATTATACGAGATGTTGCATCCGAAGAGATTTAATCTCCCACCCACCCTCAAAAATAGGATAACGCAAATCCTATTATTGTATACCCATGGGTTGCAGACTGACAGGTAAATAGCTACTCTAAAACAAATGAAGTTATGTCAAATAGTGTTGCCGAGTATTGAATGACCGAATAATCGATTAAGTGATAAACTATAGAATTTCAGATTTTAATTTTATTTTAATTTTAATGATTAAAATATGCTTTAAATAGTGTGACGATGCAGTATCTCGAGAGACGGACTACATGGTAATATTAAATCTCTTCGGATGCAACATCTCGTATAATTATGGTAGAAATTCACTTAAGGTAAGTTCTTTTAACCATAAAAAATATGTACTTAATTGATCGTTAGAAACTTAATTTTTAAACTGTATCACAGATTCGAAAATTGTATAAATATTTTTTTTTGTCTTTAGCATTGTAACTACATTTTATTCGTGTTTAATAAGTCCGTTACCCCATTGTTTGTTTTCTAAGTTAAAATAATAATTGTATTGCATCATTCGATTTGAGAATGCACTTGTAACTTCGTGTGTGGCATTTAGGTATCATACAGACTAGCGCAAGCGAATTTCAATGCGTCAGCGTAATGTGTTCTAGCTTCGAGTGTCTTCTTACAGAATTGTTATTGAAATTATGTTCCAGAAAGAAATGTAATTTTATCTTGTTGTTTATAAAATGGTATGGTACAAAGTTCAGAGATTATTTTTAGTAAATAATCATATGTGTTGTCAAGTGAGGATTAGATATTTTTGTTCTGAGTAGTTATTTGAACCGGATTGATATAAAGAGTTTATAAAGGAAGAATTATAGTGAATAATAATGAATGAATTTGAATGGTTTTGCAGATTTTATAGTTGGAAATTATTTCGATAGAGATATGTTGCATTACGATTGGACTGATCACCTGAGAGTAACGTAATTTATTTTTTTTGAATAATTTATTTTGAAAGTAATGGTATAAGAGATGGTCTTTGAATGATTTTTTGAGTGAATGGTAGGGCACACTTTGAAAGGTATACACGGTGTCAGATCCTTCAGTTTGAACATGGTGTAAACGAGATTTCTCTGTGTAAGCAGTTGGAGATGAATGAGATCTTAAAACTTGAGCCGTAGTATGAAAGAAGTAAATATGATGATGAAGTTAATGGTACAAGGTACAGACTAGGGCATGGATCCTTTGTTTGATCATGACGTGGACGAGTTTCCCTTCGTGAAAATATTAGGAGATCGATGATCTGAAAACATGACCCTAAGTTTTATTTTGCTGAGAGGAGCAAATAGTTATGAAATGATAAATGAGATGATAATGTTACGACCACGAGGGACCGTGCAAGCGGAATTAGTCTTATAGTCATATGGATAAGGTCTATATTCGCTTGCACGATATTACGTCACACTCTGGTCGGTCGTAGCGAGCTCTAGCGTGTTCTAGAGTAGTAATAATAATAATAATAGAGTTTTCGCCGCCCGGACCGCTCGAGAACATTCTCAACACTACGCGAAGAGACTAGTTCGTCCTTGCTGTGTATAAAAGCGGGATGTACGACCCGACGGGACAGTTCCGATTTGGGAAAGCGAAGCGAATCAGTCTCCTGCGAACTAAGAGTGATCGAGTGCGTTAACTGCGAATAGATTCAGTGCAATTCAGTGATTTAGTGTAATTTAGTATTCCGTGTTTAGTGTTGTAATTAAGTGTTTTTAATTGTGTTTTTAAGTGTTTAATTGTGTAATTGTTAGTCGATAAATAAATTAATTGTCTTTTGGTGACTTTGGCGTATCTTGAATTAAACGTACCCCGTTCCCGCAACAATTGGTGTCAGAAGTGGGATTCAAGATGCCTCTTACACCACGAGAAGACAGTGAGGGTCGAGTAACAAGGAGTCAAACCAAGGCCCTGCAAGAGGGTGAAGGCACTTCAACGGAGGGATCAATTCAAACATCAATTGGGCCTGTGGAGCTTGCAGACTTATTTAAAATGCTGCAGACACAAGCCAGCCGTCAGGAGGAGCACGCCCGTCGCCAGGAGGAGCAAGCCCGTCGCCAGGAGGAGCAAGCCCGTGAGCAAGCCCGCCGCCAGGAGGAGCTAGCCCGTCGCCAGGAGGAGCAAGCCAGCCGCCAGGAGGAGCAAGCCCGCGAGCAAGCACGCCGCCAGGAGGAGCTAGCCCGACTTCAGGAAGCACAATTCGCTAAACTGAGGGAAGAACAAGCCCTTCGCCAGGAAAAGCAAGACCTTCTGCCAGGAAGAGCTAAGCAAGAGTTTGTTGGGGCTATTGAGAAGAAGCACGAAGTATTAGAAAAGCAGATTGATGCTCTCAAGGATGATGTGCTAAGCGTCAAGACCCAACACGAAGATCGACTCACCCAACACGAAGATCGACTCATCCAACATGAAGATCGATTCACCCAACATGAAGATCGATTCATCCAACATGAAGACCGATTCACCCAACACGAGGATCGACTGAGTCAGGTGGATGCTGAGATGCGACAACTGCATACCAAGATGGCAAGAGTGGGGACCCGGGGTGCTACGGTAGTGTCGGATTCTCCGAAAATCGAAGTACCCCACTTCGATGGAACGACGTCTTGGGCAGCATTTTGGTACCAGTTCGAGACGGTGGCTAAAGGAAAGGGGTGGAACGAGGAAGAGTCCTTGACTCTGGCTCTGACTCTGGCTCTTCGTGGAGATGCCCTGCTCACGTTGGAAAACCTGCCTTCGGATAACAGAACTTTAGGTGCTCTCCAAAGAGCACTAGAGGGCAGGTACAGCGACAAACACCTGGAACACGCGTATAGAGCACAACTCCGCGACCGACAGCAGAAGCCTGGTGAGAGTCTGCAGCAATGGGCAACGGAAATCGAAAGGCTTGTCAGACGTGCATACGTGTCATGCCCGACAATGGTGGAATCAATGATCCCGCAAGCTTTCTGTGATGGAATTAGAGACGCAGACGTCAGACACACCGTGAAATTGAGCCATCATCAGACCTTACAGGAAGCTCTAGCCCATGCTTTGGAGGTGGAAGCCGTGCGTCAAGACGCTAGAACTCAACGACTTCGGGAGGTTGTGGTGAAGGAAAAACCTTCTTTGGGTCCGATGTGCTATGGCTGCGGCGAGAGGGGCCATATTCGGAGTAGTTGCCCCAAGCGAAGATGGCCACGTAGAACGACAGTAGCGTCCTCTACACAGGTGGACGCAGAAGAGCTGTCGTTAAACTAGAAGAAGCCAGGGCCGTGGGGCGGGCACTGGCTGGTCAACATCGAGCCCCTACCGTCACTGTTTCACAGATTTGTAATGGGAACAACCTTACAGTGGTTGGACAGCTGAACAGCGTAACGTGTCATTTTACTATTGACACCGGTGCTTCAAGAACAATAGTGCGTCCGGAGCTATTGAAAAGGACTATAATGTGGAATCAGAGACCATCCGTTCAGCTTCAAACAGCAACAGGCCAGCCAGTTACCGTCTTCGGTGAGACGATGGCGAAGATAACCATTGGAGAACAGACCTTTGAATACGGTGTACTCATAGCAGACATCACGGACGACTGCATCATCGGATTGGACTTTTTAAGAGACCAGAAGTGTGTGGTAGACGTCGCTAAAGGAGTACTTAGTTTCTGAACAAGAAGTATTCCTAGAGGGAGCGAGATCATGCGCAGTTTACTGCCTGAAAAACACGAACCTACCGCCGAGATCTGAAACTCTGGTCAAAGTTAGATTCCCTTACACTGCGTGTCAAGGGCGAAGCGTCATCATAGAAAACTGCGGCGACCATCCGAGTTGGATCACAGCAAGAACTCTGGCAATGACCGGAAAAGGAGCGCTGGTGCGAGTCATCAATCTTAGCGGAGATGAAGTGCAGCTACGAAGAAACTGTGTCATCGGACGGTGCGATGCAGGTCAATCCATCAGAAGGCTGAAAAGGGCCCGGGAACCGGAATCCTGTCAACAAGATGACGTCACGCCGCTCCTAGCAAATTGTAAGGACAAGCTATCTGAGTGGGAACTTCAGCAAGCTAAAAGGTTGTTGCTGGATTTCAACGACATATTTTCGAAGGGTGACCATGATTTGGGAAGGACAGGTCTCGTTAAACACAGAATAGACACGGGAGACGCGCCACCAATCAAGCAGCGGCCTAGACGCCTTCCATTTGCCAAAGAGAAGGAGGTAGCAGACATGGTTGCCGAGATGCAGAAGAACCGCATCATAGAACCTTCCACAAGCCCGTGGTCTTCGCCAGTAGTCCTAGTAAAGAAGAAGGACGGCAACACCAGGTTTTGTGTGGACTACCGATTGTTGAATAATGCAACGAAGAAGGACAGCTACCCTCTGCCCCGTATAGACGACACACTGGACATGTTGAGCGGCATGAAGTGGTTCTCAACAGTGGACCTTAAGAGTGGGTACTGGCAAGTTGATATCCATCCAGAAGACAAAGAGAAGACGGCATTTACGACCGGAACTAGGAATGGATTGTGGCAGTTCAACGTCATGCCCTTTGGTCTTTGCAACGCTCCGGCAACATTCGAGCGGTTGATGGAAAGGGTACTGGTTGGACTTCTGGGTGATGCATGCCTGGTCTATCTGGATGACATCATTGTCATGGGTCGAAATTTCACAGAGCATGTCAGTAACCTGAGGAAGGTTTTCACCAGAATACGAGAAGCAAACTTGAGACTCAGCCCAAAGAAATGCACGTTTTTCAAGGAGGAAGTCGCCTACTTAGGCCACATTATTTCATCGAAAGGTGTAAGACTGACCCAGAGAAGATAAAAGCTGTTCAAGAATGGCCTATACCAGTGAACAAGACCGACGTGAGATCATTTTTGGGTTTATGCGCATACTACCGGCGCTTTGTAAAGAACTTCTCTGATATAGCGAAACCTCTTCATCGGCTCACGGAAGATAAACGAGTATTCGCCTGGGACTCGGAATGTGATCAAGCCTTCGTCAGATTAAAAGAACACCTCTGCACCAGTCCTATACTTGGCTATCCGAACAGAAAAGGAAGGTTTATCGTGGACACCGATGCCAGCAATACTGGCATAGGCGGAGTTCTGTCGCAAGAGCAAGGTGAACGGGAAGTGGTGATCGCCTATTTCAGTAAGTCACTTTCAAAACCTGAAAGGAACTACTGTGTGACTCGTAAGGAACTGTTAGCGGTAGTGAAGACTCTACAGCATTTCAACAAGTATCTCGTTGGAAGACAGTTTTCCCTGCGGACAGATCATGCTGCGTTAAAATGGCTCTTGCAGTTTAAGAACCCTGAAGGACAAGTGGCGCGGTGGCTAGAGCAACTACAGGAGTACAACTTCACAACAGAACATCGGAGTGGTAGAACGCATTTGAATGCCGATGCCCTATCAAGGGGACCTTTGTCCTGTGGCCTGCAGTCATTGTTCTAAGACGGAGACTAAAGAAGAAGTCCGGATGATTACCACCCAGGGACTTGATAATGAATGGAGCGAGGACGCTATCAAAAAGGCGCAAAAAGAGGATAGTGACCTGAGGAAAATATTTGAATGGAAAGAAGTAGGTCAAAACCTTCTTGGAGCCATGTAGCATCATCAAGCCCCATCACGAAAAGTTACTGGGCACAATGGGACAGTTTGGAAATTAAGGATGGAGTACTCTTCAGGAAATGGGAAACACCAAAAGGGGATCAAACAACACTACAGCTAGTTGTACCCCGTAAACAAGTTGCTTCCTTACTGGAGGTACATACACGATGGGGTATCCGGGGACATTTGGGCGTGAAGAAGACCCTAGAGAAGCTGAGACAGAGGTTCTACTGGATACACTGTCGGGAGGACGTCGAAGACTGGTGCAAGAAATGTACGACTTGCGCATCAGTAAAGGGCCCACAAACCAGAAGTAAGGGCAAACTCAAGCTGTACAACGTCGGCGCTCCATGGGAAAGAATCGCAGTAGATGTAGCTGGCCCCTTTCCAGAATCCGATGAGGGAAACAAGTACATCATTGTGGTCCAAGATTACTTCACTAAGTGGCCTGAAGTCTTCGCTACGCCTAATCAAGAAGCAAAGACGGTCGCCAAGAAGTTAGTCCACGAGGTGATTTGCCGATTTGGTGTGCCTCTTGAGATACATTCAGACCAAGGAAGAAACTTTGAGTCAGCACTGTTCCAGGAGGTCTGTCTTCTTCTTATCGTGTGGTTGATGAACAACCTGGTGTCAGAGTTTAAGCCGCCCGTAGGCCTCTGACATGGCTTTGCATGACATGGCAAGGAGGTCTGTCAACTGTTGGGTATGCATAAGACCCGTACTACACCAGCACACCCGCAATCCGATGGCATGGTCGAGAGATTCAACCAAACGTTGGAAAACCACTTGGCCAAAGTTGTGGACGAGCATCAACGAGACTGGGACCAGTACATACCGCTTTTCTTGCTGTCCTACCGATCTGCGATCCACGATAGCACCAGCGCAACCCCAGCAATGGTAAACTTCGGTAGAGAAATGCGGCTTCCGGTAGACGCGTTGACTGGGACACCGCCAGAAGCTCCGAAACCAGTAACCGAATATGCGGCTGACCTACAGAAGCGCCTGGATGAAGTACATGCTCTCGTTAGAGACTGCAGTCTAAAATCCAGCGAAAGAATAAAAACCCGTTACGACCGCAAAGCCAACACCGACGGTTTCGATGAAGGGAGTCTGGTTTGGTTACACAACCCACTCAGGAAGAAGGGCAAATCACCGAAGTTCCAGCCAAGGTGGGAAGGACCATACAAGATCATCACTAGGCTAAACGACTTAACCTATCGGATCAAACAAGGGAAAAGAGGCAAGCCGAAAATTGTTCACATTGATCGGTTGGCTCGTTACCATGGGTCAAATGATGCTCGGGACGAGCATGACTAAGAGGGGGATAATGTTACGACCACGAGGGACCGTGCAAGCGGAATTAGTCTTATAGTCATATGGATAAGGTCTATATTCGCTTGCACGATATTACGTCACACTCTGGTCGGTCGTAGTGAGCTCTAGCGTGTTCTAGAGTAGTAATAATAATAATAATAGAGTTTTCGCCGCCCGGACCGTTCGAGAACATTCTCAACACTACGCGAAGAGACTAGTTCGTCCTTGCTGTGTATAAAAGCGGGATGTACGACCCGACGGGACAGTTCCGATTTGGGAAAGCGAAGTGAATCAGTCTCCTGCGAACTAAGAGTGATCGATTGCGTTAACTGCGAATAGATTCAGTGCAATTCAGTGTTTTAGTGTAATTTAGTATTCCGTGTTTAGTGTTGTAATTAAGTGTTTTTAATTGTGTTTTTAAGTGTTTAATTGTGTAATTGTTAGTCGATAAATAAAGTTATTGTCTTTTGGTGACTTTTGGCGTATCTTGAATTAAACGTACCCCGTTCCCGCAACAATAAATATGAAATGAGCAGTAGACTCATAATTGTCTGTACCTATACAAAGATATGTATTTTTAAATGGGATAGGCCAACCCATTAGATAGGTAGGAAAGACATACTATGATAATATGTACCAAGTGTGTTAAGCTATAATGAGAGTTGTGTGCCCACCACCACCATCACCTAAGGATAATGAAATTGTTTGTTAATGTTATAGAAGAGAAGTAAATAAATCAGTATTTATTTACTGACTGATAAAGTAGGATAAATATATGTGGAAAATTGGTAACGAAATGGTATTTGTGTAATGTATCCTGTAATTAATTAAAGAAAAAGTAATTTAATTTTGGATTTATAGCTAACCTAAATAAATATACTTGTTGAAAAATGGAACCTTAATTATGTATAATTTTTTTTTTCCCACTCTAAATTGTTTTATTGAAATGTTTTAAATTTTTAAAGGACCCGTCTGCCGATCAAAGCATTATTATATTAAGAAATAAATGTTTATTCTAGCTTAAGAATCATATGTAACTTTGATGACTATTTTTTTTTTGTTGATGACGTTGATTTTTTTTCTTCAAAATAACATTTTGATAAATTATTTCAAATTGATGGTTAATTGTTTTAAGTCCATCCAAAATTAATATCTATTTTTAGAAATTAATAGATATTTGAACCATATTTTTTAAATTGCATTGATCAAAAAAAAAACTATTAAAAAATCAAACAGGGAATAAACTACAATGTATTTATAATGGCCCCTTCAGGGTTATCGAAGACATGTCTCCAAATGTAAAGATAATTAAAAATGGAAAAGAATACATTACACATAAAAATAATACTAAGCGATATATTATGTAACAAAAATGTGTATTAAGTTAATTTCTTTTATGTATGTTCTCGTAAAGTTTTACTTGAGTGTAAATTATTACGTTTAATTTAAAAAAATGTCTAACTTTAAATTTTTTTAAATTTTTTTTGTAGAGGGGTTATGTAGTAGTATGATAAGTTAATAATTTTAGTGTGTTTATTACATGCAATTAGGTATGTGCATCGGAAGTGTATCTGGGTCGATGACTCAAACGACCTTTCACGCGTGACGTAGTTCTAAGTTAATATTTAATGTTTTGTAAGATTTATTTGGTCTCTCTCAATAAACGACCATCATGAGTTTAACATCTTTAATTTGATTACCACACGATCCTCATAGTTCAATACGATCTATTGTGCCTGTCGACCTCATATTTGGATCTCACTACCGCTTACCATCAGGTGGAGTGAGGTCATCTTGTTAGCCGTTTTTAAAAAAAAAAAAAAATACTGTGTAGTGATCCTACAATATCCTAATGTGTGGTCACCTCGACCGTAGTATTTCCTCACAAGAGTTAGATTTTAATTTTTAATAAAACGGTACAGTTTTTGATACTGTTTCATAAGGTAATAGTTAGTAAAAAAAATTTACTAAATGATAGTCTACAACATTCGTCTATTTAGCTTTTACAAGCAACGTAAATTGGTTTATTTTTATTATGGATGATTCAATTGAGGGACCACCTTAAATCGATAATAAATTTTTAATGGTTTATTTTACAAACTAAAGATTTAATTTACAATCGTTTCAGTACTTTTACTAAAGCTTAGTGGCACCCGTTTTTTAAATATTATAGTGGTTCTCACTGAATGCAAACTTGTGGTGATCGATTGAGGGACCACTTTCTTATTGCTATTTTTTATTATTGAGTAAATAGTGGGAGGTGAAACTTTATGAAATGAGTTTTACAAATCTTTTACTAAGAGTTGTAATTTACAGGAGTTGTAAATTTCAACTAGATTATGAGATATGGGTACCAGTCATGCACGATTGAGGGTCCAATTAAAACGACTGTAACTTTTGAGTGCCAACTTTTACAAATTAAATATTGAATTTACAATCGTTTGAGAACTTTTACTAAAGCCTGATACATTCAAAATCTTAAAATTTCAGTGTGGGCCCTCAATGGGAACGCACATATCAGAATGCTCCGAACTGCTAAGCTGTCAGGAATTGCATGTGTTATTGTGAGACAACCATAAATAGACATATGCTGTTGAAGGATAATTTTTAGACAAACATTTTACTGATTGAATTTCTGGCATCAGTATCGAGCACTGATCACTCCCTGATAGTTATTTTGAAATATATTTCATGTACAGAATTGACCTCTACAGATTTATTATAAGTTAGGATTTATTATAATTAAAAGATATGTAATGACAATTTAAAGTCTTTATGTTGTTGTTTATTTATTTTAAAGGACTCATACCGTATGAGATAATTTGCAAGGATTGATCGTGAAAATTCTAAACTGTCTGACAGACTGTCAGAATATATGTCGCGCCACATGTTATATTGAGGTGTATGTGTCGCAGTCATCTGGTTAAATCAGCGATTTGATTGAATCACTAGCGCGTTCATTGAATGACGACGTTTAATTGAATGACTAAAGGACAACTCGTGAAGTTGTTGAATATAACGTTCAACATCTTGACTGAACGTCATTTAGCATAGTCGTTGAATGGGATATAGCTGACTTTGTAATGTTTGATTAGGGTGACCATAAGTTCGCAACTTAAAAGATATCTAACTTTAGATTAAAAAAATGAGGACATGACATAACACACCTTAATAAGAATTTTAACAATTTCAAGTCTTAATATACTTTTTTATGTGTGCTTCTAACGTTAGGCTAATAAATTAGAGCGGTTCCCAGACGCGACAAAATTTTATCAAAAATTCAAGTCATGTCAACAGCAGGCCAAGATAACCATTTGCAGTTCAAAATTAGCGGTTATGCCTCGCTTTAGTTGGTACTTACGTAGTGTAAAAAGTTATTTTGTGCTTTTTATTGGGTTTAGCATTTTTAACCTTTTGTCATAATAATTGCGTACTTTTTTTGGGTCGGGGGTTTTTAAATATTAAAAAAACTTCGTTAGCTATAACCATTATATCGTACTTTGATATCCAGTTATAATCCATAGATGTCCTGGCTTCCATATAAATCATGGACACCCTAGCTTTTCGAACATTATTTATAACCTCCAATATTCTTTCGGTAGTCCAAGGTTTTCTTTGGGATCCTGAAAAGGTAACAACATGATAAATAGTAATTGTGACATCCATAATCGGTACATCCATGCTGTCTCAATTTTTTTACGAATAAGTCAATTTCAAATGAACACAGTTCTATTCGATTAGATTTGTACCAGCTGTTTGACGCCATTTTTGTTTTGATGAGCACTAACGCCGCAGTGAAAAAAAAAAAAACTAAATTACAATCACCTGACTGATATTACGTCCGCTATGTTTAAAGGGCTATGTTTCAATCCGCTAACTTGTTGGACGTTGAGTAAGGATTGTTTATTCAACGTTCGACCTAGTCATTCAATTGAACGTCGTCATTTAATAAACGCGCTAGTGATCCAATCAAATCGCTGATTCAACCAGATGACTGCGACATATGTATAAGCTTGTGCGCGCTGCGTCGCGCCGCCAGTGACAAATAAACGTTGTAGCTAACCGGGTGTTTTACTCTTAGACATATCATTAGCGAACGTGTTCGGTCATACCCACGCGATACGCTAAATAAAAATGTCGTTTTTAGGAATTTTGCCGATTTTCGACTACAAAACCGGTGAATGGTAGCCGGTATATTTAAAAGCCGATTAACACAATTCTTACTGGTAATGGAGTAAAGGAAAATAAAAGTGCTACTATTGTTGCGGGAACGGGGTACGTTTAATTCAAGATACGCCAAAAGTCACCAAAAGACAATTAATTTATTTATCGACTAACAATTACACAATTAAACACTTAAAAACACAATTAAAAACACTTAATTACAACACTAAACACGGAACACTTAATTACACTAAAGCACTGAATCACACTAAAACACTGAATTACATTGAAACTATTCGCAGTTAACGCACTCGAGCACTCCAAGTTCGCAGGAGACTGATTCGCTTCGCTTTCCCAAATCGGAACTGTCACAACGGGTCTTACATCCCGCTTTTATACGCAGCGAGGACGCACTAGTCTCTTCGCGTAGCATTGAGAATGTTCTCGAGCGGTCCGGGCGGCGAAAACTCTATTATTATTATTATTACTCTAGAACACGCTAGAGCTCGCTACGACCGACCAGAGAGTGTGACGTAATATCGTGCAAGCGAATATAGACCTTATCCATACGACTATAAGACTAATTCCGCTTGCACGGTCTTTCGTGGTCGTAACATTATCCCCCTCTTAATCATGCTCGTCCCGAGCATCATTTGACCCATGGTAACGAGCCAATCGATCAATGTGAACAATTTTCGGTTTGCTTCTTGTCCCTTGTTTGATCCGATAGGTTAAGTCGTTCAGCCTAGTGATGATCTTGTATGGTCCTTCCCACCTTGGCTGGAACTTCGGTGATTTGCCCTTCTTCCTGAGTGGGTTGTGTAACCAAACCAGACTCCCTTCATCGAAACCATCGGTGTTGGCTTTGCGGTCGTAACGGGTTTTCATTCTTTCGCTGGATTTTAGACTGCAGTCTCTAACGAGAGCATGTACTTCATCCAGGCGCTTCTGTAGGTCAGCCGCGTATTCGGTTACTGGTTTCGGAGCTTCTAGCGGTGTCCCAGTCAATGCATCTACCGGAAGCCGCATTTCTCGACCGAAGTTTACCATTGCTGGGGTTGCGCTGGTGCTATCGTGGATCGCAGATCGGTAGGACAGCAAGAAAAGCGGTATGTACTGGTCCCAGTCTCGTTGATGCTCGTCCACCACTTTGGCCAAGTGGTTTTCCAACGTTTGGTCGAATCTCTCGACCATGCCATCGGATTGCGGGTGTGCTGGTGTAGTACGGGTCTTATGCATACCCAACAGTTGACAGACCTCCTGGAATAGTGCTGACTCAAAGTTTCTTCCTTGGTCTGAATGTATCTCAAGAGGCACACCAAATCGGCAAATTACCTCGTGGACTAACTTCTTGGCGACCGTCTTTGCTTCTTGATTAGGCGTAGCGAAGACTTCAGGCCACTTAGTGAAGTAATCTTGGACCACAATGATGTACTTGTTTCCCTCATCGGATTCTGGAAAGGCGCCAGCTACATCTACTGCGATTCTTTCCCATGGAGCGCCGACGTTGTACAGCTTGAGTTTGCCCTTACTTCTGGTTTGTGGGCCCTTTACTGATGCGCAAGTCGTACATTTCTTGCACCAGTCTTCGACGTCCTCCCGACAGTGTATCCAGTAGAACCTCTGTCTCAGCTTCTCTAGGGTCTTCTTCACGCCCAAATGTCCCCCGGATACCCCATCGTGTATATACCTCAGTAAGGAAGCAACTTGTTTACGGAGTACAATTAGCTGTAGTGTTGTTTGATCCCCTTTTGGTGTTTCCCATTTCCTGAAGAGTACTCCATCCTTAATTTCCAAACTGTCCCATTGTGCCCAGTAACTTTTCGTGATGGGGCTTGATGATGCTACATGGCTCCAAGAAGGTTTTTGACCTACTTTTTTCCATTCAAATATTTTCCTCAGGTCACTATCCTCTTTTTGCGCCTTTTTGATAGCGTCTTCGCTCCATTCATTATCAATTCCCTGGGTGGTAATCATCCGGACTTCTTCTTTAGTCTCCGTCTTAGAACAATGACTGCAGGCCACAGGACAAGGTCTCCTTGATAGGGCATCGGCATTCAAATGCGTTCTACCACTCCGATGTTCTGTTGTGAAGTTGTACTCCTGTAGTTGCTCTAGCCACCGCGCCACTTGTCCTTCAGGGTTCTTAAACTGCAAGAGCCATTTTAACGCAGCATGATCTGTCCGCAGGGTAAACTGTCTTCCAACGAGATACTTGTTGAAATGCTGTAGAGTCTTCACTACCGCCAACAGTTCCTTACGAGTCACACAGTAGTTCCTTTCAGGTTTTGAAAGTGACTTACTGAAATAGGCGATCACCACTTCCCGTTCACCTTGCTCTTGCGACAGAACTCCACCTATGCCAGTATTGCTGGCATCGGTGTCCACGATAAACCTTCCTTCTCTGTTCGGGTAGCCAAGTATAGGACTGGTGCAGAGGTGTTCTTTTAATCTGAAGAAGGCTTGATCACATTCCGAGTCCCAGGCGAATACTCGTTTATCTTCCGTGAGCCGATGAAGAGGTTTCGCTATATCAGAGAAGTTCTTTACAAAGCGCCGGTAGATGCGCATAAACCCAAAAATGATCTTACGTCTCGGTCTTGTTCACTGGTATAGGCCATTCTTGAACAGCTTTTATCTTCTCTGGGTCAGTCCTTACACCTTTCGATGAAATAATGTGGCCTAAGTAGGCGACTTCCTCCTTGAAAAACGTGCATTTCTTTGGGCTGAGTCTCAAGTTTGCTTCTCGTATTCTGGTGAAAACCTTCCTCAGGTTACTGACATGCTCTGTGAAATTTCGACCCATGACAATGATGTCATCCAGATAGACCAGGCATGCATCACCCAGAAGTCCAACCAGTACCCTTTCCATCAACCGCTCGAATGTCGCCGGAGCGTTGCAAAGACCAAAGGGCATGACGTTGAACTGCCACAATCCATTCCTAGTTCCGGTCGTAAATGCCGTCTTCTCTTTGTCTTCTGGATGGATATCAACTTGCCAGTACCCACTCTTAAGGTCCACTGTTGAGAACCACTTCATGCCGCTCAAAATGTCCAGTGTGTTGTCTATACGGGACAGAGGGTAGCTGTCCTTCTTCGTTGCATTATTCAACAACCGGTAGTCCACACAAAACCTGGTGCTGCCGTCCTTCTTCTTTACCAGGACTACTGGCGAAGACCACGGGCTTGTTGAAGGTTCTATGATGCGGTTCTTCTGAATCTCAGCAACCATGTCTGCTACTTCCTTTTCTTTGGCAAATGGAAGGCGTCTAGGCCGCTGCTTGATTGGTGGCACGTCTCCCGTGTCCATTCTGTGTTTAACGAGACCTGTCCTTCCCAAATCATGGTCACCCTTCGAAAATATGTCGTTGAAATCTAGCAACAACCTTTTAGCTTGCTGAAGTTCCCGCTCAGAGAGCTTGTCCTTACAATTTGCTAGAAGCGGCGTGACGTCATCTCGTTGACAGGATTCCGGTTCCCGGGCCTTTTTCAGCCTTCTGATGGATTGACCTGCATCGCACCGTCCGATGACACAGTTTCTTCGTAGCTGCACTTCATCTCCGCTAAGATTGATGACTCGCACTAGCGCTCCTTTTCCGGTCATGGCCAGAGTTCTTGCTGTGATCCAACTTGGATGGTCGCCGCAGTTTTCTATGACGACGCTTCGCCCTTGACACGCAGTGTAAGGGAATCTAACTTTGACCAGAGTTTCAGATCTCGGCGGTAGGGTCGTATTTTTCAGGCAGTAAACTGCGCATGATCTCGCTCCCTCTAGGAATACTTCTTGTTCGGGGAATCTAAGTACTCCTTTAGGGATGTCTACCACACACTTCTGGTCTCTTAAAAAGTCCAATCCGATGATGCAGTCGTCCGTGATGTCTGCTATGAGTACACCGTATTCACAGGTCTGTTCTCCAATGGTTATCTTCGCCATCGTCTCACCGAAGACGGTAACTGGCTGGCCTGTTGCTGTTTGAAGCTGAACGGATGGTCTCTGATTCCACATAATAGTCCTTTTCAATAGCTCTGGACGCACTATTGTTCTTGAGGCACCGGTGTCAATAGTAAAATGACACGTTACGCTGTTCAGCTGTCCAACCACTGTAAGGTTGTTCCCATTACCAATCTGTGAAACAGTGACGGTAGGGGCTCGATGTTGACCAGCCAGCGCCCGCCCCATGGCACTGGCTTCATCTAGTTTAACGACAGCTCTTCTGCGTCCACCTGTGTAGAGGACGCTACTGTCGTTCTACGTGGCCATCTTCGCTTGGGGCAACTACTCCGAATATGGCCCTCCCGAAGTCGTTGAGTTCTAGCGTCTTGACGCACGGCTTCCACCTCCAAAGCATGGGCTAGAGCTTCCTGTATGGTCTGATGATGGCTCAATTTCACGGTGTGTCTGACGTCTGCGTCTCTAATTCCATCACAGAAAGCTTGCGGGATCATTGATTCCACCATTGTCGGGCATGACACGTACGCACGTCTGACTAGCCTTTCGATTTCCGTTGCCCATTGCTGCAGACTCTCACCAGGCTTCTGCTTTCGATCGCGGAGTTGTGCTCTATACGCGTGTTCCAGGTGTTTGTCGCTGTACCTGCCCTCTAGTGCTCTTTGGAGAGCACCTAAAGTTCTATTATCCGAAGGCAGGTTTTCCAACGTGAGCAGGGCATCTCCACGAAGAGCCAGAGTCAGAGCTATCAAGGACTCTTCCTCGTTCCACCCCTTTCCTTTAGTCACCGTCTCGAACTGGTACCAAAATGCTGCCCAAGACGTCGTTCCATCGATGTGGGGTACTTCGATTTTCGGATAATCCGACACTACCGGAGCACCCCGGGTCCCCACTCTTGCCATTTTGGTATGCAGCTGTCGCATCTCAGCATCCACCTGGCTCAATCGATCCTCGTGTTGGGTGATTCGATCTTCATGTTGGGTGAATCGACCTTCATGTTGGGTGAGTCGATTTTCGTGTTGGGTCAGTCGATCTTCGTGTTGGGTCTTGACGCTTAGCACATCATCCTTGAGAGCATCAATCTGCTTTTCTAATACTTCGTGCTTCTTTTCAATAGCCCCCAACAAACTCTTGCTTAGCTCTTCCTTGAGTTCGACCAGTTGCTCTTCCTGGCGGCGGGCTTGCTCCTCCTGGCGGCGGGCTTGCTCCTCCTGGCGAAGGTCTTGCTTTTCCTGGCGAAGGACTTGTTCTTCCCTCAGCGTAGCAACTTGTGCTTCCTGAAGTCGGGCTTGCTCCTCTTGGCGAAGGGCTTGTTCTTCCCTCAGCTTAGCAAATTGTGCTTCTGAAGTCGGGCTAGCTCCTCCTGGCGGCGTGCTTGCTCGCGGACTTGCTCCTCCTGGCGGCGTGCTTGCTCGCGGGCTTGCTCCTCCTGGCGGCTGGCTTGTGTCTTCAGCATTTTAAATAAATCTGCAAGCTCCACAGGCCCAATCGGTGTTTGGATTGATCCCTCCGTTGAAGTACCTTCACCCTCTTGCAGGGCCGCGGTTTGACTCCTTGTTACTCGACCCTCACTGTCTTCTCGTGGTGTAAGAGGCATCTTGAATCCCACTTCTGACACCAATTGTTGCGGGAACGGGGTACGTTTAATTCAAGATACGCCAAAAGTCACCAAAAGACAATTAATTTATTTATCGGCTAACAATTACACAATTAAACACTTAAAACACAATTAAAAACACTTAATTATAACACTAAACACGGAACACTAAATTACACTAAAGCACTGAATCACACTAAAACACTGAATTACACTGAAACTATTCGCAGTTAACGCACTCGATCACTCCAAGTTCGCAGGAGACTGATTCGCTTCGCTTTCCCAAATCGGAACTGTCACGACGGGTCTTACATCCCGCTTTTATACGCAGCGAGGACGCACTAGTCTCTTCGCGTAGCTTTGAGAATATTCTCGAGCGGTCCGGGCGGCGAAAACTCTATTATTATTATTATTACTCTAGAACACGCTAGAGCTCGCTACGACCGACCAGAGTGTGTGACGTAATATCGTGCAAGCGAATATAGACCTTATCCATACGACTATAAGACTAATTCCGCTTGCACGGTCTCTCGTGGTCGTAACAATAGTTTACTGGTGGATATGCGAAATTAAAAAATTATCGACGGGTTAACCGAATTAACAATACCTGCAAGTATTACCAGCACCGAGGTACCTACAATTAAGACCATAAATGCTAACATGAAGTACGCAGACTTATTAGAAAAAATATCCTGATATCACGAAACCATTTTGTGCAAAGGATACACCTAAGCACCGAGTCACGCATAAAATCATCACTGAAGGACATCCAGTACATTCAAGGTGTCGGCCTTTATCAGCAGAAAAATACAAGCTCGTTAGAAACGAAATTGAAAACATGCTTGCTTTGGGAATCTGTAGACCATCGAAGAGTGAATGGTCCAGTCCAATCCACGTTACCAAGAAAAAAGATGGGGGAATAAGGTTGTGTGGCGATTATAGAAAATTCAATTAAATTACGAAGCACGACCGTTACCCAATTCCCAGATTGTTAGATTTTACATATCTTTTGCCAAAAAAAAAATATATTTTCAAAAATTGATCTTAAAAGAGCTTTTAATCAGATACCGAATGAAGACATAGAGAAAACAGCTGTTATTACACCATTCGGTTTGTTTGAGTACCCACGTATGCCGTTTGGACTTCGAAACTCAGGGCAGACATTCATGAGATTTATGAATGAGATAATGCGTGGCCTGGATAACGTTTTCTGTTTCTTAGACGATATTTTAATAGCTTCTGCTGAAGAAAATATGCACAAAAAGCACGTAGAAGAAGTCCTAGAGAGGTTAAACGACCACGGAATCACCATAAATGTCGATATGTGCAAATTCGGTAAAACGGAGATTGAGTTTCTAGGATACCAAATAACATCTGATGGCATATTACCATTATCAGAGAGAACGAAAGCTATTGACGAATATCCACTACCGAAAACCGTGCGAGAACTAAAACGTTTTATGGGAATGTTAAATTTCTATAGGACCAGTATACCACATGCAGCCGCACACCAGGCGTCATTAAACAAGTTCATGTGCGATCACAGCAGAAAGGATAATAGTCCTATCGAATGGAGCGAAACAACAAAGGAAGCTTTTAATCAGTGCAAAAACGGCTTGAAAAAGGCTATTGTATTGAGCCTACCATCGCATGACGTACCCCTATCGCTCATAGTCATGACTGATGCTTCTCAAACATGTGTCGGCGCTGTACTGCAACAGTATCTGGACAACAAGTGGAAGCCAATAGCATTTTTCTCCAAGTCTTAATCAGAAACACAGCAGAAATATAGCACATACGATCGAGAGCTATTGGCAATATATATGGCTATACGTCACTTTCAAGAATATTGCGAGGGTCAGGAACTAATTATATACACCGACCATAAACCACTGACACATATAGGTCAACCGAGTTCAAAAGAAAAAATATCACCCAGACAATTACGTCAACTAGATTATATATCTCAGTTTACAACCGACATTAGACACGTGTCAGGTGCACAAAACATTGTAGCCGACGCCCTGTCTAGAGTATGTGAAATATGATTCCCTGAGAAAATCAATTGGGTCGAAATAGCAACACATCAACATGACGACTCGGAAATGAAGAAAATATTACAACAAAGTAATTAGAAAAGTAAAATAATAAACCTGCCCAGCAATAAACAACTATATTGTGAAGTTTCAACAAGCGAGATTCGTTAGAAAACTGAAAATCAAGCGAGATTCGACCGTACATACCGAGCATATTTAGAAAGCAAATATTCAGTATGTTACATGACGTCACACATCCAGGAATTAGGAGCTCAAGAAAACTAGTTGGAAATCACTACTTTTGGCAAAGGATGAATCAAGATGTGGGTATTTGGGCAAAACAATGCATACATTGTCAGAAGTCTAAGATAAGATTATCAGACATAATAAGACACCGATAATGCAGTTTCCAGAGTCAGACCGATTTGAACATGTCCACATAGACATCGTTGGACCACTACCCATATCGAACAATAATAGATACGTCATTACATTCATTGACCGATTTACCCGATGGCCGGAAGCAATACCGGTACCGGAAGTAACAGCTGAGATCGTAGGAGAAACATTGTATGACAACTGAATTACGAGATTCGGATGTCCGTCAAGGATAACCATCGATCAAGGATGACAGTTCGAATCCAATTTATTCATGTCTTTGTCAAAGCTAATGGGCATAAAAAAGATCAGGACTACCAGCTATCACCCCCAAGCTAACGGTATGGTAAAGAGGTGGCACAGGACGATGCATAATAAGAAAGAAAGAAAGAAAGAAAAACATTTATTGACCACGACATAGAAATAACAATACAATGAGACATAAATACACAAGACACAAAAACTCAAACTAAGAAATAACACATGGACAAGGACTATAAAGTGGTCAACGAGGTACAGGCCTCAGCATATGCCACATTAGCCCGAAAGCCACTGCAGCGCTGGTATTCTGGCCGTACCCCGAGTGACTGAAATAATACATACACATAAATAAATAAAAAATAAAAAAATAACAATTCACAGAAATACACCAATGAGATACACCAATGAGGGTGTTTGCGTATGAGAAACTCACCAGATGGCAACACGCAGGCGTGAGGTCCAACTGCAACATGATTGGCTATTTTTGACGTGACATTGACAGGCATGTCAATTTTCACCAATCACGTAGCAGCGAGACCCCAGAACCACGCCTCGACATCCAGTGGATCTCTCAAACGCAAACACCCTAAATTTAAAATTATAAAAATTAACTTACAAAATATTACATAAAAAAATAAAATCAAAACAATACAAGGAATGGAAAAGATAAACAAAAGTACAAAAGAATAGGAATGACAGAAAAGAGTACACGTACGGAAAACTACAAGAACTAAAACTAAAAAGTGATGAACGTGCCCGAAAGTGCCACGTCAATGAAAAAATAACACGGAAAAAAAACAATTTAAAAACAAATAAAAAAAAAAAAGTACAAAACCACGCTTGCCACGTCATATACATCTCGCTCGTGCCAATATCACGATGTAATTCAACAGTCTGGTCCCGTGAGTTAACTACCGTTTTGTTAGGACTGCGAACAACAGTAAGACAAGACTGTGACGTCAGTCCAGCACAGATGGTTTACGGAAAGAACATAAGAATACCAGGAATATTTTTCGAAACAAAGAATAATGATAATAATTCGACTACACCTAACTCTTACACAGAAGAATTACAGAGGTCAATACAGAAGATTAAGCCCGCACCGAATGTGATAAAATCATCCCAAAATACGTTCATCTATAAAGACATGGCTACATGCAAATATGTGTTTGTCAGGATAGACGCCATAAAGAAGCCATTAGTGGTACCTTACGAAAGCCCTTATCTGGTTTTGGAAAAGAACAAGAAATATTTTAAAATACAATTACGAAATGGAACACGTGTGGTAACAGTTGACCGATTAAAGCCAGCGTTCATAGTCCATGAAGGCAATGAAACCACAAACGTTTCGTCTGCACAAAAACGCACAGAAATGCATAACAATGACACAGAAAACAAGTCGCCATACATTACGAAATATGGGCGAACAGTCAAACCTATAGTTCGTTTCTGCAACTAATCACATTTATTTTTATTTTTTTCATTTCAGAAATACACCAGCAAAATTCATTTTACGTACAGTTGCAAAGCTAGTTACATCTACAGAATATCATCATGGGGAACATTGTGGTCTCCCGAGGACAAGCTGCAGCGAGCGGCGGGAACGCCAATACTAGCAACAGTATAACGTGGGTCGAGACGACGGTGGGAGCATTCGTCGTTATCTTAAACCATAGTAAGTTTATATTACTTGATGAGAAGATGCATCGCATGTAGCCGCAAGGCTATAGTCAAGAATCTGGGAAAGCTAGTGTCCAACAACAATATTCCGATGACATCGGTGACGACAACAACTATGCCGTCGGCGGTAGCACCCAGGCCAGCGCAGGGACAACACGTAAATCCCGCTTTTGTGAACTAAGTGAAAGACAATGTCATAGTGCAGTGCTAGTGTTATATAGGTCATAATAATTTATAAATCTAAATATTATTTTAAGTATAACTTTTTAATTCTATTGTTTTGATTTGTTTGACGTGTAAAACATATTATTATTTTTTTTGGGAATTTTATTGCTTTAATACTTTCGTCGTTATATCGATGGCCCCACCGAATAAACGTGCATGTGAAAAACGTCAATTTTACAGGAGAGAATAAAAACGTTTAATCCTTACTATCTCGGGTATTATTATAGGTAGGTTAAAACAATGTATAATGAAATTAAAGATAAAAAAATAATCTTAAACTGTCATGGTTACACACATTAGAAAACTGAAAGTGTCCGGGATATTTACCGTCATGTCTTTGTCAAAGCTATGGCATCCAGTAATACGTTTATGTAAAAACAAAAATGTGTCCGTTTTCGAGGAAGAAAGAAGTGATACCGTGAGTGTAGTGTGTCGTGATCGAATTCGGAGTGACAATATTGTGAATGAGGGTAGTGGTGTCGTGCGTAATAAAAGACTTAGAAAGAGGGTAGACCGATATGTCTGCCCTTAGACCTACCGTCATTCTCGCAGTCCTACAGTTCATCCGTGATCATGGCGCTTGCAACAGTGCCGAAATATCGGGAGCTCATTAAAACAAAACAACATGGTAAATATCCCGGACACTTTCAGTTTTCTAATGTGTGTAACCATGACAGTTTAAAATTATATATCGAGCACCGGTACGGGCCGGATATTGCGAAATTAGTAAAACATCTTGAGCGCGCGCGGAAAAAGTGTGAATGTTTATCGGAGTCCTTACTATTTTTAGTGAAGTGTCGTGACAATGACTTGATTCCGGTATGTGTGCGTATAAAACCTCGCCCAGACATTTACGGCTCCGCGAGCGTTCTACGTAACGCGAGCATAAAATTATTGCGTAAGGCGATTAGGAATTTCCGTTACCGACTGGACAAAATTCAGTGTGAGTTGTATAGTATACACCTGGAATGCAGTGCTGTGTTGTCCGTGAGTGATTTTGAAAAGTGTGATCGTATAACGTACTTACAAGCACAACGTTCGCGAGAACTTAGTGCTTTGAAACAGAATTGTAAGTTTGAGTCACTATTGTGTAAACAAAAGCGTGTCCCCTACTACCATGATAACTTACCCGAGCGACGCACTGTGATAAATCATTCGGATAAATTGTTGACTAACGCAGCATTACAAGTACTGGAGAAGGGACTTAATTATGCTCCCACATCTAAACGCATCCCTTATGAAGGAATTATTGGCACAGTGGAGGAAGTAGTTAGACGTAACAAAATTCCCGCGGCGGACGCCGAAATCTTGAGGCAGGATGTCGTCGTTGCTTTACGTCATTCGAAACCGCCCAAATCAAATATTTCTTCCGAAGAGCTTTCCGCACTGAGAGACCTCCGTGATGACAAGAGCGTGATAGTGCTGAAGGCGGATAAGGGGAATGCAACAGTGCTTCTGAATGTCACTGATTATGACAAGAAAGTCAGAGATTTACTCAGTGACATTTGTACTTATATATATATAAGAAAGTGAGCTATAACCCGACGAGTAGGACGTATCGGGCAACTCAGAAGCTCATAAAAGAGTGCAGGGAGGCTATTGGTGATGAGATAGCTACGTATCTCCTACGACCGAGAATCCTCCAACCTCCCAAACTGTATGGACTACCAAAAGTTCACAAGCCTAGTGTACCTTTGCGGCCAATAGTGAGTCAGATTGATTCTCCGACTCATGAATTGGCGAAGCATGTAGCCGGTATCCTACAGCCTTTGGTGGGTGGCACCACATCGTACGTGAAAGATTCCAGGCATTTTATAGACATTCTGCGACTTAATAATATCAATAAGAACGAAGTGATGGTCAGCTTTGACGTAGAATCACTATTCACAAACGTTCCCATTACTGACTGCATTGAAGTCATTAAGCGTAGAATGGAAGAGAATGATATCCCTATGGAATATGCCAAATTGGTGCAACATTGCCTTTCTTCTAATTACTTTATATACCAAGGCGAATACTACCTTCAAATAGATGGTGTGGCGATGGGCAGTCCTGTGGCCCCAGTAGTTGCAAACTTATGGATGGAACATTTTGAAAACGGAGCCATTGCCACTGCCCCTTATAGTATTAGGATTTGGAAAAGGTACGTGGACGACATTTTTGGTATAATAGAGGGTGATGAAAGCACCGTGAAAAACTACTTGGCTCACTTAAATAGCATCCATAGGAAGATGAATTTCACGTACGAGATGGAAGATAAGAGGAGCATTGCCTTTTTAGATGTGTTGGTTAAAGTGCGTGAGGACGGTTCTTTTAGCCATTCGGTATACAGGAAGCCAACTCATACCGATCGCTACCTACATGCAGAATCACATCACCATCCACGCCAACTGAACTCTGTAGTGAGGTCGCTTACAGACCGCGCATATAATCTATGTGACGAGGAACATATAAATGATGAGCTTAAACACATAAGTGACGTCCTACAGAGGAATGGATATAGTGGGCGAATATCAAGACCGACACGTAATAAACGCCTGGATTATAGGGTAGACCGGCATCCAGCTTATTTGCCATATGTTAAAGGAGTGACAGATAAGATCTCGAACATACTTAAGAAATTCTCCGTAAAAACTATCTTCACTCCTCTTAAAAAGGTATCGCAGTTTCTACGCTCACCGAAGGATAGTTTTCCTTTCTGAAAACCAGCCGTGTATAAAAATGACTGCAGCTGCGCGAGCTCGTACATAGGGCAAACGAAACGGACGATTTCGTGCCGGGTGAAAGAGCATATCAGAGCAGTCAAAAACAACGAAGCACAAAAATCGGCAATCGCTCAACATCTTTTAGAATCGGGAACGAACCACTGGATTGAGTTACATAACCCTAAGATACTTTCGACAGAACGCCATTACATACCACGACTGGTCAGAGAAGCTATTGAAATTAAGAAATTCAAAAACTTCAATCGTGAAGATGGGTTTCAACTGTCGAATGTATGGCATCCAGTAATACGTTTATGTAAAAACAAAAATGTGTCCGTTTTCGAGGAAGAAAGAAGTGATACCGTGAGTGTAGTGTGTCGTGATCGAATTCGGAGTGACAATATTGTGAATGAGGGTAGTGGTGTCGTGCGTAATAAAAGACTTAGAAAGAGGGTAGACCGATATGTCTGCCCTTAGACCTACCGTCATTCTCGCAGTCCTACAGTTCATCCGTGATCATGGCGCTTGCAACAGTGCCGAAATATCGGGAGCTCATTAAAACAAAACAACATGGTAAATATCCCGGACACTTTCAGTTTTCTAAAAAATAATCTTTTGGCTGATATAATTTATTTTAAGGAATAGTCGTTAATTTAGTCAATAATCAAGAAAATCCATATTATACAATTACTCGAGTGAAATTAGAGTAGTCAGTTGACTGTTATAGATCATTACACGTTTATTCGTGTGAATTTAAACGATGTTGATGAACATAACGCAATGATACACTATTATTCTAGGGAAATCACGCGTCTTTTGATGGCGGCTGCAATTGTTTGCACGCTTGTATTACAGAAATATTTGGTGATCTATGGATGATAATAAAAATTACATTTATATTCGTGTCATTAAGTTAGCTTTACAATGTGTTATGCATATTAACATTATGAATACACGCTATGTAATATTAAAATGTTGCATAATCTTTATAGGGAAAATAAACAAAACTTCTGTTTTTATATATTACTAGTGACCCGCCCTCGCTTCGCTTCGGGTAAATTTTACAAACAAACCTTCCTTAAGAATCACTTTATCTATTAAAATAAACCGCATCAAAATCCGTTGCGTAGTTTTAAAGATCTAAGCATACATACGGACATACAGCGAAAGCGACTTTGTTTTATACTATGTATTGATTTTTATTTATTATCATAATAATAACAATGAATAAAACTAATTTTACGGATTAAACTCGCGTGTATTGGTATTCTAAACATTATTTAGAGATCCGACGTTTCGAGCTCTTTACAGCGCTCGTGGTCACGGGCAAGACGGACAAGAGTCTTGCCCGTGACCTTAAAATTAGTTTTATTTGAAATGTGTAGTGCTCGCGCAAATAAAAATAGACAATACTAATAACAATGAAACTATTTTTTATAATAATCAGCCTTTGAAATTCATAGAGAAATTTCTCATTACTAAAGAAATTGAGCAAAAATCAACAAAAAAAAACAAACAGCTTATCTTATAAGCATTTTGAGAACTAAATAAATTCCAACATAATCTTTAATAAAATTGTCGTCATCTCAGCCCATTGCTGCCCACTGCTGAGCATAGGCCTCTTCCGAAGCTTTCCAACAAAACCCAGCGATTTTCACCAGGTCGTCGGTCCATCTGGTAGGTGGTCGTCCCACACTGCGCTTTCCAGTACTTGGCCTCCACTCCAGGATCTTTCGGCCCAAACGACCGTCCAATCTTCGTGCTATGTGGCCGGCCCATTGCCACTTCAGTTTGCTTATCTGGTGGGTTATGTCAGCAAGTTTGGTTCTTCGGATCTCCTCATTTCTGATTCGATCACGTAGAGAAATGCCAAGCATAGCCCTCTCCATAGCTCTCTGCGCGACATTGAGCCTTCTAAAAAGATCTTTTGTGAAGCACCACGTCTCAGCGCCGTAAGTCATCACAGGTAACACACATTGGTTGTACACCTTTGTCTTGAGACACTGAGGTATTTTGGACGAGAACACGTTGTGCAGTTTCCCGAACGCTGCCCAGCCGATTCACATCGGCCTACTGACCTCTCTCTCTAAAGTTGATTTTCCTAAACGGATTGCCTATCCGAGGTAGATATATTCGTCCACAATTTCGAGAGTAAAGTTCCCAACAGTTTGTACGGTGGGTGCAACATTAAACATATTTTTTGTTTTATCCATGTTTATTCTAAGACCCACTTGTTGGGAAACTTTATCGAGGTCATCGAGTTTTGTCCTAGATCTTCCAGCGACTCGGCCATGACTACGATGTCATCAGCAAATCGAAGGTGAGTGATGTATTTTGCCTTGCCAATAATATTGATACCTAGTTCTTGCCATTCCAGCAGCTTAAATGAATCCTCCAGAGCAGCCTGCAGTAAACAGTTTCGGAGATATGACTACTACCTGTCGTACTCCTCTTTGTAAGGGGATTTCCTTCGTGCGATTTTCCTGTACTCGGACTGATATGTTGGCGCTGTTATACAAACACTTCAACACTTCAATGTACCGATAATCTACACGGCATCGCTGTGAGGATCTAAGAACCGCCCAAATTTCGACGGAATCGAAGGCTTTTTCATAGTCCATGAACGCTAAGCATAGTGGCCGATTATACTCCTCCGTCTTCTGTATAATCTGCCACAGCGTATGTAAGTGCTTTATGGTACTAAAGCCTTTTCGGAAACCGGCTTGTTCGGAAGGCTGGAAGTCATCGAGCCTGCGTTCGAGACGATTCGTGATGACTCTAGAGAACAGCTTGTAGACATGGCTTTGCAGTGTTATGGGCCGGTAGTTCTTCAGTAAGGTTTTGTCATCTTTTTTGAAGAACAAGACCACAACACCCCTGTTCCATGCTTCTGGCGTTTTGCCGTCGAGCGGGGAGAAATAAAGGAGCTTTTGAGGGACTTTTAGTACCGGTGTTCCACCCGCTTTCAGGAGCTCTGTAGTGATTCCATCCTAACCCGGTGTCTTGTTTTTCTTAAGTTGTTTGAGAGCCATTCTTATCTCGTACAGGCTGATGTCCGGGATGTCTTCGGTATAGTGTCGGGTTAGCTTGGCTCTGGGGTCTGTCGCCACAATAGCTGGCTCAGCACAGACCGAGGTATATAACTGCCCATAGAACCTCTCTATCTCCCGTAGCAACTCTGTCTTGTTTGACGTCACGCGTCCATCTTCAGTCTTCAGCTTTGTCAGTTGGCTTTGCCCAATAGACGCGTCTCTTGCGAACACTTTGGAGCCTTGGTTCCGTTTAATTGTCTCCTTAATACGCTGGGTATTAAAGGAGCGTGAATCATGTCGCAGAGACTTCCTAATCAGTCTATTCTGCTGCCTATATGACTCAGCTTCATCTGAAGTTTTCAGCGTCAAAAAACGTCGACTAGCCATGAGGTGTCGGGTATGGTCGGATAGTTTTTGAGGTTTTTTTTTAGGGTGGCTTTTGAAAAACTTGGACCGTACCGTATGAACAGTTTCAGTTTACAGCCTGCTATTTATATCTTCCACTGATGAACAGCTGTCCAGCCATTGAAAGCGATTCGACAGTTCAAGCTGAAAGCTCTCGGGGTTTTGGATATGTGCCTTCGATGGTCGGAGCGCAGACTTCACCAGACGCGTTCTTTCCAGTTTGAAGTTGATATTCAATGTGCCTCTAACGATACGGCGATCACTTCCGGTTTCAATCCTGTTGATCACAGAGACGTCGTTGAAATGACGTCTCCTAATGGTCATGATGTAGTCCATTTTCTGTGCGGCGACTTTCAGAAGAATGAATTCTTCATAAAAAGTCCTTCTTTCTTCATAAAGTCAGCTAGCATCTGTCCCCTGAGATTACGATGTTCATATCCAAATCGTCCCACTTTCAGCTCACCATCGCTTCTACGGCCCAGCTTTGCATTGAAGTCTCCCATTACAACAGTGAAATGTGTTTTGGAGCTATGTATGGCCCCTACTAATGTCCTCATACATAGCTTCCACTTCAACACTTTGTATTCTTACGCCGTCACCACACTGCTGGTGCTTGATTTATAGCAATAAATTATAAAACTTATCTATTATTACCCTGCGAGACCCGATTGCAAAAATTGATTGTCGTTTATATTTGGTTAAGGCATTTTTACTCTAATTTTTATTTTATTAAGAATAATGGAATACTGGCGCTTGATTTATAGCACTAAATTATAAAACTTATCTATTATGGTAAGAAACAATGCAAAATTATTTGCTAAGTTACTTCTCGTGCAAGACACATTACTCAAAAAAGCACCAAAAAAATATACACGAATAAACGTGCAAACGCATATTGCCTATACTTAACAACAAAGAACTAACAATATCAAACGTTTTGCTGTTTATACACGTTTATTCTTGTGAAACAGAGAGTATGAAGCATGTAATAGTCACTTAAAATAATATTCTTGGGACAAAAAAATGTATTATTTCCGTGGAAAAAAGGTTTTTAATGCAATTACAGGCTTGTTTATGATCAAAAAATTATAAAAAAATCTAATGTAACGAAATACCAAAAAAAACACGTTTATTCGGTGGGGCCATCGATATGTTAAAAAATATATTATTATTTATTACAGTTGCCTATTGGCTATAAGATATTGTGTAAAGGTTATGTTAAACATTTTTTTTTTTTTCAAAGGGGGATGTTAATGTAACGTCACGAGTCACTGACCTAAGTAAATTGACCTAGTTTATGCATTCAGTGTAACTATGTTTTTAGTTATAATAAATTAGTATGAAATCAATATTCGTCTTGACTCCTTGTTTCTACCCAATCATACTCACTAATACTGACACACCATAGGCTCCACAATGACATACTTCAAAATCATGTTCGAGCTGATTTTGGACAGGAGTACTCCCTGTTTTTAGATGGTGTCCAATACTTATAACGCTGGTATTGCATTTTTTAAAATTAGTCATAAATATTCAAGGCGAGTGGTCGTTTCGTTTTACACTGTCCTGCTATTCAAAAGTGAACCTTATTACAACGAACATTTGGTCATAACGTGCCGGATAATTGCAAGGGCCAGTAATCGTAGTGAGCGTAGTGAGTGCGAATACAATAGGAAGCCGCATTCCTTAGATAAGCGAGGACAGTTTTTTTGCAGTGAATCGTTTGCACGTGCATACCTACAGAGTTGCGATCTTTATAATAAACATTTCGTTAGAATATGATTCGGTATTTATAGTAGTAAAAATAACGTAACTTTTTAGTGAAAAATGAGTGTTCCGACTACAGAACAAAGTGCATATTTATGTATATTGGAGGATGTGGCTAGTATGATACAAAAGGCGCAAACAAACATCAAAAAGTGTCCAAAACAAAGATTGACGGAAGGTTACATCCAGGCTAGATTGAAGGCTGTTGAAGATGATTGGGATAGATTTAAAGAAGCAAATCATAACCTCGCAAAATGCACGCCGCGAGAACAACGGGGAGTTATTCCGTATTTCTTACAAGAAGAATATTACAAATACGAAGAACTATATCTCGGATTGAAGGCGGACTTGCTTGACCTTTTATCACAGTTAAAATCGAAACACAAAGTTACAGAAAATATTGCAAACATTTCAACATCTTCTCACGATTGTCCTATACCCTTCGCTAGACTACCTAGTATACAACTACCTACCTTCTCCGGAAAATATGAAGATTGGCCTACTTATCAGGATTTGTTCACCGCGCTTGTTCACAACTCATCAATAAGTGATGTGCAGAAACTACATTATTTGAAAACCAGTGTATCAGGCGAAGCAGAAATGTTGTTACGAAATATACAAATAACTGAAAGTAATTATACTCAGGCGTGGAGTATTCTTAAGGAGCGGTTTGGAAATAAAAGGATGATTGTTAATTCTCTTTTGAAAAGACTGTTTGGACAGAAAAAGATGACTAGTCAATCAGCAAATCAAATTAAATTATTACTTGATACCACAGCTGAGTGTATTACGAGTTTGAATAACCTTAAAATATCAACAGATTCTTGGGATCCTATTGTAGTGTTTTTGGTTGGACAGAAATTAGACACAGACTCGTTAAAAGACTGGGAAGAACACGCGCACAATGACAATGTTGAGAATATACCTACATGGGCAGAACAAAAGAAATTTCTTGAAGCAAAATTTCGAACACTTGAACTAGTCGCTCCTATTACTATTTTCACAAGGGAGAAGAACTCAACCAGTAAATCATTCCACACTTGTACTGAAGAAAATGAAGGAGGAATATTTCAATCTACACACGCAAGTATACATCGTTCATGTTCTTATTGCCATACGGTTGGTCACTTTATTCACAATTGCAAAGAGTTTTCTAAGCAACCAATGGAGAAGAGGTATGACTTTGTAAAGAAAAATAATTTGTGCTTCAACTGCCTTATCCCGAATCATAATGTATACAAATGTAGACAAAAAACAACATGCCGAGTATGCGGTAGAAGACACCACTCGCTATTACACCAGATGAAAGACTCAAATCAAGAAGATAAACCTACAACCAGAACAAAACTTCACAAGTACACAAATCAGAACAGAAGATAACCAGCGCGCACTTCTCTAATGAACAACCTGGTCAAAAAGTGTTACTAGCTACAGCACAAGTTGAGGTTACATCGTGTAATGGACAAACACACCTGCTTCGTGCTTTAATTGATCAGGGCTCAGAGGCCTCATTCGTATCATCCAGAGTAGTTGATCTATTGAATCTGAGAAAGTCTAATATCAATGGAGTAGTCTCTGGAGTAGGAGAAGGAACACCACTACCTATTAAACACATGGTTGAACTGTCAGTTACCTCTCGAAATAACTGTAAAGAAGTTATACGAGTGAAGGCTTACGTATTGAAGAGAATATCCACAAGCCTTCCATCAAAATACATCGGGATGAACTACCAATCGTGGCCACTGCTTCAGACTTTACAATTGGCAGACCCTTCTTACCATACACCAGGAAAAATTGATATGCTGCTTGGTGCAGATGTCTTCGGTCAAATTATTGAAGATGGTTTGATTAAATTACCAGAAGGGTTAGTGGCGCAAAAAACAAGTCTGGGCTGGATATTGTCGGGTAAAATGGGAGAAAGCGACAAAGATCACAATTTGATTTCCCTACACATAACACGTATGGTAACAGAAGATAATGATTTATTAAGAAAGTTCTGGGAAATTGAAACTGAATCATACAAAAGAAGAAATTATTTACAAAATAAGAAGAAAAATGTGAAGAGATTTCTTACAAAAAATACAACAAAAAGAGAAGATAATGGAAAATATAGACTACTTTTACCATTAAAACAAAGCATCGAAGAGACTATACAATTATGTGGAGATACAAAGCAACACGCTATACAGAGATTCAAACAACTAGAGAAGAAATTCATGAACAACGAAAAATTAAAAATAGATTATTCTAAAGTTATTGAAGAGTACAAGCTGATGGGTCATATGCGAAAATCAGTAACATCTGATAGCGATGCATTAATATATCTTCCACACCACGCTGTAATACGTGAAGATAAGGACACTAGTAAAGTCAGGGTAGTTTATGATGCTTCAGCTAGAGGGTCACACGGTCATTCTCTAAATGAAACCATGATGGTAGGACCTGTTTTGCAACCTGATTTACGAAGCCTTATTACAGCATGGCGAAAAAACAAAGTATGTGTAGTCGGAGATATAGAAAAGATGTATCGGATGATCAATATAACAAAAGAACACATAAATCTACAACGCATATTTTGGCGAGATGATCCTGACGAAGAACTTCAAAGTTACGATCTAACAACGGTAACTTTTGGCACTGCTGCAGCTCCATTCCTAGCTGTACGAACCCTAAATAAATTAGCTGAAGACGAAGCACATTTGTATCCAGATACTGCACCTGTAATAAAAACATCATTTTACATGGATGATTTAATGACGGGAAATGATGATCTTAAATCAACTATGAAAATGTGTGAAGAAATAAGAATTATACTAAACAAAGGAGGATTCAAAATGCAAAAATGGTCAAGTAATTCTGAAGAACTTTTGACATACTTAAAGGAAGGAAAAGAAGGTACAAAAGACAAAATAGAGATAAAGCTAGATAAAATTATAAAAATTTTTGGCTTAACATGGGATAGAAAAGATGATACATTCAAAATAACAGTGAACTTACCTGATGTGAAATATCCTATAACGAAGAGAACTATTCTATCTGACGTTGCACGCCTGTTTAATCCATTTGGGTGGCTATCGCCGGTTGTTATTATAGCTAAAGGGCTTATACAAAAATTGTGGCTGTGCAGTTTGGGTTGGGATGATGAACTCCCATCCGAATTGAGTGAAGAGTGGTTGATGTACAGGCAAGAATTGATACATTTGCAACACATTGAAATACCACGATGGTTGAAAACTACATCAAAAAATTACACAAATATACAATTACATGGGTTTGCAGATGCATCAACTCAAGCATATGCTGCAGTCACTTACCTTAGAGTTGTTGAAGATGAAGAGGTTCACGTAACGATGATTGCATCCCGAACAAAGGTTGCACCATTGAAGCAAATATCCGTTCCAAAATTGGAACTATGCGCTGCAGCATTACTAGCTGAGCTCATTGATGACCTGATGGAGCATCTTAATATTTCAAAAGACAAAATATTTGTATGGACAGATTCCATGGTTGTATTGGCATGGCTTCAGTCTCAACCGTCGCGTTGGCGAACATTTGTTGCTAATAGAGTAGCAGATATTACACGAGTTTTAGACAATCATCAATGGAGACACGTTCAGTCTGCCGATAATCCTGCTGACATCGCAACAAGAGGCGTTAAAGCAAGCGATCTTGCAGCTTTAGAGTCTTGGTGGACTGGACCAAAATGGTTGAAACAGAAGAATATACATCTTGAAAGACAAAATGTACCACAAACAGAATTAGAATCGAAAAATGTACTTCATACATCATTACAAGAAAAACCAATTTGGGAAAGATTTTCTACAATTTCACGGATGAAATGAGTATTAGCGTATTGTCGACGAATGTTGAAAGGTAAAGAGGCAGTAGTAAAAGATAAATATTTGACAATGATAGAAATGGAAAGAATAATAGAAGATTGCATTAAATTTTACCAACATCTAGTATATGAAAAAGAGATTGAAGAATTGAATAAATATGGAAAGGTTAAAAAAAGGAGTTCCCTTATCACGCTTTCACCGTTCTTAGATAAGAAGGGATTAATAAGAGTGGGAGGAAGATTACATAATGCCTCAATACCAGACAACACTAAACATCCTATTATTATCCCCAATGATCACCATATAACTAAGTTGTTAATTAATGAATCTCACTTGAAAACCCTACATGGTGGCATTCAATTAATGGTGGCATATTTGAGAAGCAAATATTGGATTATTGGTCTAAAATCAGCTGTGAGGAAATGTATACATAATTGTAAAATATGTGTTATTGATAAAGCTAAAGTAAAGAATCAATTTATGGGACAGTTACCAGCTGTAAGGGTCAATCAACATAGAGCATTTATAAATAGTGGAGTTGATTTTGCTGGACCTGTACTTGTAAGAACATCAAAGGGTCGGGGTCACCATGCTACAAAAGCTTACATATGCTTGTTCGTCTGTATGGCCACGCGAGCCATCCATCTAGAAGTTGTAACCGACCTTACCTCTCAAGCATTTGTTGCGGCTTTTAGAAGATTTGTGGCACGCAGAGGACGCTGCTTGCATCTCTGGAGCGATAACGGGACCAATTTTGTTGGCGCGGCCAAAGAATTGAAAGAACTTTTTCACACGGCAAAAAATAACTTATTACTAGAAGTGGCCGAAATCTTAGCTAATGATGGAACTTCATGGCATTTCATACCACCGAGAATGCCAACATGTGGAGGCCTATGGGAAGCGGGAATCCAATCAGCAAAGAGGCATCTAGTTCGAGTAAATAAAGATACGAAACTTACTTATGAAGAGATGGCAACGCTTTTAGCACAGATAGAAGCGTGCCTCAACTCTCGTCCACTATGTCAGATTGATCAGACCACCGAGCTGCCATTAACTCCGGGCCATTTTTTGGTGGGTGAACCGTTGATAAGTATCCCTGATTTAAATTACGACGACAAAAAGTGCAGCCTACTAACTAGATGGCAAATGATCAAAAAATTACTCAAGATTTTTGGCATCGTTGGCGCACTGAATATCTCAATACGCTTCAACAAAGATATAAATGGCAAGTTAAAGAAACATCGCTGAAAGTTGGTGATATGGTAGTTATCAAGGATGAGGATACACCTCCCGCGAAATGGTTACTTAGCAGAATTAAGTATGTACACCCGGGAGCAGATAATATAGTTAGAGTAGTTACGGTTCAATGTAAAGGTAATAACGAGATCAAAAGACCTGCATCCAAACTTATTCCACTTCCGAATGAAAATGAAAATTATTGATCCATGGTGGGCGGTGATGTGTATGACTCTATTTACAGTGAGATAATTGATTAAGTGAAGTGTTATCCTTATTAAGTCACAGTGAAAATGAGTGCTAGTGATGTGTTGATTTTTGTGCATTCCATAAGTATAACATTTGTTGGAATTTATAAGGTACAGTCCATTGCATGTTACTATCTTGTTTAATGTTTAAAAACTATTGTTTTTGGTGGGCGGTATGTCCAATACTTATAACGCTGGTATTGCATTTTTTAAAATTAGTCACAAATAAATATTCAAGGCGAGTGGTCGTTTCGTTTTACACTGTCCTGCTATTCAAAAGTGAACCTTATTACAACGAACAGATGGAAAAACCCGTTGGAGTAGTATTTTTGTCATGTTGGGTCGATTCCTTAAATTGAAAACGTCTATCACTAAAGCTTTAGTTGATTTAAAAACAGATGTAACATTTACTGTCGAGGACTGGACAAATATAGAGGAATTACACAAAATATTAGATGTCATTAAAACTGTCGTTGAGGCGCTATGTCGACGCGATGCAACATTGCTTACTGCAGATATTTCATTAAAATTTGCATTAAAGAAAATGGAAGAAATGAATACACATTTAAGTAATAAAATGGCAACTGCATTACGCAAACGTTACGCAAAAAGGCGTCTTACTCAAGCATCAACACTACAGTACCTAACCAATCCGGATAAGTATTTTGAGAACGTCCTAAATGAAGACACATCTGTTTTTTGTCGGCCTGTAGGTAATGAGATGCTGCACGACATTGTTAATTTAATTCAACGCACAAACAATAAAGAAAACATGCCTTTAAGAAATCCGGTAGATACAGATTTACCGGAAGTAGACGTACAGTCATCCCCTTTAACTAATGAAGAGGAACTTAACAAAGAGTTAAGCCAAGCCGCTGTTTCTGAAGCTGGAACAACTTGTTCATCGAATGATTTGTTAACTATCGTGAGGGTAGAAATGGCACTTTTTGAGAACGGTGGTACGCGACAACGCGGTCGGTTCCTAACTTTAGCCTATGAACACCTAAAAACCATTCCACCTACTAGTGTAGAGCCCGAACGAATATTTTCTTCGGCGGGTATTGTCTGTAACAGACTGCGCTCATCTTTGAGCGATAAAACATTAGATGCCCTTATTTTTTTACGCTCATATTTCATAAATAAAAACAAATAGTAATTATTGTTTCTACGAATATTTTTTTTTATCATGTTTATTAGTGTTTAACCCGGCGTCATTGAGGCAGGGTCAATATGACCCTGCACGTTTTATTTTTGCAATATTTTTCAAAATAATTGTCGCGCTTCGCTGTGTGTCTCAGTAGCTGCCATTAAGGATCACTCCCGTCCGTTGTGCGCGTCTCTTCAATCGGCCGGCGCCTGCGCAAGGAGCTATACGGGTGTGAAGTCGCAACCGGGTAATTATGACCCAGCTCAACGGCGACGTCAGGGGATACCAGTCATAACTATCTGTCCGGTGGTTGGTTAACGGTATACGGGTAAGCGACCCCGGCTCCTCGAGCTACTATCGACTCAGTCCAAATCATCCGAGGCTATAGTATCCTTCCTCCCCTTTTCCTTCCCCCGTCATAATATCCTTGCTACTCGTGGGAACGCAATGACCTTGTTAAAACAATGCACAAGGCAGAATGGCGGCGACGTGGTCCACAACCCGTCACGTCACGTTTCCCACAGAGGTGAAAAGTGGATCGCTGGAAGTGATCTCTGCCTACCCCTCTGGGAAAAAGGCGTGATTGTATGTATGTATGTATGTCAACGGCGACGTTACGTCTTTGTGCCGTAAAAAGTTTCCAATTTATCTCGTTTTTTTACCTAAATACGCTTTCTTTTTTTAAATAAATATATAAAATGGTCTTGGATTAGAGGGAGCGCCGTTGAATCCTATAAATACTTGAAGAATCTTCAGATAGCGATGAAAATGAGCTTAGATTGTGAAAGCGAAGACCATGTTAGTGTGCGTAGTGAAGGAAGTGATATCGAACAAGAAGCGAGTGATAGCAAAGATGACATTCCACCAGAAGATTGTTCCTACAAAAAGGATAGAAAGACAAATCATACATGATACACATGTCTCAATTTGATATGCCCTGAACACTTGATTTCTTATTGCGAAAACTGCAGTGAAACCCTCAACAAAAAAGACTAAAAAAAAAACAAGTTTCTATATTTTTGTGATGTCTATTTGAAAGTTCTCTCATATGTCGACTATATTTAAGAAGATTTTTAATAATTTAAAGGTTTTATTATGATAAAAAAAGAAGATTTATAAGAGACTTATGTTTTTTTCACTTAATTAGAAGTGTTTAGGAAGATGTGAAATACACATAGCTTAAGTTGATTTTATTGATTCTTTATTTGCCAAAGTCTATCTAGTGAAGAATTTTTTTTTTAAATAAATAAAAGAATTTTCAAATTTATAAGTGTTTCTTTTTCATACGAGGTAAAATTGTACAGGGTCATAATGACCCTCCTCAATGTTAGTGTAACATTTTTCTGCCACAATGACGCCGGGTTAAGAACTGAGTTATTGTTATTAAAAAAATACCCTAATTTAACTTAGGGTAATAAATAATATACTGTGATTTTGAATACACCCTGAATTTGATTTCTGAAAGAACTAACTACCAGTAGACTTGAATTCACCAATAGTGATATTAAAATACGATTATTGTTAATTTTAGATTTTAAGAAGACGAACTGATTATTACCAAAGTACTTAAATGTTTACCTATAGAACTAGATATTATTACATTGTGATTTTGAATATACCAGTAGATTCTAAATCAGTACAAAAGTTCGATAAAAGGTTGGTAGGTCTATTGTAAAGAAAACAATTTTAATATATACGAGGCCGACTCATATAAGATATATATAATATCTTTCCTAACTTCAAAGTTTAAAGAAAGTGTACTGTAGCTAGCTACAGTACATTAAACACTCTTAGATCTGCCTTATCAATTATTCTAGGAAGTAATATAACAGTCAATGATTGCGTCAATCGATTTCTAAAAGGTGTTTATAGGCTAAATCCACCAAATCCTAAACATAACTCAACGTGGGACACAAATTTAGTACTAAATTATCTTTCCAAATTATATCCATATGATAATGTATCATTAGCTGATTTGTCCTATAAAACCTGTACTCTTTTGGCGATTGCTTCTGCCCAAAGAATGCAGACTATAAGTCTTATTAAATTAAATAATATTTCGATGCAAGATAATGTAATAATTATAAGAATAACTGATTTAATAAAAACATCGAAGCCCGGGGCTTTTCAACCACTTATCAGATTGACAGACACTATAAGAAAACAAGAAGTAGTTATTAACGAGATTTATGTTAAAGAACTTACCGAAAGAATTACTGGACTGGAACACAGATTAAGATTAGCTGAAAAGTCGATAGAAAAACTTACAATACAAAATGAAAGTCTAAGGAAACAGATACCAGATTTTCAGGTGGGAGACGTTTTGTCGACCGGTTGCTGTTACCACCATACAGTTGCGTAAAACCCGCCAAGTGACTCTGGCCTCTCTCGGTCAGGTCGCGTTCCGGGATCAGCACTGTACGAACCGGAGCCAGGGGGGACCATTTTTGCGGCAAGCGCCGGACCAGTGGAGTCTTAGCGGCGGTATTGTGCGGGCGGAGCGGGTCAGCCCGCCGGCCTGGGAGACCCGTAGAAACGGGGGCCCTTCCGTCCAGCGGACTGGCCAACTCGGACTGGTCTCCTCTTTAAGCGGGCTTTCAGGGTGAGTGCGACAGGCTTAATATGGTCTATTGTGCCTGTCGACCTCATATTTGGATCTCACTACCGCTTTCCATCAGGTGGAGTGAGGTCATCTTGTTAGCTTATTATAAAAAAAAAAAACCTCTTCATAAAGACACGGCATTAGATGAAGAACTAACTTTGCATGTATCATCTCAGAAAACACGGAAACTTTCACATTGTAATACTGTTAAGCAAGTGACCTCACGACGCCGACACGGCGGCGACGTGGTCCACAACCCGTCACGTCACGTTTCCCACAGAGGTGAAAAGTGGATCGCTGGTAGTGATCTCTGCCTACCTCTCTGGGAAAAAGGCGTGATTGTATGTATGTAAGTGACCTCATCCCCAATCATCGTGGATGAAATTAAGCCTCGAGACAACATAATGAAATCCACAAATACAGAAATACCTTTCTCACCATTACATATAAAAAACAAGCACAATATCTACATTATTAGCGATGAACAATTAAAAGGTCTTTCTGCAGTCATCTTAAGAACAAGACTTGGAAAATGGAACGACATGTATCAGCCTCACGGGTTCACAATGCCAGGCGCTACCAGCACCCAGCTACTGACCAAATGCGAACAACTGTCAAATATTCTCACATCTAATGATATAGTCATTTTAGGTATTGGTAGCAATGATAAAGATATACATGTACTTCATTCAAACCTATGTATTGCTCTTAGTAAACTAAGTAAGGCAACTGTTTTTATTACGTCTATATATAAAAATGTGTACCTTAATAAAAAAAACATTAGATTATCACATAAAACTTTGGACGAAACATATTCAGAACTGTACTGTTATTGACTCAAATTTTTCTAAAACAAAACATGTGAATTACATAAATTTGATATGCAAAAATATTAATCTATCCATCGACTGTTTTAGATATGAAACTGAATTCCTTTCTAAGTGCTAAAGCTTGCACTAGCTGTACTAATATTTAGAAAAACGGAAAAAATTCAACTGCCTCACCGCGGCCCGGGGATTCGAACACCCGTCCTTCCGGGAATCCGTTTTTCCGTTTTTCTAAATATTAGAACAGCTAGTGCAAGCTTTAGCACTTAAAAATTTAAAATTTACATTAATTGCCAATGTGTCATCATTTTCTGTAGTTTACGACTACGGCTGTCAGTATGTATCACAGATAGTAGATGGCGCCACCTGTGGCTAACAGGTCATATACGGGAAAAATTCGACGGCTTCAATTAATAGCTGCTGGTCTGGTGTGATGGTAATGCACGTCTGGGCGTGATTCCTTGAAGGAAGAGTCGGGCCGCGGTGAGGCAGTTGAATTTTTTCCGTTTTTCTAAATATTAGTACAGCTAGTGCAAGCTTTAGCACTTAAAAATTTAAAATTTACATTAATTGCCAGTGTGTCATCATTTTCTGTAGTTTACATTTCTGCAATGAGATGTCTACGACTGTCAGTGTGTATCACTGATAGTAGATGGCGCCACCTGTGGCTAACAGGTCATATACGGGAAAAATTCGACGGCTTCAATTAATAGCTGCTGGTCTGGTGTGATGGTAATGCACGTCTGGGCGCGATTCCCGGAAGGACGGGTGTTCGAATCCCCGGGCCGCGGTGAGGCAGTTGAATGTTTCCGTTTTCTAAATATTAGTACAGCTAGTGCAAGCTTTAGCACTTAAAAATTTAAAATTTACATTAATTGCCAGTGTGTCATCATTTTCTGTAGTTTACATTTCTGCAATGAGATGTCTACGACTGTCAGTCTAACAGGTCATATACGGGAAAAATTCGACGGCTTCAATTAATAGCTGCTGGTCTGGTGTGATGGTAATGCACGTCTGGGCGCGATTCCCGGAAGGACGGGTGTTCGAATCCCCGGGCCGCGGTGAGGCAGTTGAATTTTTTCCGTTTTTCTAAATATTAGTACAGCTAGTGCAAGCTTTAGCACTTAAAAATTTAAAATTTACATTAATTGCCAGTGTGTCATCATTTTCTGTAGTTTACATTTCTGCAATGAGATGTCTACGACTGTCAGTGTGTATCACTGATAGTAGATGGCGCCACCTGTGGCTAACAGGTCATATACGGGAAAAATTCGACGGCTTCAATTAATAGCTGCTGGTCTGGTGTGATGGTAATGCACGTCTGGGCGCGATTCCCGGAAGGACGGGTGTTCGAATCCCCGGGCCGCGGTGAGGCAGTTGAATTTTTCCCGTTTTTCTAAATATTAGTACAGCTAGTGCAAGCTTTAGCACTTAAAAATTTAAAATTTACATTAATTGCCAGTGTGTCATCATTTTCTGTAGTTTACATTTCTGCAATGAGATGTCTACGACTGTCAGTGTGTATCACTGATAGTAGATGGCGCCACCTGTGGCTAACAGGTCATATACGGGAAAAATTCGACGGCTTCAATTAATAGCTGCTGGTCTGGTGTGATGGTAATGCACGTCTGGGCGCGATTCCCGGAAGGACGGGTGTTCGAATCCCCGGGCCGCGGTGAGGCAGTTGAATTTTTTCCGTTTTTCTAAATATGAATTCCTTTCATTTGATTCGATTAGACGACACAATCATTAAAAAAAAACAAAACAATCTTCAACAAGTTAAATGTACCAGTAATATCGATTCCCAAAAAGGGGACGATTCCCTATTATTTCAAGAAAACCAACGCAAAGAACGCTGCACAAACGCCTATATGTATACATTCTTCTACCATAGAAGTGAATAATAATGAAAGCATTTCTGTACCACTAACACAAACTCTTTTTCAACAGAACAGGGTTACACCATCTAAGGCAATTGGAAAAAAACTGGAGGAGTCACCAAAGCCGCAGAACAGATGCTCTGTTTTGATGCGACTTATTTTTAATCCGACTCTCTCCAATTTTTCTTGCCATTTTCCTAGTCTGCTTTGCACCTCAGCTGCATCTTCTCCGACAAGAACAATGTCGTCGGCGAACAGCATGTACCAGGGTGCCTCCTCCTGTATGTCTGATGTTAAAACATCCATCACCAGGAGGAACAGGAATGGGCTTAAAGCCGATCCCTGGTGCAAACCAACTGCCACATTGAACTCGTCTGTAACGCCGGCTTCGGATCGGACGTTCGTGCGCGCTCCTTCATACATCCCTTGCACCAGCCTTACATACTTCCCAGGCATGCCTTTCTTACCCTCTCAAATATAAGTAAAGAAATTAAACCAGATGCACTGTATTTTACAGAAACATTCATTCGACTCGGCGAGGAATGTAATATAAATATCCAAAGTTACGAACTTGGCACTAGTTACTCAAGACAAAATAAAAGAGGTGGTTCTTGTATATTAATTAAAAAAGGAATTGATTATAAAAAAATAACAATATTTGATGATTTTTCAATGTTGCATCATTTCGAATGCTGTGCGGTAAACAATCTCCAATAATATTATAATAATATCGATCCCTTCTACGTATAGTATGGTAACCCCCTAATAAGAATTTTACAGGAGAGCTGTTCGAACATACTAAGTCGTATAAAATTTCGTAATTTTAAGATATTGATGTGATTTTTACAATGGAGTTTAGTTCATATGTACTTTATATAATGCTATCAAATTTGATGGAAATATTTAATCGGTTTGCGAGAAAATGATGTTACTACAATTTACTACGTGTAATATGTAAAGAAAATTATCGTAAGTACTAGTTACTATATTTTACTGCGTGTATTAATTTTAAAAAAAGTCGTATGTTCTACTTACCATATTTAACATCGGAAAATAAATTACGGTTTTTAAAGTATGTATCACTTGCTACTATTGTCATGGTAAATTAATTTATGTTTCTAGTCTTAAGTAGCACATGTAATAATATAATAAAACTCGAGGTATGTATTATCAAAATAAACTTTATTAGTTTGTAGCAGATTAACTGCTAGAATTTTTACCTAGGAACTACAAGTATAAAAATAAAAATAAAACATGCTTGTCTTATGCATCTAAATTATAACGTTACATACTCCTTTAAATAATTGAGATCAATTTTATAATCAGCCTTTTAACATTTACCTTAATTTAAAAAGAAATAGTTACTTAAACAGTATCCATAATTGGAGATAAAAAGTACGAAACCTAACAAATCATTTTGATACTCATTAAAAATTAGGTTAGTAGAACACAGGGAAGAATAAGAGTAAGATAAAAGAAAATTTTAGTCAGAATCGGTATCAGATGAGCGATCAAGATTTTCATCAGTATAAGGAAGATTATTAAAATATCCATGATAAGTTTTTGGAATGATACCACTTTGACAAAGACTATCTAAGTCAGTCTTTTTGGCCTTAGGTATTGGAAGTAGTCTATGATATAGGTTAGGCACCACTGAGACTACATTGTTTTTCTTTCTCGATCGAGTGTTGGTATTAAGAGCAAGCATGAAACTCTCATTGGTAGATAATTCATACTTGTAATGTATTTTGAAAGGATCATCAGCTTTCACAAAAACTTGTTTTATTTTGTTCCATTCAATTTTTTGTCCGCTCATATTCTTAGCCCAATTACGACCTTGTAATAATTGCTTGAAATCAAAAAAGTCGGAATAATCCATTTCTTTGACCAAGTACGGATGGCCGTCTTGCTTTACCCAGCGAACTAAAGTGTACCATTCTAGTGGCGTATAAATTATTTTATTTTTAGATCCTCTTTCTATCAATGCATGGACGCTGTCACCTTCTGTTTGAGTATGGCCTTTCTCCAAAAATGTGTGTGTAATATTTACCTTATATTTTGTAGAAATATACGAATAAAAAGCATACACAATTCTATTTCTGTTCTGTCCAACACAATTATCAGAAAAAAATCTAAAGTCTTTACAGCCATTGTCTATTTTACGCTCAACAAACTCTAATAAACAACTTGCCACTTCGTTGGCACCGCGTTTACCTTGCCCCTCATGCCACATGTAGCAAGTAGCTTCTTTCATAGCCAGGTCAAACAAAGTAAAATTAAATACTGATAATTTTCTTTTATAGTACAGGATGCTCACACCGTCACCACTAGGTGCATTCAAAACTTTCTGAAAGTCGAATGATGCTGTAACAATCTGTCCTTGTGACTGTTTTGCCTGCATTTTGTGACTATGTTTTAAATCCCGTGCCAGAATCTTGTTATTAAGGTGTGTTTGGTGAGTTTCCTTCTCTTCCTGAGTGGGCGTTTCTTTATTATCAAAAATGTGACACTGATCACATCGATCTTTTTTAGGTATATAAAGACTAAGTTTAAAATTTTCATTGACCAAATCACGATATTGCCTTTCCGTTGCTTTAATTGAATAGATTGTGGTATCAAACCATTCGTTGTATAACTGATATAATCTGGGAAAAGTTAAATTGCTATCTAAATATAATTTACTGGACTTTTTTCGGATGTAATGAGCTTCTACTGGTGTCAAAGACTTTATGTGATCACATACGCTTTTCTTCATGTCTTCTGTAATCTTCACTTGATGGCTCTTATGCTTACCTCTCTGATCGGTTGCCAAAACACCGGTAGAAATATCAATTTTATTTAAAGCAGTATACACAAACTGTTCACTTACTGAAAACGTAGATAAGAATATTCTCTTACATACTTCTATATAGGAAATAGTCATACCATCTTGCATTGGTAACTTGTACTTTAATGTATATTTACGGTTTGATGGCTTGTCCGTGTAAACCCTTCGTTTTCCTTGCTTAGTAACTAAATTTGCAATATAATTCCATTGCATATATCGATCACCTAAATCCCAGAAAGTCTTAAAAATATTTAAGCGCTGTTGTTCGTCGATTTTGTTAAAGCATTTTGTGCGACATGTTGGCGGACACGGTGCACCCATCGTCTTCTTAGACCTGATAGTTCCATTACGACTTGTATACTCTTTGCCTGCATTTCTTAAAGCTTTCCTTTTTACATCAATCCATTCAGAAACATGCCTTTTTCTTATATTTCCTTTATCTTTTCGCTGAAGCTTTCTTTTATTAGTCACGGGCGTATCATTAGCAGATGAACAAGAGAGTGGAGTGTTTGCTTGGGGTGTAGAAGCATAACTATCATGTGACATATATGGCGTTTGTGGGAACGTATTCATATCATCTGTGTTATTTGAAACAAACCATGGACAGAAATGGTTGTTGCAATCACTATCAAGGTGATTTAATTCGCAGTCTATCGAAGGGCACGGCGTATTTAAAGTAATGTGTTCGTCAACCGAAACTAAAGTTTCGGTTTCCGTTGGAATGTCACAATTTTCGTTAAGCTTCGAATTGTAATCTGTAATAGGAAAAATAAAAAATCCAAATGCAAGCCACCAAAAATAAATGCAAGTTAGCGTGTGTTAAGTTTGTGTGCATTTACCCAATATGCCATTACATATAAGCTGTGAAAACCCATCTCTGTTGTGCTTATTAAAACTCAGTAGTTCATTCGCAATAAAATATTTAAAAAAAAACTTCTAAGTTAGTTTTAGACAAATAATTTAAAAAGCAATCATGTTGTGATATAACACAAAGTCGATAATTTACACGAAAAGAACTCTGCATTGCAATACCAAAACACCATTCTTTAAAAATTCAAATTATATTGAAGTGCGCTAATTATAAAGCAAAATTCATACAATGACATGGCAGCGTAGTTTATGACCTTAGCCGATTCCTTGGGAACAAATAAAAACAAAAAAAAAACAAAATGCATTCATACCGTCAGAAAAGTCGGGTGTTTCATTTATCGGTTCATCAGAAGCATTAACTAAACTATTAATTCCCTCAATTTCAGGGTCACAAACTGGACTTATTTCTTCTGTGTCGGCTCCGAGGGGTAAAGGAGATTCTAAAAAAAAGCATATAAAAATAAATTAATGTAATTAGGTTTAAAATTTAAAACAAATGTGAAACGTAATGTATTGTATATTTTATACGTGCTCCGTAAAAAGTGGTAAGGATTACATACAATTAATTTTGCTAAATATTTTACCATGTAAATAGTGGCAAGTGACTTTACAACAAATATTTGTTTCTTAGGTTCCGACGTAGATTGTTGCATGTCATACTTACCATAAAATACGCCGGAGAAAGCGTAAAACAACATCACAAAATAATTATTACATACTTCTACCTTATTTATGTAAATTGGAACTAATAATACACTTTATTTATAAATTATTTACCTTAACTACCAATAAACATAACACAAATGTATTATTTACCTGGATTATCTTCTGAATCTTCATGATTAATGGAACGGTTGATGGCTAAATTAAATATAATTTCCGATCTAGATGATTTTTTTTTCCTTTTATTGTTATTCATGGTTATAAAACAATTTCTAATCCAAATAAACTCGTATTTTGGGTTACTGAACTAACAGACGCTAACCGCGCACACGCCCGGCGCACACGACCGTTACTGACATATGCGATGCGCGCGGGGCCCAACATTCGTCCCCCGCGCCCCGTGTCAACGGTCGCTTCGAATCTTGCGACACTTTACATTGCGTGCGCTGAAAAGTTACTATGTTATACGGTTTAGAAAATAGACTTATATATAGATTTCACTTTTGAATTTTTTTTATCAAATACTATGATTGATAAGCTGCACGAATAAAAAAAAAACCGAAAATCGCGTTTTTGTGGGTTACCTACTATATGTAGGCGTGATCGATATGTATATATAGAATACCATCGAAAATACAATATGACATAAATACATTCTTTTCTAAATTAGATCTCCTCTTACATAAATGTATTCAAAGATACCAAAAAAAGAAAATCATCATCACAGGTGATTTAAATATTAATATAGTAGTAATAGTAGTAAAAATGCATCTCATTTACTGGATCTTATTAACAAAAACAATTTATATCTGCATATTAAAAACCCTACGAGGAATAACTCTTGTCTAGACTTAATAATTAGCAATATTAAAGATGCAACGGGTCTGATTCTCCCATTAGGGCTTTCCGACCATGACACTGCTCAGGTACTACATTTAAATTTACCTTTAAAAAAAGAGTCCCCTGAACAACTATTTATATATAAAAGATGTTAGAAAACTGAAACTGTCCGGGATATTTACCATGTTGTTTTGTTTTAATGAGCTCCCGATATTTCGGCACTGTTGCAAGCGCCATGATCACGGGTGAACTGTAGGACTGCGAGAATGAAGGTAGGTCTAAGGGCAGACATATCGGTCTACCCTCTTTCTAAGTCTTTTATTACGCACGACACCACTACCCTCGTTCACATTATTGTCACTCAGAATTCGATCCCGACACACTACACTCACGGTATCACTTCTTTTTTCCTCGAAAACGGACACATTTTTATTTTTACATAAACGTATCACCGGATGCCATACTTTCGATAGTTGAAACCCGTCTTCACGATTGTAGTTTTTGAATTTTTGAATTTCAATTGCTTCCCTGACCAGTCGTGGTATGTAATGGCGTTCTGTCAAAAGTATCTTTGGGTTATGTAACTCAATCCAGTGGTTCGTTCCCGATTCCAAAAGATGTTGAGCGATTGCCGATTTTTGTGCTTGGTTGTTTTTGACTGCCCTGATATGCTCTTTCACCCGGCACGAAATCGTCCTTTTCGTTTGCCCTATGTACGAGCTTCCGCAGCTACAGTCAATTTTATAAACGCCTGGTTTTTCTAAAGGAAAGCTATCCTTCGGTGAGCATAGAATGCTGACTGCATTGAAGTGATTAAGCGTAGAATGGAAGATAATGATATCCCTATGGAATATGCCAAATTGGTGCAACATTGCCTTTCTACTAATTACTTTATATACCAAGGCGAATACTACCTCCAAGTAGACGGTGTGGCGATGGGCAGTCCTGTGGCCCCAGTAGTTGCAAACTTATTGATGGAACATTTTGAAAACGCATGGGAATGTGATGTCGAGGAAGTATGGTTGACTGTTATGTCTGATGTGGGTGGAGATCCTGTTAATATTTGTTTATGTTATTTGCCACCTCACTTAGATCTTGATACCTTACAATGTTTTTATAATAACTGTCAATTACTAATTACGGAAACTTTAACTGATCAAAAAGTAATAGTAATAGGTGACTTTAACACTCCTGACGTTCAGACTTTAACACTCCTGACGTTCATTGGAATAGTAATATTAGCTGCGCCGGCTTGATCCCAGTTTTACAACATCAAAGCGCTAAATCCCTGCTATTGTTAGAAACAATCTCGTTTTGTAATTTGAGTCAATTTAACAGCATTAAAAATGATACCGACAGAATGTTGGATCTTGTCTTCTCTAACATGGATAACATTAGCGTATATGGAGCCGAACCTTTAAGCCGCTCAGACAGACACCATCCTCCTATAACTATTGACGTCCCCGAACTTCTTAACAGTGCTGTGAATCTCAGCCCTGCCTCCATGGAACGACCAAATTTCCGCAAAAGTGATCTAGATAACATTAAGATTGAGCTACGGTCTATAGATTGGTCCTCCACATTGGAGTCTCAGGATGTGAACGTGTCTGTGCATCGGTTTTATGAAGAGTTGAACAAAATAATAAAAAAACATACACCTATGTCATCTAAGTGCAAAGAGAATATATATCCAAAGTGGTTTAGCTCTCCATTAATTCGATGTCTAAAGGAAAAATCTAAATACCACAAACGCTTCAAGAAGTTTGACAATCCTAGGGACTACGACACATTCAACTTACTCCGTTCTCGGTGTAAACGCTTGATTAAATCATGCCACTCCTCATATCTTGCATCGGTGGAAGGATCACTACCTAACAACATTAAAATTTTTTGGATATATATTGCTAATAAAGAAGGTAAGTCGACTGTTCCCCTAAATGTGAAATATGGCGAAACTGTGTCTACTGATGCAGGGGACGTGTGTGAGATGTTTTCTCAATATTTTGGAAGCGTTTATGGCAACAGTTGCGATTCTTCTGATGTGCTTCTGGAAAATCGTTGCAGTCCAGGCCTTGGCCAGGTGACCGTTCGAAAGGAGGATGTGCTTACGAAAATTAAAAATTTGGACCCTACTAAAGGCTCTGGTCCAGATGGAATACCGCCTTCTTTTATTAAAGCTTGTAATGTGGAACTGAGTGATCCCCTTTGTATCATTTTCAATAAGTCCTTATCATCTGGAGTCTTTCCGGACTATTGGAAAAAGGCACATATTATTCCTGTGTTCAAGTCCGGAGATAAGTCACACTGTGAGAACTATAGGCCTATTAGTATTCTTTCTTGTTGCGCAAAATTATTTGAGACATTGATTTATGATTTACTGTACAGCCATCTAAAACATTTTATAGTTGAAAGTCAGCACGGATTTGTGTCTAACAGATCTACTACAACTAATTTGTTACAATATAAAAATGATTTGTGCTGCGCATTTTCAAAGGGAGGTCAGGTAGACTCTGTATACACAGATTTTTTTAAGGCTTTTGACAAAGTGAATCATAACATACTGTGCAACAAACTCGAAAAATACTATGGAATACACGGCAGCCTGCATCGATGGATAAAGTCGTACCTCAGTCGTAGAACCCAACTGGTTGCAATCAAGGGGTATTTGTCCGCTCCGTTAGTGGTCACTTTCGGCGTCCCACAAGGTTCGCATCTCGGACCATTGCTTTTTGTTATCTTTATCAACGACCTTGTGGATCGTTTAACGTGCCCCAACTTGTTGTACGCGGACGACCTTAAGATATTTATAACGGTAAAAAACAAAGAGGACACCACAGCTCTTCAAAATAATTTGAACATTATTGACCAGTGGTGTTCTGACAATGATATGCAACTGAATGTGAAAAAGTGTTTTGTTGTATCTTTTACTAACAAGAAACAAAAACTACTATATCGCACGCCCAGATCAACACTGCACTAAGTCGAAAAAGATCATTTTTCAGAAATGAGGAAAAACCATTATCTCATGCTACGTAATAGTTATCGCCAATGTTTCGGGTGTTTCATGTGTAAAATATAATCCTTAATAGCATTTTATATGTAGTTCAGTTGATTCCAAATCCCTTAGTATAATAAAAAATATAATTATTTGACTTAATACACTGTTGAGGCAGAAATTAATGACGAAAAAAAGGATTATTTCGAATTACGTGCTTTTTACTGAATGATTCTGAAATAATACACTATTATTCTACTGCTTTTTAATTGAAATTCAATGGATAAAAGCGACTCATTTGATTTATTTTCAGGAAAAGATCTAAATTAAATGATATTTTACTAGAATCAGTAGGTACTTTAATATTTTGAACGTAATAAATTCTAAAAACAAAACATTTTTATAAAATTTGGTAACAAAAAAAATATTTAACACTGTGCAGCTTACATATTCCAAGTATTACTTAAAATCTTTTCTTGTAGTCTGAAATGTTTTAGCTATCTTAACTTCCAGCCAGGAGGGTTTCGTATACTCTTTTTAGTTAACTTGGGTTCGCTTTCTGGTGGAGAGGTGTCATTGGCAGAAGAAGTTGTGGTCATATTTGGTGAAGTAGTAGTTTGTTGCGAGTATATTGCGGAACCAACCCAGTGAAATCGCCGCACTCTGTTCAGGGTGCCCAGTTTGCGGAAGGCTGTTCTGATGACGCTCTCGATGTAATCCCGCCGGTTCAGGTCACGGCGAACATCAATGCCAAGGATGCTTAGGCTATCCTGTGTTGTTAAGGGGCTGTTCTGAAGAGTAGGATTGGAAAGGAAAGGAGACACTTTACCAGAAAATACACACACCTGTGTCTTCTTGGTTCAAGATTGCGTGCACCCCATTCGGAAATGCGGTCCAAGACCCCGTTAAACTCGGCGAACGAAATAACGTGTGTGGACAGTGCTGTCATCCGCATAGCAATGGATATTACCTAGTTACAATAATATGTTATTGCAGCAGTTACAAAGTTGGTGACAGGACGGAACCTTGAGGTAAACCAGAATTTATAGGGTAGAAACAAGAAGTGCGTCCGTCTCAAAGGATACGAATCCTGCGACCTACCAAAAATCCCTCAACCTAGTCGTATAAGCGAGGTGGCAGACCGTATACCGGGAGCTTGGAGATGCGAACGATGTTATACACGGTCAAAGGTTTTAGCGATATTGAGGCTAACTGCCATAGATATACCATGCTTCTCCATAGCCTCCCCCCAGAGTTGATAAACGTACGCTAGAAGATCACCCGTGAACCGTTTTGGTCTAAAACCGTATTGTCGGTCATGGAGTAGCGACTGATCCTCTAGGTAGCCTATGAGCCGGGCGTTAATAATCCGCTTAAACACCTTACCCAGTACTGAGGTTATAGCTATGGGCCTATAGTAGGCAGGATCAGACCTGTCCCCTTTTTTTGGGAACAAGCTGAATATTTGCTACCTTCCAATGCCTGAGGTATAAGAGAAGTGGTACAGGCGTGTAAACCCTGGAGACAACTCCGCTGCACATATTTGAAGTATCAACGCTGTAATACAGTCTGGCTTCTAGATTGTTTTCTGTGCTTGCTTCCATTACCTTTTGAAGTAACTGGAAACCACAACCCTTCATTATCCGGCGAATAAAAGATTCAAATTAAAATAATTCAACAACAGGGTATTATCTAAAAAAAAATATGTATCTCTTTGTTTATAAATAACTATTTAAAATGTGAATAATTTTCTATTTATTTATTAAATATATAACAATTCAAAGTCAAAAGAAGTAAGCAAAATGATTATTGGAAGGAACTAGGACAACATTTATATCTACCATCAATAGTGCATCATTTCAAAGATTTTCACCTTTTGCGGACAATACCAAATCATTTTGGAATAATACAAATAATCTGACTTACCTTCGCCACAAATAGAGGATTATTTTGAAATAGTATCAAATAAGTCGCACAAGTGTCGTCACTAATACTGAATTAAAACTAAATATTATAATGAAATTTTCAACATCACCGCATTATCACGAAATAATTCACTATTTCATAAAAGATCTGCGGGCTGCTGAAAGTCGCAACTGGAAATGGTTCCGTGTTCGCGGCGTGACTCTGACAGCGCGTAATCACCAATAGAGAGTTAGCACACCATCTATTGATCATTTTTGGAAGCATAAATATGCCTGTCTTAGTGGTATGTGCGGAACATTTTCGGGTACCTATTCAAATATATAAAAAAGTCGAGTTTGAGATTTTTCGAGATAATACGGTGTTGATCTGGGTGTGCGATATCACTACACAATACGCAACCACACTCTGGAGCGAAGGAATGTTGCCAAGGATCTAGGTGTTCTCTTTGATGAAAAGCTCACATTCCGTACTCATTACGATTATATTACGAATAAATGTAACCAAATCCTTGGATTCAAATTTCAAGTATGGCCACATTTGACAATATTCTATGTTTAAGCTGTTTTAATGATCTTTGAAGCTGTGCAAAGTAGTATAATAGGTAAATAAGGTTTAAGACTTCTTTATTTCTCATAAGAATTACAATAAATTCACTTACTGAGAAATAATAACAATAAATTAAAATTAAAACGATTGTACACAGAAGTCACTTATCGTGGTTAAAATAGGGTATATTAAAAACAATCTCACACTGCGTCACCTGTGACCGGCCGGACTCGCCGTGCCGTTAATTCTAGATGCGGCATGTTGTCTATTATGGCATGATATCGATGGCGTCAATCTAGAGGGAATACATATATATTGTTATTAATTATGTACGACTTCTTCTTCTTATCGTATCGTTGATGAACAACCTGGTGCCAGAGTTTTAAACCGCCCGTAGGTCTCTGACATGGGTTATGTACTATGTATTATGTACGACGAGTTAGGCCTAATGATTTTGTTAAATGTACGAATTTATTGATTACTTTATTAATTAGTTAATTTATATGTAATTATAGTTTTTTGTTCCTTATGTAGTGTGTTACTGTTTGTTGTACCCTAAAAAAATAAAATAATATTAGGTTAATTTGGTGTTATTCTATTTCCTTTAGTATAAAAGTTTTGAGTTGTTTTGAAGTTCGTTAGAGAAGTTTTGAATTAAATAATAGATGTTATTCTCGAGTGCTATGTGTTTGGCTTATTTAGAAGAAACAATAGGTCGCGCCATGAAAGGTTAGTTGTGCGCCGAAAGCCTCTTAAACGATCCATTACTTTTTAAATATTTGCTGCACGAGAATAGGTATTTACAATTGGCGGAGTTAATGCCTTACATCATTCTCTATCAGTCAAACCCCACATAATACGTGGCCCGACATGCACTTGGCCTACTCACTTGACTATTCCTATAAATAATAATAAGTTAAAATTTATTTTCTTTTAGGATTACATTTAAACAGTGAATATGCTAGATAAAGGTACACTTTAACAGTGGAATATAATATGTAATTTCAATTGTAACAAAATTAATTAAAATTTCATTTCCCTTTTTTAGTTACGAAATGGATTCGAGTCCCCTTAGTTCACCTCAACCTGGACCATCATCTGGAGGCCATGATATTATGTGTGAGTATAATTTGTGTAAGGAATACCTCGCATTATTATTACATATTGGCTTAATAAGGAATGTTTTGATTGTGTTGTAAGATAAAATTATTAATACTAGTATTTCATATTCCTTTCAGATTCGGACGAAATTGCTTTCGGCCCCCCACATTCTCCTCAACCTGGACCATCATCTCGAGTTCATGATTTGTGTAAGTATAATTTGTGTTAGGAATACCACGCCAGAATTATTTCATTGTAGCTTATTGGGATGTTTTGATTATAAGATAAAATTGTTAATACGAGTATTTCTTATCCCTTTCAGATTCTGACGAAATTGCTTTTGGCCCCCCACATTCTCCTCAACCTGGACCATCATCTCGAGTTCATGATTTGTGTAAGTATAATTTGTGTAAGGAATACCACGCCAGAATTATTTCATTGTGGCTTATTGGGATGTTTTGATTATAAGATAAAATTGTTAATACGAGTATTTCTTATCCCTTTCAGATTCTGACGAAATGGCTTACGGCCCCCCACATTCTCCTCAACCTGGATCATCAGCCCAAGGCGATGACATATGTGAACAATTGTCAGCATTCATGTCTCCACGTCATATTGACATGCCAGCTCTCGAACTAGATGTCGGCGATGAAGAACTCTATGGAATTTTGACCGGATCCGCGGACGCCGTTATTGATGAGTGGGCGAACGTTTCTCAAGACAACGAACATTTTATTGCTGACGTATTGCCACCGGAAGATGAGCAAGGCGAAGAAGACACAATACAGCAGGACCAAGATCCAATTAGAACTGATTCACCCAATGAAAATACGACAGAATGGTATCCAGGTAACTGCTCAAGCTTACCTCATATTCCTTTTACGGGTGTTCCTGGCATATTGCCGCGCCATGATATGAATGGAAAGAGTCCATTAGACTTTCTTTTCTTATTTTTAAATCAAAGTATCGTGCATTTAATTTTGCAGTGTACCAACAAATATGGTAATAAATTAAAAGCTGCAGCACGCACTTCAAGAGCTCGATTCAATTTATGGAAGGATGTAACAATTTCAGAATTCCGAACATTTTTAGGTATTATTTTCCTAATGGGAACAATCAAATTGAATAGAATGTCTGAATATTGGTCTACTCACTATTTATTACGTTTAAGCCCCCGATTTTTTATGTCAAGAGATCGTTTTTATTTGATATTAAGAGCGCTAAACGCAAGCGCAAGAAAATGATAGAACGGATAGCATTTTTAAAATAAAATCTTTAATTGATTTATTTAACCAAACAACAAGTTCAGTTTATTATCCGGAAAAACAAATTGCCATCGACGAATCGTTAATTCTATGGAAAGGGCGGCTTTCATTTAGACAATACATTAAGGGGAAAACCCATAGATATGGTGTCAAATTATATATTTTGGCAGATTCAAGTGGAATAATTTTAAAAATACATTTATACGCTGGATCTCGCGATACAGTAGTAGGTGGTAGAAACCACGTGAAAAAAGTAGTCATGTTGCTTATGGAAAAATACCTGCAAAAAGGCCACTCATTATACATAGATAATTTTTATACGAGCGTGGGATTGGCTGAAGAATTAATTGAAAAAAAAACTTATGTAACCGGTACTCTCAGAGCAAATCGCGTTGGAAACCCTTCGGAAGTTATTAAAAGTAAATTAAAATCGGGAGAATCATGCATAATGCACAAAAACAATGTAATTGTAACAAAATGGCAAGATAAAAGAGAAGTGTTTCTTTTAAGCACTGAACATAAAAGTGACTACAAAGCCACTACTAGTCGCCGCAGTCGCACCGTAAAATATAAACCAGCTGTCCAAATAGAATACAATAAATATATGCGGGCAGTTGATAAGCACGACCAACTTTTAAGCTATTATAGCTGCGAACATAAAACTATTCGCTGGTATAAAAAAGTGATTATTCACATAATTCAGATATGTCTGATAAACGCGTACTTATTGTATTTCAAGCAAAACCATGTTAAAATAGCATTACATGATTTTAGAAAATCTATACTTGAAGCTCTACTGCCGCAGCCAGATATATTAGAACTAGCCCGACCTTTAACACAGGGAAAAATCCATCTACCAAAGATGTATCCGCTGAAAGGTAGACGGACTTCACGAAAAAGGTGTAAAGTTTGTTACGGGCAAGAGAATAGGATCGACGTGTCTTATGGCTGTCCTGATTGCCTGGGATTCCCGGGCTTATGTTTAGACCCATGTTTTCGCCAGTATCATAAATATTAATGGACCCCGGGCTCTAATGATGATCATTAAATTAATTACGATTGATTAAAAATATTTTCAAATTTAATAATAAAGTAGGTACCAATTAAAACTGTCTATAGTCTTTTTTAGCTAAGATGATCCCTGTGACACTTCATTAAGTTCTGAATCACGCATTTTACGTTTGACAAACGAAAATAATTTTATTGCACACTTATTTCATTAAAAATATGAAATAAATAATTTTAAACTTTTAAAAGAGAAACAGTATCGTTTAGTTCAATTTAATGTAATAGAACATTTTTAAAAAAACCTATGTAGTTCGTATACGTAGAATGGAACTTAGTCAGAGTTACTACGTTCCATTCTACGTATACGAACTGCACAGGTATTTTTTAAAAAAATTCTATTACATTAAATTGAACTAAACGATACTGTTTGTCATTTAAAAGTATAAAAATATTTATTTTAATATTTTTCCTACTGACGCCGCAATAAAATGAAAAAAGTGTGCAATAAAATTATTTTCGTTTGTCAAACGTAAAATGCGTGATTCAGAACACAATGAAGTGTCACAGGGATATCTTAGGTGAAAAAGACTATAATCACAATATCAAATGCGTGTGTGGTGCAACGGCAATTAACGGGAGAATCCTTTTGTATGAAAAATATTAACTGCATAAGTTAGACGCTTGAAATATGGCATGCAGGTACCTAAATAAATTTAAAGCATAGTTGCAACAGGATATATAAAATTCCCACGGGAACGGGAGTAATAGGGAAAAAACATTTGTATGAAAAAATCTAAACCGCGTAAGATAGATGAATAAGATTTGGCATGCAGGTACCCTAATGAACGTTAAGCTCACTTCCAACGCGATATTACAAAATTCCCATGGGAACGGGAGTTATTGAGAAGCAACTTATGTATGTAAAATCCCTTACGGGGTTGAAATATGTTATATAGAGATAGAGATATACCCGAAGCGAAGCGAGGGCGGGTCGCTAGTTGAAAATAATACTCAAATTATTTTTTACAAATCGTGTAATTTTGCGACTGCTTTCTGGGTTATAAATCCTTTAAATGTAAGTATTAGATTTAAGCTTTAAAATTGTTAATTTTATAAGAAATAAAAATCCTCAAAATATTATTTAACGAACCTTTTATTTCTACATCTGCGTATTTATTCCTTCCAATTTCTTTATGCCCTACAAACTTTTCTTGGAAAAACAATTCGTTTACTTTTACATAAGTATTGAGATTATCAATTTTCAATTAATCACACATTTTAATCAAGTCAATCACAATCTTTTGACATTTTAGACGGATTTTCAGGTATTCCAATTGTTTTTCTCTGACTCCGTTAATTCTACGTTATTGCCGTGGCATTTTTTTGTAGAGTCCAAAAAATTCATAATACGAATAAACGCACGTGTACGCATACACGGCTGAACTAATTTTAATTCCTCCCTTATAATTTGTGAAAACAAATCTGGCCTTTTATCAACACCATCAATAGAATTATTAATTACATCACAGTCAGAACATTCTTTTAAAATGGTTTTCCTTTCCTTGATGTTTTCTTCTTCAGCTAACATATTTTTCTTTTCTATTTTATCCATATTATCTTGAACCTTCGATGCCGTCATGGAATTTTTGACCTTTGGCCACCCTTCTGAGTCAAAAAGGCTAGGCGATACGCTTCTTTTACCTAAAATTCAAATTTGATTATTTCGTAAGATGCACGAACTTCCCCTATAGGTAGCATACTCAACTGGATGCAATTTGCGTACGTAATTATGGTTTTTAGATTTAATAAACTAAATATAGGCACTCTTTTCACACCATTTTGTAATACTTTACTAAAAATACACAAAAGGTTTACAACAACTGATCCAAATAAATCACTTACTTGCCATTCCAGCGAAATCACGTAGATAAGTCACTTTGTAACACTCTAAACGATTTAACAAAACCTTTACGTATGATATCTGTCGTCGACTGAATGTAAACACGCACAAACAGGCCATAATCTTAACAAAAAACAAAATATGATCAATCATGGCTGAAGACGCCTAAAGGCGTCACTTTAATGCATGGCGGCTGACGCACAGAGGCGTCACAGCAAATTTGTTAGCCGCCATGGACAAAAGTCCCTAAAAGTGGGATACGCAATGAATCGGTTAACTAAAATTTGACATTTGCAATAAAAATTTTCTAATATATAAATTATTTTAATCATTGACATTTTTTATGAACTTTTGTTCTTATTAATATTTTTTTTATAAATAATGTATTTAATTTATTGTTGTAATATAGTCATATAGTATTAAGATTCTACTCTATGTAAGCTATGTCATGCAGGTTGGAATTGTTGTAGTTATTTTATTGATTTGTTTTGTTTCTTTATGATTTTAATTTTTGTCCAAAAGGCTCGAATTGTCATTATTCGGATCAGGTGCTACTCTTGGGCCCTGGACTGTTCGATCTTACCTTTTTTCTATTTTTTATTATTAACAGTAATTGTAGTATAAGTTTTTTTTTTCTCTCTTTGATACTGTGACATACTCAAACTGTACGACATGGCAATTATATTTAACAAGTTTATGTGATAATCGGTTAAAAAGAGTAACTATCGAGTTTCTTGCCGGTGTCTTCTCGATAGAATCGGCTTTCCGAACCGGTGGTAGAATTACTTATTTATTTAATACAATGACGATTTATAAGTGCATGTAAATGCCTATATAAATAAAGAAATTTTGACTTTGACTTTGACTTTGACTTTGATTATTTATTATTTAATTATATATTGAAATTAAATAATAAAAATTATTAGGAAAATAACGTACTACGTTACACCCCGTAAATGCACCACCAATTTTTTTTCTGAAGCAAACCTCGTATCTCCCTCGTTTATGTCTTTCAATATGGCGGACTGATGCTATAAGATTATACGCGTGGACCGGCGCGACGTTTTTTGATTTTATGTTGTAAAATTTACCACATTTAAGCTAGAATGGTGAGTATTTATTTCATTTAGATATTATTGTGTAGTGATAATCTATTTACTGAGGCGTTAATACAATATTGTAATATTAAATTACTTATGGATTTACAATTTTTTTTTCAGACTTTTTCAGCTCCGTAACTCCATTGACACAGATACCCTACATAGTTTCATTTTTAACTTTACAGCATAAACGAAGCTTGGAAACAATCAAACTATCACTGCAAAATACATTGTCTGACCAGATATCTGACAGCTATAAGCTCAAGGAGTCCGAAGAACCACCTCCGAATAATAAAGAATATTACCGAGACAAATACTGACATAATCGCAGTAGGTTCATTAGACATTGAAACAACTAGCATAAGCCATGATCATGCGTATCTCGGTGTGCCACAAGATAATGTTGTTTTTGAGTACATTTCTGATACCCTGGAACTAATAATAACGAAAATATAGAAGTAGTTAACACTAATGTAAATGAAAACGAATTAGACATGCCTTGAACGAGTAACATAATAACATGGACTACAGTTGAGGCACCAGACTATCTTATTAGCGATGACAGTATAGATAGAAAAATTGTGCTATATTCCGAGAGCTCCGACAGTTCAATAGATCACAGAAGAGTAAAAAGAAGAAAGAAGGTGAATATGAAAACGGCTGCCTGGAAACAAGAGATTAATAAAAGGAAAAGACAATCTGGCTATCCATATAAAGGCAAGAAAAAAGAAGAAACTACCTGGAAGTATGATATTGAAAAGAATGGAAGAGTTTTAAAGCCTAGAAGCAAATGCAGAGTTAGTGAAAAGACTATTAAATTGAATTGCAATAAAGTAACAGATAGAGACAGAGAAGACACTTTTAACACATTTTGGAAACTAAGTTAGGATCAGAAAAAAGTTTTTGTGAATAACACAATGAAGCTTTCAAAAGTTCATAGACCAAGAGACAGAAAAAACCAGTTAACATCAAGACGTAAATTTTCAAATGAGTACTTTCTACAAGTAAAAGACGAGACTTGTAAACAAATGTATATCAATACATTAGGTATCGGGGAATGGACTGCTTTGAGCTGGAAGAAACAGGGACTAAGTGATGCAAATGATGCCACTGTTCATACATCAAAAGTATCATCGACTGCTTTTGCAGTAGAAAAAGAAGGTTTAGATCGATTCATAAAATCCTTACCATTAATGGAAAGCCATTACTGCAGAAAGGCGACATCGAAACTTTACTTACAGCCTGACTGGCCATCTAAACAAGTTCTTTTCAAATTTTACAAAGTTTGGTGTTCTGAAAACACTGTCAAGCCTTTATCTTCTTGCTCGTTTTATAATGCGCTTGAGAGGAAAAATATTTCTATATTCAATCCAAAAAAGGATGAATGCGAGCTGTGCACTGCTTATAAATCGCGAAACTTACAACAGATTGATTACGATCAACATATTTCAAAAAAAGACGAGGCGAGAAATGAAAAGGTAAAGGATAAAGAGAATGAAAAGCATGTCTTTGCAATGGATCTTCAAGCAGTTTTACTTTGCCCCAAATCTAATGTATCCAGTCTTTACTACAAAATGAAATTGAAGGTGCACAACTTTTGTATCTACAACTTAAAGACCAAAGAAGCTTACTGTTTTCTGTGGAACGAGACAGAGGGCGGTGTAAATGCTGAGGAGTTCGCATCAATTATTGCAAAGTATAGAAGTTTGTCCCTCTCTACAAGATGACGACAGGCAAATAATTATTTACAGTGATGGATGTACTGCACAAAATAGAAATAGCGTAATGGCTAATGCTTTATTAAATGTAGCTATGTTGAACAATGTAATAATTGAGCAGAAATATTTAGAAAAGGGACACATGCAGATGGAAGTCGACAGCGTACACGCTTGCATTGAAAGAAAAATGAAATCCATAGTGATAAACGCACCTGCAGAGTATCTTTGTGTATGCAAAGAAGCAAGAGTGAATCCAAAGCCTTATAATGTGCAGTATTTGACTCACGAATACTTTAATTCATACAGTGAGATGGGTTTTTTTAAATCTATTCGACCTGGGAGAAAGCCTGGAGATCCAGTAGTCACAGATATTAAAGGACTAAAGTATACACCTGGCGGAGAAATCTTTTACAAACTGAAATTTTCAGAGCCTTGGACAACTTTGCCACAACGCAAAAGCGTTGCTGTTTTTCCAAAAGAGTTGAGTGCCTTGCCACAACTCTACAAGGAAAGGCTTAAAATTAAAAAAAGGAAGTATCATGACCTACAAAGTCTGAAGAGTTCCCTTCCAAAAGATTACCATAGTTACTACGATAATATTCCTTTTGAAGACTGAAATTGCTTTTAATTTTATTATCGGTTCTGTTTTTTTAAGTAATGTAACTCAAGAGGTTTAGTATTGTTACTTTATTTTATTTATTTATTTATTGTATTATCAACATAACATACATACATACATACATACATAAAATCACGCCTTTTTCCCAGAGGGGTAGGCAGAGATCACTTCCAGCGATCCACTTTTCACCTCTGTGGGAAACGTGACGTGACGGGTTGTGGACCACGTCGCCGCCATTCTGCCTTGTGCATTGTTTAATCATCAACATAAGTTACAGCATTACATATATATTATACAATGAGATGGAAATAACGTCTTAACTGCACTTATAATTAAAGATAACCACATCCTGCATTAGTGAAAAATACAAAAATATTGTTGTGAAAAATATAAAAAAAATAAAATGAAATAACACGAAATACAACTTTGAATAATAACAGGATAGGTATTAAAAAGAAAGGCTTGCGAAATAGTATTACATTACTAGCTGAGGTACGTTTAATCTTAAAATATGCATAAATTTAGCGAGGCTTTGAAAGTTTATGTCCAACTCAGGCAATTTTTAGTTAAATCATTATACAGACGAGACAATCGAAACACGGGCGAGCTACGGCCTGAATTAGTTCTATATCGTTTGTTTTTGAACAAACCACACGGGTGTCGCGGTAAATGAGTCGGAATATTAAAATTTAGTTTAAGAAGCAACTTAGGGCTATCGATATGGTTGTTCATTAGTTTGTGTAAGCAAGACATGTCCGTGAAGGTTCGCCGCACAGAAAGAGAATCTAACCTAAAATGCTTGAGTTTCTCATGGTAGGCTCTTACGTTCCTGGGAGGTCTGAAGCGGCACGACAGGCTGCGTAGTAATTTTTTCTGCACTCTCTCTAGCCTATTTATGTGAACATTGTAGGTTGGACACCAAACCGAACCACAATACTCAAGCTTGCTTCGCACGTAGCTATTGTAGAGTAAGATGATGGAATGCGGTTTTTTAAAGTCTTTGGTGCTTCTTAAGATGAAACCAAGCGATTTATTTGCATCATTTATAACTTTGTCTATGTGAGCTTTGAACCGCAGTTGTGTATCTAATAAGACACCTAGATCCCTAATGACTGAGACTTCGCTTAAACTCTCGTTTGCTATGGTATATTCAGAAAGAACCTTGTTGCGTTTTCTGGTGAACTTGATGTGGTGACATTTCTTGGGATTCAGGAACATTTTGTTATCTGTACACCAGTTCTGGAGCCCAATAAGATCTTCCTGCAATTTTGATGAGTCAGTGGTACACGAGACTATTTTAGTGAGCTTTAGGTCATCAGCGAAGAGATAAATATTGCTGTGCTTGATATAATTACATATATCATCAACAAAAACGTTGAAAAGTAGTGGACCAAGTATTGAGCCCTGGGGCACGCCAGATTGTGAAAAGAAGGAATCGGACTGTTCGCCATCGACGACAACCCTTGATGACCGGTTCATAAGGTAGGACTGACACCAATCCAGCAAGTCATCCGCAACCCCTAATGCAGCCAGCTTCTCCAAAAGAATCATATGGTTTACTTTGTCGAAGGCCTTAGAAAAATCAGTGTAAACTGCATCCACCTGAAGCCCCTGATCAACTACATCCATGAGTTCAGATGCATAGATCATCAAGTTGGTGTTAGTTGATCGTTTGGCCATGATCCTTTCCCATCCTACTCTTCAGAGCACCCCCTTACCAATACAGGATAGCCTTAGCATCCTTGGCATGGATGTTCGCCGCGACCTAAACCAGCGGGATTACATCGAGAGCGTCATTAGAACAGCCTCCCGCAAACTGGGGATCCTGAACAGAGTGCGGCGATTTTTCACACCGGTGCAACTCTGCCTTCTTTATAAGGCACAAGTTCGCCCATGTGTGGAATATTGCTGTCACCTCTGGGATGGCTCCGCAAAATACTTGCTCGACGCCCTCGATAGGTTGCAGCGACGTGCTATCCGTATTGTCGGTGATGTAGAGGTGTCCGAGACCTTAGAGCCTCTCCAGCTACGTAGAGACATTGCCGGTCTAAGTGTTCTCTACCGTCTCTATAATGGGGAATGCTCTGAAGAGCTATTCCAGCTAGTCCCTCCCTCCCCTTTCCACTCCCGAACGACACGTGCTGGACAGCGCTGCCATCCACATACAATGCAGGCGCTGGTGGCTCGGACAAAGAGGTTTAGCTCCTCATTTCTGCCCCGTGCCATTAAGGCATGGAATGCCCTTCCAGCTCATGTTTTCCCTCCCTCCTATGATCCCGGGCTCTTCAGGCGGGGCGTGAAACGGCATTTAAGCAGGCCTTCAGGGTGAGTGCGACAGGCTCAATACGATCTATTGTGCCTGTCGACCTCATATTTGGATCTCACTACCGCTTACCATCAGGTGGAGTGAGGTCATCTTGTTAGCCTTTTTATAAAAAAAAAAAAAAAAAAAAAAATGAAGCCATGTTGATCAGTGGAGATGTATTTGTGGACGTGGTTGTACAATACTGGATGTACCAATGACTCGAAAACCTTTGCCATTGCTGAGAGAATCAATATGGGCCGGTAATTGGTTACGCACTCTCTTTTTCCAGACTTGTAAATCGGCACTACTCTAGCCTGTTCCATATGTCAGGAAATATGCCCGTTTCTAAAGATCGATTATACAGCATTGTCAAGGGCGGCGCCAGAGTACTTGCACAATTAGTCAACAGCATAGGGTGAATATTATCCGGGCCTACACCTTTTGTAGTATCAAGCTTTTCCAGCTTCTTTTGAACGTCGGAAATACTGAATTGTGTGAATCCAATCATGTCAAATCCTTCAGCATGACGTGATGTTGGGTTATAAGCATCATTACCAGTATTGTTGTCACTTTTCTCATAAACTGACGAGAAGTGGGCCGCGAACAGATCGGGGATACGATTGCTGTCCGATGAGATGGTGTGTTATGCATCATTGTACATGGATATGAAGAGCTATTTTTTCGCAGGTTCTTGATATGCGTCCAAAAGCGCTTTGGCTTTTTTTTTTATGTCACATTCAATTGTATTGATATATTCGTTATAACATTCTTTAATTATTCTATGACAATCCTCTCGCAGATATTCAAATTCTATTTTGTGTAGTGGATTACCGTACTTTTTGAATTTTCTGTGGTACTTATGCTTTTGTTTCAGAAGCAATATGAGGTGCGAGGAGAACCATACCGGATAAGAACCCTTACTGGTTACAGTCATAGGGACGTGTTTTGTAATAGTGTCATGCAAAATTTGATAGAAACGATCTAGCATATCATTTACATTACAACACACACTGAACTCTTCTATCCATTGAATATCATCAAGTGAAGTGTTGATTGCTTCATAATTTGCCTTATGGAAGTTAAGACGCTTTACAGGTGCTGATTTCTTAGGAGGAGTTACCGTAATTTTTAATTTCAGTTCAAGTGGTGGGTGAAACGTATCCACATTTTGTATAGGCCGCAGACATTCCTCAATACATAGCCCCTCCCGATTACAGAGTAATAAATCCAAGATTTTATCGTTTTTGTTTGCAACAGTGTTAAATTGTTTGAAATCGTTAAGCACTATAAAGTCGACCAGGTAACACAACATATCACAATTATCATAGTCAAAGGGAGTCATGCCAAGTGTATCAACATCATTATTTTTTTGCCAAGTTATACCACCCATGTTGAAGTCACCAGCGATCAAGGTACATACGTGCAGAGCCCGCAAGGCCATGGACACGGCGCAGATGGGACCGGCACGGGTGAGGCAGACGGCCACGGGGGCTCGCAAATTTGAGTTCCCTGGAGCCAAAAGCACGGAGCAGGCGGATTTGTTCGCGGCCAAGATGCGAGAGGCGATTGCCGATGTGGCGATCGTCTCTAGGCCGCAAAAAATGGTGGGACTGATCGTTGCTGACCTGGACGATTCGGTCTCCAAGGAGGAGGTAGTGCAACGCGTTGCAACAGTGGGTGGATGTGCTCCCGAAGTAATCAAGTCCAGCGAGCTTCGCACCGGCCGTGGGGGTGTTGGCACGATTCGCCTACATTGCCCAATAGTCGCAGCTAAGAAAGTGCTGCAGGGTGGTCGACTTCTGGTCGGATTTAGTTCCGCTTTCGTCCGAGTAGTGGAGGAAGACTAGCTTCGCTGCTATAGGTGCATGGGCCTGGGCCATACCGTCGCCATGTGCCCATCAGCAAAGTCACGATCCGGGCTTTGCTACAGGTGCGGTAAGGAGGGTCACTTGGCCTCCACTTGCTCCGCGAAACCTCACTGCGCCGTGTGTGCGGAGAGCGGCAAAAAGGCGGACCACGTCATGAGGGGGGCTAGGGACATGACCCACCACCTTCCTCTTGGCCGGCGACTTTAATGCAAAGGCGGAGGCATGGGGTAACCCTGCTGACAAGACCAATCAGCGCGGTCGACGTCTGGAAGAGTGGGCATCGGCCTCCGGTTTGTCCATCTTAAACCGGGGGTCCATCCAGACATGTGTGCGGCATAATGGGGGATCCATTGTAGACGTCTCGTTTGCCTCTTCTGTTCTCGCTGCACGCGTATTCAACTGGAGGGTAGAGTAGGGGGAGACTCTCTCGGACCACCGCTACATCCGGTGGGAGGTCTCCCTCCGTGACGACGTCGTTGCGACTGCTTCGGACCGTTCCTCGTTTCCAAGGTGGGCTTTAACTCGCCTTGATAGGGACATTGCAAGGAAGGCAGCCTTTGTGCAGGGTTGGTTCGCTCCTCCGGTAGATGGCGTGGATGTAGACGTGTCGGCCTCGCGGCTCCGCGAAGCGCTTACCGAGGTATGTGATTCGTCCATGCCTCGGGCACGTCGACCAACACCACGCCGCGCTGTTTACTGGTGGTCAAGTAACTTGGCGGACCTCAAGGCGGCCTGCTACGCGGCCCGCCGTGCTTTTCAGCGCTGCCGTCGCCGCAGGAGGAGGAACCTCGAAGACGTGGCGCGTTTCTACGAGGTCTACCAAGACGTAAGAAAGGCCTTCAAAGCCGCCATTGGGAAGGCCAAAGACCTGGCCAGAGAGGAGATGCTCCGGAGTCTCGATGACGATCCTTGGGGGAGACCATACAAAGCTGCGCGACAACAACTGCGCCCAATAGCTCCCCATGTCACCGAGACCCTGGAACCATCTCTTCTCATGCAGGTGGTGCGCGGTCTCTTCCCGCTCAGGGACCGTAATTTCGCGCCGCTCAATATGTACGGCCGTATGCGCGCGATTCCAATATCGGAGGCCATCCCTACACTGACGCCGGAAGAGTACGACGCAGCAGTCCTTTCTTTCCGTGCAAAAAAGACCGCCCCCGGTCCAGATGGCGTTCCGGCCAGAGTTCTGGCCCTTGTCTGCGCGGAGATGGAAGATTCCTTTCGGTGCCTCTTTGACCAATGTTTTGCGGTCGGAAAGTTCCCGTAAGTATGGAAGGAGGGCCAGCTGTGTCTAATTAGAAAGGAAGGTCGCCCTGTTGACTCCCCATCCGCCTACCGGCCCATCGTCCTTCTTGATGAGGCCGGTAAGCTTTTCGAGCGTATCATCGCTGGGCGGATCAACGACCACCTGAGAGAGTCGGGGCCAGACCTCTCGGACCTGCAATTCGGTTTCCGGGCAGGGCGATCAACTATAGACGCCCTGTCCCGGCTAAAAAGCGTGGTTCTGAGGCAACTAGGCAGTGGCGGTGGAGTGATGGCGGTGTCTTTTGACATCGCCAATGCTTTTAACACCATCCATCCATCACGATAGGACGCAGCGGGGCATTTTCCTTGTGTATTTTCGGCAGCCCATACAGCTTCGGTGGTTTTGCGCACGCAGGAATCAGTTGATGGATATCCAGACTCAATGATTCGGAAAGTTTCTTGACAAGATCCTTAGTTTTCTTCAACATCTTGTTGGTTTGGTCGATTTTCACCGGCTTGTAGGTCTTGTCATCCGATTCTACAAGCCGGTGAGCCGAGACCTAGGAAAATGCCCCGCTGCGTCCTATCGTGAGCCAAATTGATTCACCTACATACAAATTGGCGAAACACGTAGCGAAGATACTATCACCACTAAGAGGCAACACCGAAGCTTATGTGAAGGATTCCTACCATTTTATCAATGATATTGAACACCTGTATATCGCTGATAATGAAACCATGGTCAGTTTTGATGTCCAGTCCTTATTTACATCTTTACCAGTTAAGGATTGCATTGAAATTTTTAAGAGAAGACTAGTGAAGACTGACTTACCAATGGAGTATGCAGAATTACTGGAACATTGCCTTACATCTGGCTACCTATTGTGGAAGGATCAATTCTATTTTCAAATGGAGGGTGTAGCAATGGGATCCCCAGTATCACCCCTTGTCGCCGATATCTTTATGGAAGACTTTGAGAAGAAGGCCCTTGCTACTGCACCAGTAACACCCCGGTTTTATAAACGGTACGTAGATGACACCTTCACAATACTACCAACTGATAGAATTTCTGCTTTCTTAACACATTTAAATTCCATACACTCTAGTATTCAGTTTACAATGAAATTAGAGTCAAATAATAAACTAGCTTTTCTTGACATTCTGATTATGAGAAATCCAGATCATAGTTTAGGTCATACTGTGTATCGTAAAGCAACTCATACAGATAGGTACTTGAACGGTGATTCTCACCACCATCCTAGTCAGTTGTCTACCGTGGGAAAATCTTTGTTTCAGAGGGCACGAGGCATCTGTGATGACACACACCTGGCAGCTGAGCTTCAGTATGTCAGGCGCGTACTACGGAGCAACAAGCTCTAAATACCACGAACGCGGAACAGAAGCCGAGTGAAGCCAACTACAGTGGAGCGACAGCCAGCAGTAATACCATACATGAAGGGTGTCACTGACAAGATTGGACACATCTTGAAGCGTGCTTCCATAAACACCTACTTCAAGCCGTCGAAGAAGATTAACCAATTTTTACCACCTGTCAAGTGTAATATTCCTCTTCAAGATGCAGGCATATACAAGCTAGACTGTGAGTGTGGCCTCTCATACATCGGTCAAACAAAGAGAAGTGTTAGTACCCAGGTCAAGGAACATATGGCTGACGTCAAACATAGGCGAGAAACTAAGTCTGCAGTATGTGAACATGCACTAGATGGACCCAACCATTATATCCAGTTTGACAAACCTCAAATCCTCGTGAAAGAGCAACGATTTGTCCCTAGGATGCTGAGAGAAGCTATTGAGATTAAAAAACATCCTAATTTCAATAGAGAAGATGGTTGGAGTGTACCACCTGCTTGGGTTCCTATCACGAAGACCATAATATCCCAAGCCCGTCAAAAACAACAACATATTGCAAGACCTAACAATGTTGTGAGTTCTGTATGCGTGAACCGGAACACACAAAATATCACACCAAATGACGGTAGTAATTAAACTCACTAATGAAGACACCTGTCAACTTTAGCCTTGCCCGTGACCACGAGCGCTGTAAAGAGCTCGAAACGTCGGATCTCTAAATAATGTTTAGAATATCAATACACGCGAGTTTAATCCGTAAAATTAATTTCAATAAATAAAGTTTTATTTCAAATGTGTAGTGCTCGCGCAAATAAAAATAGACAATACTAGATCAATGTATGTGATGTTGTGTAAAATTATAATTAAAAATTATTAATTATATTTATCCATATCATATTCAACCTCTTATTCATCAACATTAGGTAGGCTCCTCGCACACTACTCCTCGACTTATCAACTTATGGTACTTTATATTTCATATGGGCTGGCCAGTCCCCTTTTTCCACATAATCATCATAATATCATTATTTATAGGTACAGACAAACATTAATATTTTTATTTAATCTCTCTTTATCACACATTTCTCGCTATGCACACTCGTTATTAATAGGGTCACGATTTCCAAATATTTTTACGGAGTGAAACTCGTCTACACCATAATCAAATATAGGACCCAATCCCAATGGTCTGTAACTCGTACCATGTAAATATACTGCAACAACGGTTCACTTTTAAGATTCTCTGACCTCCAACTATTTTCACGGAGAGAATCTCGTCTACGCCATGATCAAATAAAGGATGATCAATCAAAACGGTGTCGGGTTTTGCATCTCCTACGTGTGTGCTCTACCTTATCCACATATATCTCATAAACATAATTCACCATTACATTCCAATCCCAACTAATAAACAACATGAGTCACAATCAAACAAATGTATTAAGTAGAAAAAATATTGCTCTTGGGTGATCAATCCAATGGCATTAAAAAATCCACAACATTTCAAACCTTTTTGAATAACTTTCCTTACAAACAATCCATTCATTTCTAAACTACAATCATTATCTATTTCTATCATTCGGAATGTAACTAATTGGTCTCTAAACGGACACAAAAGATTTTAATACACTCAGATATACCTATTATTCTATTCCGATAACTCTTCTTTAATTTAACCTTTCCTATTGCCATATTAAAACTCCTTCGAAAATTACCTTTCTCAAAACTTTAAATTAATTTATCAATACCAAATATGTAATGGCAAACATTTTCATCTTTTCTCAGTCGGTTAAAATAAACATTCCATCGCTTAGTTAGTTACGCTAAATCGAATAACATTCATTTGCAAGTAAGTCTTAGATTTCTTTTGTTCACAATAAGATACCTGGTAACAAAAATTGCTGATGTATCGATTTGACACATGAGACGTCGCCGTATTTGGGGCAATGCACATCTTGCCGCTACCTAACTGGCAAAACATGATGCAATCTCTGGATATACTTAAGTTAAATTGATTTAGATTTTAATTCATAACAATAATTAAAAAAAGAAATAGATGTAACTCCTAATTAAATTAAACCATTATGTTCTTATTTGTTACAGTTACATATTATATGCAGTTGATATGAAATTTAGAAAAAAAAAATACGTAATTTTATACCTAGATAATCAGTAAAAAAAAATATTTAAAAATTAATTGCGCAAAATGATTGCATTAGACCTAATCCAAAATTTGCAATTTATTCTATTCTTAACACAAAACATCGACACTAACCTTGTCTGGTTCATGTTGTAACTATAATTTCATAATTTCCAGTGGTTTAATTTTGACGTTGACCCATCACCTTCATTATCTGAATATTATTTGTTCCGTTCGATATCCGGAATCCATCTTGAGTCAAGCACCTTTCTTTTTGTGACGTTTGCCGGCCTAGCAGCTTCCTCCCCTCGTACTTCCGGCGCTAGTGCTGCCACTTAGCTTTGAACGGTAGAAAATAATGACATTTTTGGCGCGAGCTCTTACCGTCGTTATAGCGTCGTCTTTCGTGGCGTAAAGACGGTCTAGAAGTGAAATAATTATTTTTTATACAGTACTCTCGCAAAATTTATTTCAAAAAAAAAAATTCAAAATCATTTATTAAACAACACGTAAGTACAAAACACTTTAAAAACGACAAAAGAAAGAAATCAATGAGTTCTTACAGTGTTGGTCGAGGTTATTCATTACAACATTCTATGATACACACACTAGAATCAATCTGTATCGTGGGTATCCATACGATTTACTTAAAGTTATTTTTAGATTATTAGTGTGATTACTTATTAGTGTGATTAACCTCCCTTCGTGATGGAGCAAGTAGTGAACGAGGAATGTGGTAGCAGCAGCAATGGATCTTCGCAATCAAGGAGACGTCGGTTATCGTCATCAATTGAATTCCGCCGTAACTGCCGATAAGGCAAGATCTATGTTCGTTAGCTCCGTAAAAAATCAGTTATAACTTGTGTCTAAAGTCGTCAATATAAGTTACATCTACTACTATTTGATAGAGAATAGTGTGAAGTTTCTATTGGTGTGATTTGAAGTGCGGGTCAGCAAGTAGTACCGGAGTTATTAAAGAAAATAATTCAAAGTTTTTGTTAACTGTCATATCTCCGCACGACAACCTCGTCGGCCGTTTGCAGTGAGTCATAGTCGTCGTGCGTCGCAAGCCACAGTATAGTCCGCATACAGCGTAACGTGTTCGGTGTGGCGTATGCGTATAGTGCTCCGCAAAGATGACGCCGAGAAAAGTGACCTGTGCTGGGTGTCCTGCAGTTGTAAGTGAAGACGGTCCCTTTATGAAATGCTCTAAATGTAAGCAGGTTTTTGACATCTTGTGTGCCAACATTAATGCAAATTGTTGTGTATGCGCATCACTATTTTGTCTATGGCTCAGTTTCGAAATAAATTCTGTAATGGACGCACGCCTATTATTCTCCATTGGCGAACGAGGAAAATTTTGTGAATTCGGTTGCATTGCAGTGCTAAAAAATTATCAAGCAAGATGTCGGTTGGACAAGTGCGTGAATTCGACACAAAATCGGGAAATTGGAATAATTATGTGGAAAGAATAGAAATGTATTTTTTAGTGAACAAAGTGCAGGACGAACTTAAACTACCCACTTTAATTTCGGTTATGGGTGAAAACGCATATGAGTTGTTATCTACTTTAGCAAGTCCCTTGAAACCATCCGAAATAACCTATAATAGGGCAGTAGAATTATTGTCCGCTCATTTGCAACCTAAACCGTCGGTATTAGCGGAGAGATTCAAATTTCGACAACGACGACAGCTTCATAATGAAACTACAGCAGATTACGTCACGGAGTTGAAAAACTATCTAAATATTGTGAATTTGGTTCAAACTTAGACGAAAATCTAAGAGACCAACTTGTATGTGGGTTAAAAAGCGAAATAATTAGACAAAGACTTTTTGCCGAAGAGAAATTAACCTACAACCGGGCGGTAACCTTATCTTTGTCGTTGGAAGCTGCGCAGCGGGATGCAAATGCAGTGGAGCGGAACGGTACCGAGTCAACAGGAGTTAATAAGTTCGGGCTTGCGGAGTGTCCTAACTGCGGAGACAATAGACACGCAAGCAGCTAATTGTATGTATAAAGAGTTTGTGTGCAGTAGCTGTAGAGAGACTGGACACTTACGGAGGATGTGTCCGAGAAATATGACCAGGAGGATGGAAAGTAATCAATGGAAGCGATCGGGATGGGCGGATTATGATAGCACTAGTTACGATCGCAATCCGAGATCATCAGCACGCGGAGGGCGCGTGATCAGTCGCGGTGCAGGCGGCAGAGGGCGAATCGCGGGGCGCGGACGGCGCGGGGCGAGACGCTGGGATCAGGAGCGAGCTCGTGTGAACTTGATGAGCGAGCGGGACATGGACGATAACGAAAATGTGTACGAAGAAGAAGAAGATGTTAGCGAGTCTTTGCACCAGTTGTCACTAAGCAATTATAAACCGGTGTGTATAAGCATTAAGGTTCATAATCGGATGTTAACGATGGAAGTCGATACCGGGTCTGCCTTATCTTGCATAAGTAAGAATGTTTATAATAAATTCTATAGCGATTTAGAGTTGAAACCTTGTTGTTTACAATTAAAGTTTTATGATGGATCAGCTGTCCGTCCTTTGGGCTTCATAGAAACTTTAGTCAGTTATAAAAATGTAATAAAAAAATTAGATTTGTATGTCTTAGATAAGGGAACTACTAACTTATTAGGACGGCAATGGCTGTCTGAATTAAATATACCTATTCAAATACCTATACCTAACTTATCAAGCCATTTCCTAGATGAAAAGGAGCCCGACAGTAAACATATAATAAATGACATTATTTCTAGGCATAAAACCTTGTTCGACGGCACCTTGGGAAGATACGCGGGGGACACAGCGGAGCTGTGCGTACGTGAGGATGCCGAGCCGATATTCTGCCGCGCGCGGCCGCTGCCCTATGCGCTGCGCGAGCGCGTTGATGCCGAGCTGGACGCCATGCTTCGCGCCGGCGTCATTGAGCCAGTTGACCATTCTGACTGGGCCACGCCATTGGTTGTTGTACGTAAAAGTGATGGGAAGTTGAGGTTATGTGCAGATTATAAGGTACTGTTGTAAATTAGTGTAAGATTTGTTGGTTGTCCATAATAAATAAATAAATAAATAAATAAATTATAAGGTAACAATTAACCGAGTTTTAGTTGTCGACCGATTTCCGGTTCCAGCGATGGAGGATCTATTTAGCGATCTAAGTGGGAACTTATTTTTTACTAAGCTTGATCTCTCTCAAGCTTATAATCAGGTGGTTTTATCAGAGCAATCAAGAAAGTACACAGTCATAAACACACATAAGGGATTATTTAAATATTGTCGCTCGCATGGACGGACTCTCGTCAAGTCCAGGAATTTTTCAAAAACTCATGGTTAATCTGTTTAAAAATGTTCCTAACGTATTAATTTTCTACGATGATATTTTGATTAAATCGAGCAACACCATCCCTCCCACTTTGAAATAAGTCTCATAAATTCCAACCAAGTGCGTCCCTTTAACCAGTCATGTAAGCAACTCACAGTGACCGTACAACACCAGTGTGTCCCTTTGACCAGGTTGGACCGGACGACATCTGTGTCCCTTCGACCCACAAACTCCATTAATCCTTGGTGACTTCACAATCTGGAAGAGTGCATCCCCTCAACCAGCCCCAAGTGCATGGCCCGGATGACACTTTCCTCTCAACCATTTCAATAACCGAACACATGACCATCAGTCGGACCAAACGAGCGTGTCCCCTCAACCAGCCGCCTACAGCTGCATGGCCCGGACGACGCTGTCTCTTCAACCACAATTACACTAACCATTACTTCATACCAAGTAGTTTAATGGAAGACGAGGAAGAGGAGGCCATGACGGCGCCGAATAACGTAGAACTCAATAGTGACCGCTTCGACAGGCGAGACGGTCACGATACTTTGACTGCAGGCTCCGATACGCTTACCGCAGGATCGGACACACTTACAGCAGACTCAGATGCTATGAGTGATACCTCCGATCATGTAATCATTCAGCATGAAGTCCAAATTCACGCCGAGCAAGACAGTCTATAACCTATAGGTATGTGTTATCGACGTGCATAATTAGTTGCCTAAAGTTTAATTTGTATGTCCTAAGTACTAAGTTGGTATGAAGTAATGGTTAGTGTAATTGTGGTTGAAGAGACAGCGTCGTCCGGGCCATGCAGCTGTAGGCGGCTGGTTGAGGGGACACGCTCGTTTGGTCCGACTGACGGTCATGTGTTCGGTTATTGAAATAGTTGAGAGGAAAGTGTCATCCGGGCCATGCACCACATGGGGCTGGTTGAGGGGATACACTCTTCCAGATTGATAGTGAAGTCACCAAGGATTAATGGAGTATGTGGTTCCTGATTTTACCTGTTGAGGAAAAGATGTCGTCCGGTCCATGCGTGGTCGAAGGGACACATGCTTTTCTGTTGTACTTGTGATATTTATGTCGTCAGGTTGGGCGAGCGGATGGTTCAATAAGTGTACTGTAACTTGTTCGATTGATTGCGTGATTGTTGCAGGACTGCAACCTGAAGGCGCCCGAGGACGGTCGCCAGGTCAGTCTGGCCGTGACGGCGCGTTGCCAGCGCCACCTACATTTACATCGGAACTAGATTTGACATTTGTCAATCTAGCGGAGCGTCGTGTCCGTGGGTCGCGCGGCCATGTTGAAGTTCAGTGGATTTCGAACGTCAACGGCGAGCGCACCTCGAACAAGACGAATCGCTTTTGTTCCGTGTAATCTTGTGCTCTTTTGTGTAACTTAATTTAGAGAAAGAAGTTAAACCTGTGTAATTAGTGATTAATACGTTGATTTAATTAAAATTCTAGTACAAAGACATTTTGCCAAATTAAATAACTTTTGATTGTGACCCGACTTTTCTATTGCTGCCGGTATCCCATAAGATATCTTCTGAGTGCAATGGCGGGCAACCGCCTTTACCGGCGGCGACATCAGAGGGTTAACACTATCGTTAGGTTCACTACTCTTCACTCTGTGGGCTGCGTAGGGTCTTCAGGCAATGAATAACACCACATCCAATAGTTACAGTTTTATTCTTGTTCGGGGATCGTAAGTTAACATCAACGAAATAACATTATGGTCGATATAATCACGATAACCAATACTGCCCGGTCACTAGACAAGTCCCATGGACGACCTAATCGAATCTGAATCTTAATCGTAACCGTCTTCTCAACTCCATCATTTCAACTCAAACTAAATGTGACGGGCCATGTCCAAACGAACGACTGTCACCTTTTTGACAGCCGCGTTTGAGTGACCGGCCAGTATTATTCGAATGCAACAAACATCATTTAATCAAGTAATCATTGTTAATGACTTCCTAAAATCAAGTTAGGATTTACAATAATATTACAACATTATTTTAGCACTACATAATACAATTTCATAAATCAACCTAAACTTCTTGCTACCAAGCGCCATCTAGCGAAGATCATAGACACTTATTCAAAAGCGCCGCTCCCGCTACCCGCTATCCTACATATAGTCATTTCGGTTGTGCACCATTTAGCAGAATTTTCGTTGGTGGCGGTCAAGGTGGTCCCCGCCTGCGATGCTTTCCATCAACATTTATAAATTATATTGGGGCTTGTTTTACTCTTTTTTTAAGAGTGCAGTCGGGTATTTTGTTTTTTTAATAATAATTTTTTTTTAAAGGGAAATTTAGAAAAAATATTATTATGTCTTTATCCCGTGGGACTTTTAGGATAAAATGTATCCTATGACACTCCCGTAATCAAGACAAATCTAACGATACCTCATACATCAAAATCCATCAAGCCGTTTAGGCTACAGGAGGTCACAAAGGAAAAGACATACATACATACTTACATACACTCGAAAAACATTACCCTCCTTCTTTGGCAGTCGGGTAAAAACGAGTCATATGAAGACTTAGAAAAAGATTTGTATCAAATGTGTTATATTCTATAGAGCAGAATCACACTATGAACACCCGACGCGACGCCTTAAAGTCACTCTTTTTCTGTCAGACTGTCTAGCTCTCACGCAACTACTGAAATGACTGACTGATGATACTCTTGTCTCTCGAGAGCCAAAAAAGTACATAGGTTATATAGACTAGAGAGATAGAGACAGTCTGGCAGAAAAAGAGTGACTTTAAGGAGAAAACACATTATTCAAACGCGACGCGATGCAACGTGTCGACACCCGATATGCATCGTGCATATTGCCAACACGCGACGCCACGACATACTATCAATTCCTGTATACAGTTACCTAATGGCAGTGGTAGTGTATGGTACTATGGATTCATGAAAAACGAGTCATATGAAGACTTTGAAAAAGATTTGAATCAAATGTGTTATATTCTATAGAGCAGAATCACACTATGAACACCCGACGCGACGCCTTAAAGTCACTCTTTTTCTGTCAGACTGTCTAGCTCTCACGCAACTACTGAAATGACTGACTGATGATACTCTTGTCTCTCGAGAGCCATAAAATTACATAGGTTCTATAGACCACAGAGATAGAGACAGTCTGGCAGAAAAAGAGTGACTTTAAGGAGAAAACACATTATTCAAACGCGACGCTATGCAACGTGTCGACACCCGATATGCATCGTGCATATTGCCAACACGCGACGCCACGACATACTATCAATTCCTGTATACAGTTACCTAATGGCAGTGGTAGTGTATGGTACTATGGATTCATGAAAAACGAGTCATATGAAGACTTTGAAAAAGATTTGAATCAAATGTGTTATATTCTATAGAGCAGAATCACACTATGAACACCCGACGCGACGCCTTAAAAACACTCTTTTGCTGTCAGACTGTCTTGCTCTCACGCAACTACTGAAGTGGCTGACTGATGATACTCTTGTCTCTCGAGAGCCATAAAATTACATAGGTTCTATAGACCACAGAGATAGAGACAGTCTGGCAGAAAAAGAGTGACTTTAAGGAGAAAACACATTATTCAAACGCGACGCTATGCAACGTGTCGACACCCGATATGCATCGTGCATATTGCCAACACGCGACGCCACGACATACTATCAATTCCTGTATACAGTTACCTAATGGCAGTGGTAGTGTATGGTACTATGGATTAATGAAAAACGAGTCATATGAAGACTTTGAAAAAGATTTGAATCAAATGTGTTATATTCTATAGGGCAGAATCACACTATGAACACCCAACGCGACGCCTTAAAGTCACTCTTTTGCTGTCAGACTGTCTTGCTCTCACGCAACTACTGAAATGACTGACTGATGATACTCTTGTCTCTCGAGAGCCATAAAATTACATAGGTGCTATAGACCACAGAGAAAGAGACAGTCTGGCAGAAAAAGAGTGACTTTAAGGAGAAAACACATTATTCAAACGCGACGCGATGCAAGGTGTCGACAACCGATATGCATCGTGCGTATTGCCAACACGCGACGCCACGACATACTATCAATTCCTGTATACAGTTACCTAATGGCAGTGGTAGTGTATGGTACGATGGATTAATGAAAAACGAGTCATATGAAGACTTTGAAAAAGATTTGAATCAAATGTGTTACATTCTATAGAGCAGAATCACACTATGAACACCCGACGCGACGCCTTAAAGTCACTCTTTTGCTGTCAGACTGTCTAGCTCTCATGCAATTACTGAAATGACTGACTGATGATACTCTTGTCTCTCGAGAGCCATAAAATTACATAGGTTCTATATACCACAGAGATAGAGACAGTCTGGCAGAAAAAGAGTGACTTTAAGAAGAAAACACATTATTCAAACGCGACGCGATGCAAGGTGTCGACACCCGATATGCATCATGCGTATTGCCAACACGCGGCGCCACGACATACTGTCAATTCCTGCATACAGTTACCTAATGGCAGTGGTAGTGTATGGTACTATGGATTAATGAAAAACGAGTCATATGAAGACTTTGAAAAAGATTTGAATCAAATGTGTTATATTCTATAGAGCAGAATCACACTATGAACACCCGACGCGACGCCTTAAAGTCACTCTTTTTCTGTCAGACTGTCTAGCTCTCACGCAACTACTGAAATGACTGACTGATGATACACTTGTCTCTCGAGAGCCAAAAAAGTACATAGGTTCTATAGACCAGAGAGCTAGAGACAGTCTGACAGAAAAAGAGTGACTTTAAGGAGAAAACACATTATTCAAACGCGACGCGATGCAACTTGTCGACACCCGATATGCATCGTGCGTATTGCCAACACGCGACGCCACGACATTCTATCAATTCCTGTATACAGTTACCTAATGGCAGTGGTAGTGTATGGTACTATGGATTAATGAAAAACTAGTCATATGAAGACTTTGAAAAAGATTTGAATCAAATGTGTTATATTCTATAGAGCAGAATCACACTATGAACACCCGACGCGACGCCTTAAAGTCACTCTTTTGCTGTCAGACTGTCTTGCTCTCACGCAACTACTGAAGTGGCTGACTGATAATACTCTTGTCTCTCGAGAGCCATAAAATTACATAGGTTCTATAGACCACAGAGATAGAGACAGTCTGGCAGAAAAAGAGTGACTTTAAGGAGAAAACACATTATTCAAACGCGACGCTATGCAACGTGTCGACACCCGATATGCATCGTGCATATTGCCAACACGCGACGCCACGACATACTATCAATTCCTGTATACAGTTACCTAATGGCAGTGGTAGTGTATGGTACGATGGATTAATGAAAAACGAGTCATATGAAGACTTTGAAAAAGATTTGAATCAAATGTGTTATATTCTATAGGGCAGAATCACACTATGAACACCCAACGCGACGCCTTAAAGTCACTCTTTTGCTGTCAGACTGTCTTGCTCTCACGCAACTACTGAAATGACTGACTGATGATACTCTTGTCTCTCGAGAGCCATAAAATTACATAGGTGCTATAGACCACAGAGAAAGAGACAGTCTGGCAGAAAAAGAGTGACTTTAAGGAGAAAACACATTATTCAAACGCGACGCTATGCAACGTGTCGACACCCGATATGCATCGTGCATATTGCCAACACGCGACGCCACGACATACTATCAATTCATGTATACAGTTACCTAATGGCAGTGGTAGTGTATGGTACTATGGATTAATGAAAAACAAGTCAAATGAAGACTTTGAAAAAGATTTGAATCAGATGTGTTATATTCTATAGAGCAGAATCACACTATGAACACCCGACGCGACGCCTTAAAGTCACTTTTTTGCTGTCAGACTGTCTTGCTCTCACGCAACTACTGAAATGACTGACTGATGATACTCTTGTCTCTCGAGAGCCATAAAATTACATAGGTTCTATAGACCAGAGAGATAGAGACAGTCTGGCAGAAAAAGAGTGACTTTAAGGAGAAAACACATTATTCAAACGCGACGCTATGCAACGTGTCGACACCCGATATGCATCGTGCATATTGCCAACACGCGACGCCACGACATACTATCAATTCCTGTATACAGTTACCTAATGGCAGTGGTAGTGTATGGTACTATGGATTAATGAAAAACGAGTCATAAGAAGACTTTGAAAAAGATTTGAATCAAATGTGTTACATTCTATAGGGCAGAATCACACTATGAACACCCAACGCGACGCCTTAAAGTCACTCTTTTGCTGTCAGACTGTCTTGCTCTCACGCAACTACTGAAATGACTGACTGATGATACTCTTGTCTCTCGAGAGCCATAAAATTACATAGGTTCTATATACCACAGAGATAGAGACAGTCTGGCAGAAAAAGAGTGACTTTAAGGAGAAAACACATTATTCAAACGCGACGCGATGCAAGGTGTCGACACCCGATATGCATCATGCGTATTGCCAACACGCGACGCCACGACATACTATCAATTCCTGTATACAGTTACCTAATGGCAGTGGTAGTGTATGGTACGATGGATTAATGAAAAACGAGTCATATGAAGACTTTGAAAAAGATTTGAATCAAATGTGTTACATTCTATAGAGCAGAATCACACTATGAACACCCGACGCGACGCCTTAAAGTCACTCTTTTGCTGTCAGACTGTCTAGCTCTCATGCAATTACTGAAATGACTGACTGATGATACTCTTGTCTCTCGAGAGCCATAAAATTACATAGGTTCTATATACCACAGAGATAGAGACAGTCTGGCAGAAAAAGAGTGACTTTAAGAAGAAAACACATTATTCAAACGCGACGCGATGCAAGGTGTCGACACCCGATATGCATCATGCGTATTGCCAACACGCGGCGCCACGACATACTGTCAATTCCTGTATACAGTTACCTAATGGCAGTGGTAGTGTATGGTACTATGGATTAATGAAAAACGAGTCATATGAAGACTTTGAAAAAGATTTGAATCAAATGTGTTATATTCTATAGAGCAGAATCACACTATGAACACCCGACACGACGCCTTAAAGTCACTCTTTTTCTGTCAGACTGTCTAGCTCTCACGCAACTACTGAAATGACTGACTGATGATACACTTGTCTCTCGAGAGCCAAAAAAGTACATAGGTTCTATAGACCAGAGAGCTAGAGACAGTCTGACAGAAAAAGAGTGACTTTAAGGAAAAAACACATTATTCAAACGCGACGCGATGCAACTTGTCGACACCCGATATGCATCGTGCGTATTGCCAACACGCGACGCCACGACATTCTATCAATTCCTGTATACAGTTACCTAATGGCAGTGGTAGTGTATGGTACTATGGATTAATGAAAAACTAGTCATATGAAGACTTTGAAAAAGATTTGAATCAAATGTGTTATATTCTATAGAGCAGAATCACACTATGAACACCCGACGCGACGCCTTAAAGTCACTCTTTTGCTGTCAGACTGTCTTGCTCTCACGCAACTACTGAAATGACTGACTGATGATACTCTTGTCTCTCGAGAGCCATAAAATTACATAGGTTCTATAGACCACAGAGATAGAGACAGTCTGGCAGAAAAAGAGTGACTTTAAGGAGAAAACACATTATTCAAACGCGACGCGATGCAACGTGTCGACACCCGATATGCATCGTGCATATTGCCAACACGCGACGCCACGACATACTATCAATTCCTGTATACAGTTACCTAATGGCAGTGGTAGTGTATGGTACTATGGATTAATGAAAAAATTATTATTAAAAAACAAAATACCCGACTGCACACTAAAAAAGTAAAACAAGCCCCAATATAATTTATAAATGTTGATGGAAAGCATCGCAGGCGGGGACCAACAGAGGCTTATTTATAGTCATTTCGGTTGTGCACCATTTAGCAGAATTTTCGTTGGTGGCGGTCAAGGTGGTCCCCGCCTGCGATGCTTTCCATCAACATTTATAAATTATATTGGGGCTTGTTTTACTCTTTTTTTAGTGTGCAGTCGGGTATTTTGTTTTTTTAATAATAATTTTTTTTTAAAGGGAAATTTAGAAAAAATATTATTATGTCTTTATCCCGTGGGACTTTTAGGATAAAATGTATCCTATGACACTCCCGTAATCAAGACAAATCTAACGATACCTCATACATCAAAATCCATCAAGCCGTTTAGGCTACAGGAGGTCACAAAGGAAAAGACATACATACATACTTACATACACTCGAAAAACATTACCCTCCTTCTTTGGCAGTCGGGTAAAAACGAGTCATATGAAGACTTAGAAAAAGATTTGAATCAAATGTGTTATATTCTATAGAGCAGAATCACACTATGAACACCCGACGCGACGCCTTAAAGTCACTCTTTTTCTGTCAGACTGTCTAGCTCTCACGCAACTACTGAAATGACTGACTGATGATACTCTTGTCTCTCGAGAGCCAAAAAAGTACATAGGTTATATAGACTAGAGAGATAGAGACAGTCTGGCAGAAAAAGAGTGACTTTAAGGAGAAAACACATTATTCAAACGCGACGCGATGCAACGTGTCGACACCCGATATGCATCGTGCATATTGCCAACACGCGACGCAACGACATACTATCAATTCCTGTATACAGTTACCTATTAGCAGTGGTAGTGTATGGTACTATGGATTAATGAAAAACGAGTCATATGAAGACTTTGAAAAAGATTTGAATCAAATGTGTTATATTCTATAGAGCAGAATCACACTATGAACACCCGACGCGACGCCTTAAAGTCACTCTTTTTCTGTCAGACTGTCTAGCTCTCACGCAACTACTGAAATGACTGACTGATGATACTCTTGTCTCTCGAGAGCCAAAAAAGTACATAGGTTATATAGACTAGAGAGATAGAGACAGTCTGGCAGAAAAATAGTGACTTTAAGGAGAAAACACATTATTCAAACGCGACGCGATGCAACGTGTCGACACTCGATATGCATCGTGCATATTGCCAACACGCGACGCCACGACATACTATCAATTCCTGTATACAGTTACCTAATGGCAGTGGTAGTGTATGGTACTATGGATTCATGAAAAACGAGTCATATGAAGACTTTGAAAAAGATTTGAATCAAATGTGTTATATTCTATAGAGCAGAATCACACTATGAACACCCGACGCGACGCCTTAAAGTCACTCTTTTGCTGTCAGACTGTCTAGCTCTCTCGCAACTACTGAAATGACTGACTGATGATACTCTTGTCTCTCGAGAGCCAAAAAAGTACATAGGTTCTATAGACCAGAGAGCTAGAGACAGTCTGACGGAAAAAGAGTGACTTTAAGGAAAAAACACATTATTCAAACGCGACGCGATGCAATGTGTCGACACCCGATATGCATCGTGCGTATTGCCAACACGCGACGCCACGAAATACTATCAATTCCTGTATACAGTTACCTAATGGCAGTGGTAGTGTATGGTACTTTGGATAAATGAAAAACGAGTCATATGAAGACTTTGAAAAAGATTTGAATCAAATGTGTTATATTCTATAGAGCAGAATCACACTATGAACACCCGACGCGACGCCTTAAATCACTCTTTTTCTGTCAGACTGTCTAGCTCTCACGCAACTACTGAAATGACTGACTGATGATACTCTTGTCTCTCGAGAGCCAAAAAAGTACATAGGTTATATAGACTAGAGAGATAGAGACAGTCTGGCAGAAAAAGAGTGACTTTAAGGAGAAAACACATTATTCAAACGCGACGCTATGCAACGTGTCGACACCCGATATGCATCGTGCATATTGCCAACACGCGACGCCACGACATACTATCAATTCCTGTATACAGTTACCTAATTGCAGTGGTAGTGTATGGTACTATGGATTAATGAAAAACAAGTCATATGAAGACTTTGAAAAAGATTTGAATCAAATGTGTTATATTCTATAGAGCAGAATCACACTATGAACACCCGACGCGACGCCTTAAAAACACTCTTTTGCTGTCAGACTGTCTTGCTCTCACGCAACTACTGAAATGACTGACTGATGATACTCTTGTCTCTCGAGAGCCATAAAATTACATAGGTTCTATAGACCACAGAGATAGAGACAGTCTGGCAGAAAAAGAGTGACTTTAAGGAGAAAACACATTATTCAAACGCGACGCGATGCAACGTGTCGACACCCGATATGCATCGTGCATATTGCCAACACGCGACGCCACGACATACTATCAATTCCTGTATACAGTTACCTAATGGCAGTGGTAGTGTATGGTACTATGGATTAATGAAAAACGAGTCATATGAAGACTTTGAAAAAGATTTGAATCAAATGTGTTATAATCTATAGAGCAGAATCACACTATGAACACCCGACGCGACGCCTTAAAGTCACTCTTTTTCTGTCAGACTGTCTAGCTCTCACGCAACTACTGAAATGACTGACTGATGATACTCTTGTCCCTCGAGAGCCATACAATTACATAGGTTCTATAGACTAGAGAGATAGAGACAGTCTGGCAGAAAAAGAGTGACTTTAAGGAGAAAACACATTATTCAAACGCGACGCGATGCAACGTGTCGACACCCGATATGCATCGTGCATATTGCCAACACGCGACGCCACGACATTCTATCAATTCCTGTATACAGTTACCTAATGGCAGTGGTAGTGTATGGTACTATGGATTAATGAAAAACGAGTCATATGAAGACTTTGAAAAAGATTTGAATCAAATGTGTTATATTCTATAGAGCAGAATCACACTATGAACACCCGACGCGACGCCTTAAAGTCACTCTTTTTCTGTCAGACTGTCTAGCTCTCACGCAACTACTGAAATGACTGACTGATGATACTCTTGTCTCTCGAGAGCCATAAAATTACATAGGTTCTATAGACCACAGAGATAGAGACAGTCTGGCAGAAAAAGAGTGACTTTAAGGAGAAAACACATTATTCAAACGCGACGCGATGCAAGGTGTCGACAACCGATATGCATCGTGCGTATTGCCAACACGCGACGCCACGACATACTATCAATTCCTGTATACAGTTACCTAATGGCAGTGGTAGTGTATGGTACTATGGATTAATGAAAAACGAGTCATATGAAGACTTTGAAAAAGATTTGAATCAAATCGACGGTCCCTACGTATATAAGGACATGTAAAAAAAGTGTTTTTTTTTTATTGCATTTTTCGCAATGATTTATCTTTACGCATACGCCCATATATAATTTTTTTTCTAAATATTAATACTTTTGCCAATTTAAGGAACGTATAAGAGAACAAGTGTGATAATTACAAAGAAGCAATGTCGTAGATGCGGATATCTATACATATCCTTTTGTACTCTGTTTTAAAATGCGCGCCAAATCTAGCGAGCGCGGTCATGTCAAACATAACGTTATTTACGGGAGATTCCCCAAAAAACGTGTCGATTCGTGTTCATGTGGTAAAAAGATACAAGTTCTGATAAAATTTTTTGGAATAAAATAAGAGAAGTAAAAATTGAAGGGGCCCACCCAGACATTGTTAAATTTAAATACAACTTCTCCGAAGAAAGCTATAGAACTCTAAACTGCGAACATAACATAAAAAATTCTAGGGGAGTATAGAAGAAAGAAGATCTGATTCTAGAGAAATTATACAAAGAGGCAATTCCTATCACTGAAGTAAAATACAAAGACTTAAAACATTTATGTGATACAATGATTATTCCAAAAAAGTATCATATTTTCTATAAGAATCTTAATCATGTTAAAGAAGAGAAAGGTCAGGCAGGATGAAGAAGATTAGAAATTGAGTACCTCTATGTGCTTTATTTATAAAAATTGTGTTCCTTTTAGAACAACACTACATACAATTAGTAGAATAAACCTGTGATTATTTTTTGTTACACATACTGAAATTACATTATTATAATAATTGTTAATGATAAGAAGAAACTGTGGTTCACGATGAGACAATAATTGTAAGAATAATAATCATCTTTATTATTATTATTATAGTCTGAATAAATACATACATACATACATAAAATCACGCCTTTTTCCCAGAGGGGTAGGCAGAGATCACTTCCTGCCATGTGCTACGGTCCTGGCACACCACTTTCGCTTCTTTCACATCCATCAATCGCTTCATGCATGCTTGTAGATTACGGGTACTTGACCCTTCTTCAAACTTTGGCCTATTTGGTCATGGAAGGTCTTTCTTGGCCTTCGACATTTCCATTTATGCTTCTTCTATGTTTGCCTTTCGTTAATCGTCTCTCTCATTCATCCTCTCAACATGACCAAACCATCTTAGCATACCTTTCTCAACCTTAGTCACTACATCTTCTTTCACACCACAACGTTCTCTGATTATTTCATTTCTAATTCTATCACTCAGTTTCACTCCTAGCATACTTCTAAGTGCTCGCATCTCCACTGCGTTTATCCTACTGTCGTGCTTCTTCTGCCATACCCAACTTCCGCTTGTACATTAGTGTCGGGATCAACACTCCCCTTTGAACCGCCAGATGTGCCTTTTTGGACCCTTTCTGACAGTTCACTAAGGTGTGCAGCGCTCCGTCTGAATAAAGCTGTGATTATTTTTTGTTTCACATACTGAAATTACTTAATAATTATTAATGATAAGAGGAACTGAGATTTACGATGAGACTACAAATAAATATAAAAAAAGTTGATTTGTTAGATGATTGTCACTAAAAATAAATAACCCTTTTATATACAAACTTGTACTTTAAATAATTAATTAATGCTGAGACTAAAATAAGATTTTATTTATAAATCGGTGTCTCAGTATGCATTTTATTATGGACTTGTCTTTTTTTACGTTTGGCTCTATACTTGTGCCGTATTAAACACTAGCAATGTAAAAACAGACATGTCTCCATTAATGTATAGTTTATACTTAAGGATAGCTTTCTAAAGATTTTTGAGGTATGATTTTGAAAATAATGACAGTAATTTATATTTTCATTAAACATTGACTTGAAAAATAATTTAATTTATTGAGTTGGTATTACCCAAGTATATACAGATATCTTAGATTTGTCTTGTATTTTTTCATTTTGATAACAATGTAAAAACGGTCAACTGTCAGTTTTATCAAGAAAATCGATAAAAATTAAATATGTACCAATACCGTTACAAACTTCCTCAAACGAATAAAACTTTGGAGTAAAAATATAATTAAAATTGTTCATACCAAAATTTGTAGAGAGATTTGAACCTTTATCACGCTCTCCTGTAAACCTATGTTTTTGACATGTCGCTTTATACGTAGGGACCGTCGAAATGTGTTATATTCTATAGAGCAGAATCACACTATGAACACCCGACGCGACGCCTTAAAGTCACTCTTTTTCTGTCAGACTGTCTAGCTCTCACGCAACTACTGAAATGACTGACTGATGATACTCTTGTCCCTCGAGAGCCATACAATTACATAGGTTCTATAGACCAGAGAGATAGAGACAGTCTGGCAGAAAAAGAGTGACTTTAAGGAGAAAACACATTATTCAAACGCGACGCGATGCAACGTGTCGAGACCCGATATGCATCGTGCATATTGCAAACACGCGACGCCACGAAATACTATCAATTCCTGTATACAATTACCTAATGGCAGTGGTAGTGTATGGTACTATGGATTAATGAAAAACGAGTCATATGAAGACTTTGAAAAAGATTTGAATCAAATGTGTTATATTCTTTAGAGCAGAATCACACTATGAACACCCGACGCGACGCCTTAAAAACACTCTTTTGCTGTCAGACTGTCTAGCTCTCATGCAATTACTGAAATGACTGACTGATGATACTCTTGTCTCTAGAGAGCCAAAAAAGTACATAGGTTCTATAGACCAGAGAGATAGGTACAGTCTGGCAGAAAAAGAGTGACTTTAAGGAGAAAACACATTATTCAAACGCGACGCGATGCAACGTGTCGACACCCGATATGCATCGTGCATATTGCCAACACGCGACGCCACGACATACTATCAATTCATGTATACAGTTACCTAATGGCAGTGGTAGTGTATGGTACTATGGATTAATGAAAATCGAGTCATATGAAGACTTTGAAAAAGATTTGAATCAAATCGACAGTGACTATTAACAATGTCGGATGTGCAAAACAGCAACTTTACAGGAGAGCTAATCAAAGTTTAATTTGAACTGAATTTGCATGTATCTTTTTACTTATTTGAGGCAGGATTACAAAATTTTAGGGTTATGCTATACAAATAATGTTTGTTCAGACCAATATTAAAAGACGCCGTTATTAAATGTGTAAACATGAGAAAAGTCAGTTGCGACTTTTTTAACGGCTCTAAACTAATGTTGAATTGTCAGAAGTACCAGAACCGACATTTTTGCTTGTATACAATTAATCATCGTTTGCCGGAACTGGTACTTACGACATTGTTAAGTGATTATATAAAAAAATATTAGGTCGTATGTGACACGTAATGGACGAAATATTAATTAAAATCACATTAAACTAAACAAAATCAGTTCGGGGTCTCTTTCTACCTATAGACCCAGACTATGTGCCGCCACGGATGCCCTCACGTCTGAGACCTATCTTAGAATTAGAGACCATAACGCCGCTTACTCCAGAGGAGTTCGAGTCGGCTGTCCTCCCTCTCCGGGCGAAGAAGACGGCCCCAGGTCCGGGCGGTGTCCCGGCCCGAGTCATCGCTCTGGCCTACTCAGAACTGGAGCAGTCTTTCCGGGGTCTCTTCGACCGGTGTCTCTCGGTCGGAAGGTTCCCGGAAATATGAAAGCAGGGGCTTCTGTGCCTCCTAAGGAAAGAGGGCCGCCCCTCAGAGTCACCTTCCGCGTATTAGTCGATTGCGGAGCGCGATTAAACGACCATCGGCGGCGCTCCGCCGGGGCCGGACCGCTCAGAGAACCAGTTCGGATTCAGGACAGGGCGATCTACCATAGACGCCCTGTCCCGATTGAAGAACCTTGAGAAGGTTTTGAGGAGGCAGCGCGAAGAGCGACGGAGGCGAGCGCGCTGTTGGCGCAGCGTATCAGTGCTTTGGTCCTGCGTTTGGCGCTGGAGAAGACCGAGGCCGTCTATTTCCATAGGCCTCGGAAAGGACCTCTTCCCAACTCGTACATCTTGGTTGTGGGAGTTCGGGTGGCAATCCAGTGCCAAATGAAGTACTGTAGTAGTTAGTAAGTAAGAAGGACTAGTCTTGGATGCGCGGAGGCAGTTTGTCCCACACTTCCGAGGGCTGTCGTCGCGCCTCCTCAAGGCAGCGGACTCGTTGGGGTGATTCCTTCCGAATAAAGCGGGCCTAGGGCCAGATACCGGCAACTCTACGCCGGCATACTTAGAAGCATGGCCCTTTTGCGGAGCTCCCATCTGTGCGTATTCCCTCCATGTCAGGGAGAACTCCGTCCTACTCCGTAGACCTCAGTGGGCGATAGCGTGTCGCGTGACGCGTGCCTACCGCACTGTGGGCTTTTCAGCGGCCTGTACCTTGGCAAGCCGCCGAAAAGCCTACCTTGGAAGCTGGAGGCATAGATGCTGGCCGCGAAGTATGAGTGGCTTAAGTAGCAACGAGATCTGGGTCTTCGTCCAGTGAGGAGAGAGCGCGAGGAGTATGCGAACGGATCTCAGTGGGCAGATAGCTTAGCCAAGTAGGTGGCAGGGCGTCATCTGCTAGATGCGCTCGGACCAGTGCTCAACAGCTGGCTGGAACGGACGGACGGTTTCTAGTCGTTCCGTCTGGTGCAGGTGCTGACCGGGCATGGTTGCTTCGGCCACTATCTGCACCGCATTCAGCGGGAGGACGCGCCCGTTTGTCACGAGTGCGGCGCACAGGAGGACACGGCGGACCACACTCTCTTCCAGTGTCCGTCGTGGTCCGAAGAGAGGTCGGCCCTAATATCTGTGGCCGGCCCGCTGACCTCTCGCCCAATTTCTGCGAGGAATCGTAGAGGACGTAGATGTGTGGGCGGCGACTGCCTCCTTCTCCGGTAGAGAGGGAGCGTGAAGACGACCCCTTCGCGACACCACTGCGAAGAAGGCGACTGGGGCGCAGAAGGTGTGATTATGCGCGTCACATGCCGCAGTCCTACGACGGCCGGCCGGCGGCGGGTGTGGGGATACCCCCATCGGCATTACACCAACGGCCATCGTTGAGGGACGGGAGCGACCCTGTGCACGGGGTCGCCCCGTTGCCCCCCTCTGGGGACGCTTGAGGGAGACATGGAGGCTTGTCCGCCGGCGGTGTTGTGAGAGAAAGCTCTGCCAGGTACCATGACACTGCCAATAGGCGATGAGGTACACCCCGGTGTTTTAGTCGATAAACCCCCTGGGCATTACACTCCGCCCAGGAGCCGCGGCTGGCATTTACCGCCTTCTCGCCAGCCGTCGGGGAGTCCGACACCACCTGGAGAGCCCCCTTTCTGCTGTCATGGTACTACCGACTTATTTATAAATCTCAAACGCGTTAAATAAAATGGGATGTGGCACTACCGTCATTTGATTTCTAAATAAAAAAAAATAACAATGACGGATGTGGTACTACCGACATAAGACCCTTTTAGAAAGCAATTAATAAAGTCAGATGTGGTACTACCGACATTTCACTTTTTTCAAAAGTAAATTAACAATGTCGGATGTGGTACTACCGACATTTAAGCCATTTGAAAAACCAATTAACAACGTCCGATGTGGCACAACTGACATTGTTCAATGCCGTACTAGGAAATACTCATAATTCATAAATAAATTTGCCTCAAAGTTAAATAATAAACAAATTGTCAAAATTTTAAGAGTAATATTATGATAAAAGTAATAAATAATAACATTATAGCTGTTTCTACTGTAGGTTTTGCTTTGGTTTGAGAGTTATTATTGGCAGGTATACTCGAGGTAGATAGGTTCTCATTATCTTTTCTCGTGGCTAGACTGATTAAATGTGCTGATCTTGTAGGTGTCATCGTGAATAGTGTTATAAATTATGGGATAAGAAATAAACTCTCTTAAAAACAAAGTTGCCACGCGACGTCCACTCATACCGCTAACAATGACGGATCTGGGAGATCGCGCACGCACACCCGGCCCCGCGTCCCGCTAACAACGTCGGAAGTAATTTTCCGACGTTTTTAACGGCCTCTCTCGGTAAGATCCGACTTTCTTAATGTGATTATTTCAAAAACTATGCATGGAAACATTTTTTTTATTTCACCCGATGGTAGATCTAGTTATTAGGGCATGTTTTCTGAAATAAACGAAAAAGTGAGATTTTGCAGATCCGACATTGTTAATAGTCACTGTCGAAATGTGTTATCCTTACTAATCCTTACTAATATTATAAATGCGAAAGTAACTCTGTCTGTCTGTCTGTCTGTCTGTTACTCTTTCACGCCTAAACCGCTGAACGGATTTTGATGAAATTTGGTATGGTGATAGATGATAACCTAGAAATGGTTATAGGCTATAAATAATCACGCCATCATTCTTAGGGGGTAGGCAGTAGGCAGATAACTAAATTGAGTTAGTGATTTTTAGCCGTTTTTGTTAGGACTTTGGCTCTTTGACGTCTAAACGGCTGAACGGATTTTGATGAAATTTAGTATGGTGGTAGATGATAACCTAGAAATGGTTATAGGCTATAAGTAATCACGCCATCGTTCTTAGGGGGTAGGCAGTAGGCAGACAACTAAATTGAGTTAGTGATTTTTAGCCGTTTTTGTTAGGACTTTTGCTCTTTGACGTTAAACGGCTGAACGGATTTTGATGAAATTTGGTATGGTGATAGATGATAACCTAGAAATGGATATAGGCTATAAATAATCACGCCATCATTCTTAGAAGGTAGGCAGTAGGCAGATAACTAAATTGAGTTAGTGATTTTTAGCCGTTTTTGTTAGGACTTTTGCTCTTTGTCGTTAAACGGCTGAACGGATTTTGATGAAATTTGGTATGGTGATAGATGATAACCTAGAAATGGTTATAGGCTATAAATAATCACGCCATCGTTCTTAGGGGGTAGGCAGTAGGCAGATAACTAAATTAAGTTAGTGATTTTTTGTCGATTTTGTTAGGACTTTTGCTCTTTGATGTCTAAACGGCTGAACGGATTTTGATGAAATTTGGTATGGTAATAGATGATAACCTAGAAATTTTTGTAGGCCATAAATAACCACGCCATCGTTCTTAGAGGGTAGGCAGTAGGCAGATAACTAAATTGAGTTAGTGATTTTTTGTCGTTTATGTTAGGACTTTTGCTCTTTGATGTCTAAACGGCTAAACGGATTTTGATGAAATTTAGTAGGGTAATAGATGGTTATTTAAAAACGGATATAAGATCAAAATGATCACGTCATCGTAGTTAGGGGGTAGGAAGTAAGCAGAAAACTGAATTGAATTAGTGATTTTTTTTATGGTTTTTGCTGGGAGTTTTGCTCTATCATGCCTAAGCGGCTGAACGGATTTTGATGAAATGATGACACAGGCTACTTTTTACGGCGGGAAAATTGATCATTACTGCGGAAATCTAGCGTGATCGTGTCAAGAAGCGTATGACGCCGTAGCTACTGAAATGATTTTTTTTTAAACTGTGTGTTACTTAGACTTCAAGTTAGTATTTGATCACTTTTCTAACTTAGAGGGTAGGTAGGCGCCATAATTTAGGGAATTTATGTTGAAAATGATGCAACTGTCTTTATTTGTCAGGTTTACTCGGATCGAAACTTAGCGACATTCCATAACCCTACGTAACTAAGACTACTTTTAAGTTAAAAAAAAAATCAAAATCCTGTAGTCCACGCGCATGAAGTCGCGGGCACAGCTATATATTATATAGAGATAGAGATATACCCGAAGCGAAGCGAGGGCGGGTCGCTAGTATTCTATAGAGCAGAATCACACTATGAACACCCGACGCGACGCCTTAAATCACTCTTTTTCTGTCAGACTGTCTTGCTCTCACGCAACTACTGAAATGACTGACTGATGATACTCTTGTCTCTCGAGAGCCATAAAATTACATAGGTTCTATAGACCACAGAGATAGAGACAGTCTGGCAGAAAAAGAGTGACTTTAAGGAGAAAACACATTATTCAAACGCGACGCGATGCAAGGTGTCGACACCCGATATGCATCGTGCGTATTGCCAACACGCGACGCCACGACATACTATCAATTCCTGTATACAGTTACCTAATGGCAGTGGTAGTGTATGGTACTATGGATTAATGAAAATCGAGTCATATGAAGACTTTGAAAAAGGTTTGAATCAAATGTGTTACATTCTATAGGGCAGAATCACACTATGAACACCCAACGCGACGCCTTAAAGTCACTCTTTTGCTGTCAGACTGTCTAGCTCTCATGCAATTACTGAAATGACTGACTGATGATACTCTTGTCTCTCGAGAGCCATAAAATTACATAGGTTTTATAGACCACAGAGATAGAGACAGTCTGGCAGAAAAAGAGTGACTTTAAGGAGAAAATACATTATTCAAACGCGACGCGATGCAAGGTTTCGACACCCGATATGCATCATGCGTATTGCCAACACGCGACGCCACGACATACTGTCAATTCCTGTATACAGTTACCTAATGGCAGTGGTAGTGTATGGTACTATGGATTAATGAAAAACGAGTCATATGAAGACTTTGAAAAAGATTTGAATCAGATGTGTTATATTCTATAGAGCAGAATCACACTATGAACACCCGACGCGACGCCTTAAAGTCACTCTTTTTCTGTCAGACTGTCTAGCTCTCACGCAACTACTAAAATGACTGACTGATGATACTCTTGTCTCTCGAGAGCCATAAAATTACATAGGTTCTATAGACCACAGAGATAGAGACAGTCTGGCAGAAAAAGAGTGACTTTAAGGAGAAAACACATTATTCAAACGCGACGCGATGCAAGGTGTCGACAACCGATATGCATCGTGCGTATTGCCAACACGCGACGCCACGACATACTATCAATTCCTGTATACAGTTACCTAATGGCAGTGGTAGTGTATGGTACTATGGATTAATGAAAAACGAGTCATATGAAGACTTTGAAAAAGATTTGAATCAAATGTGTTATATTCTATAGAGCAGAATCACACTATGAACACCCGACGCGACGCCTTAAAGTCACTCTTTTTCTGTCAGACTGTCTAGCTCTCACGCAACTACTGAAATGACTGACTGATGATACTCTTGTCCCTCGAGAGCCATACAATTACATAGGTTCTATAGACCAGAGAGATAGAGACAGTCTGGCAGAAAAAGAGTGACTTTAAGGAGAAAACACATTATTCAAACGCGACGCGATGCAACGTGTCGACACCCGATATGCATCGTGCATATTGCCAACACGCGACGCCACGACATACTATCAATTCCTGTATACAGTTACCTATTAGCAGTGGTAGTGTATGGTACTATGGATTAATGAAAAACGAGTCATATGAAGACTTTGAAAAAGATTTGAATCAAATGTGTTATATTCTATAGAGCAGAATCACACTATGAACACCCGACGCGACGCCTTAAAGTCACTCTTTTGCTGTCAGACTGTCTAGCTCTCATGCAATTACTGAAATGACTGACTGATGATACTCTTGTCTCTCGAGAGTCAAAAAATTACATAGGTTCTATAGACCACAGAGATAGAGACAGTCTGGCAGAAAAAGAGTGACTTTAAGGAGAAAACACATTATTCAAACGCGACGCGATGCAACGTGTCGACACCCGATATGCATCATGCGTATTGCCAACACGCGACGCCACGACATACTGTCAATTCCTGTATACAGTTACCTATTAGCAGTGGTAGTGTATGGTACTATGGATTAATGAAAAACGAGTCATATGAAGACTTTGAAAAAGATTTGAATCAAATGTGTTATATTCTATAGAGCAGAATCACACTATGAACACCCGACGCGACGCCTTAAAGTCACTCTTTTGCTGTCAGACTGTCTAGCTCTCATGCAATTACTGAAATGACTGACTGATGATACTCTTGTCTCTAGAGAGCCAAAAAAGTACATAGGTTCTATAGACCAGAGAGATAGAGACAGTCTGGCAGAAAAAGAGTGACTTTAAGGAGAAAACACATTATTCAAACGCGACGCGATGCAACGTGTCGACACCCGATATGCATCGTGCATATTGCCAACACGCGACGCCACGACATACTATCAATTCCTGTATACAGTTACCTAATGGCAGTGGTAGTGTATGGTACTATGGATTAATGAAAATCGAGTCATATGAAGACTTTGAAAAAGATTTGAATCAAATGTGTTATATTCTATAGAGCAGAATCACACTATGAACACCCGACGCGACGCCTTTAATCACTCTTTTTCTGTCAGACTGTCTTGCTCTCACGCAACTACTGAAATGACTGACTGATGATACTCTTGTCTCTCGAGAGCCATAAAATTACATAGGTTCTATAGACCACAGAGATAGAGACAGTCTGGCAGAAAAAGAGTGACTTTAAGGAGAAAACACATTATTCAAACGCGACGCGATGCAAGGTGTCGACACCCGATATGCATCGTGCGTATTGCCAACACGCGACGCCACGACATACTATCAATTCCTGTATACAGTTACCTAATGGCAGTGGTAGTGTATGGTACTATGGATTAATGAAAATCGAGTCATATGAAGACTTTGAAAAAGGTTTGAATCAAATGTGTTACATTCTATAGGGCAGAATCACACTATGAACACCCAACGCGACGCCTTAAAGTCACTCTTTTTCTGTCAGACTGTCTAGCTCTCACGCAACTACTGAAATGACTGACTGATGATACTCTTGTCTCTCGAGAGCCATAAAATTACATAGGTTCTATAGACCACAGAGATAGAGACAGTCTGGCAGAAAAAGAGTGACTTTAAGGAGAAAACACATTATTCAAACGCGACGCGATGCAAGGTGTCGACAACCGATATGCATCGTGCGTATTGCCAACACGCGACGCCACGACATACTATCAATTCCTGTATACAGTTACCTAATGGCAGTGGTAGTGTATGGTACTATGGATTAATGAAAAACGAGTCATATGAAGACTTTGAAAAAGATTTGAATCAAATGTGTTATATTCTATAGAGCAGAATCACACTATGAACACCCGACGCGACGCCTTAAAGTCACTCTTTTTCTGTCAGACTGTCTAGCTCTCACGCAACTACTGAAATGACTGACTGATGATACTCTTGTCCCTCGAGAGCCATACAATTACATAGGTTCTATAGACCAGAGAGATAGAGACAGTCTGGCAGAAAAAGAGTGACTTTAAGGAGAAAACACATTATTCAAACGCGACGCGATGCAACGTGTCGAGACCCGATATGCATCGTGCATATTGCAAACACGCGACGCCACGAAATACTATCAATTCCTGTATACAATTACCTATTAGCAGTGGTAGTGTATGGTACTATGGATTCATGAAAAACGAGTCATATGAAGACTTTGAAAAAGATTTGAATCAAATGTGTTATATTCTATAGGGCAGAATCACACTATGAACACCCAACGCAACGCCTTAAAGTCACTCTTTTGCTGCCTTCCTCGATGAATCAGACTTTGGGGACATTTGCAGGAGGGAACTGCATTTGAGGGGATTGGGAAAGTTGGATACATGTATCTAACTTTCTACCTCTAAAGTACTTAAGCTACGTCAATTCCAAATTTCAATTGCCTACATTAAGCCGTTTAGGCTGTGCGTTGATATGTCAGTCAGTCAGTCAGTCAGTCAGTCAGTTTCTCCTTTATTTAGATAGAATTCCGCCAGCGACTTCGTGCGCGTGGAATAGTTATTAACGCGGTTTAGATGTTTTCATACAAAAGTTATTTCCTGCTAACTCCCATTCCCGTTCCCGAAATTTGCAGTTTACTGTTGCAACTAAGTTCTAAGTTTACCAAGGTACCTGTATGCCAAATTTCAAGCATTTATGAGCGGTTTAGATTTTCATACAAATAGATTTTCCCGCTTATTTCCGTTCCCATGGGAATTCCTTTCTTAATGCACCCCTACGGTACCCAAGCTATGACCCTTAAAATTTTCTAGATACAAAAGTTTTTTCCCAATGATGTTCCCGTGGGAATTTCGCAATATCGTGTTGCAAGCAAGCTTTACGTTTATTAAGGTACCAGCATGCCAAATTTCAATCATCTATCTTTCTCATTTCATATATCCTCGATTGCAATATGGAATTGCTGTAACCGCCAAATGACGATTTTACAGGAGAAGCCAAAAACTGTTTTACAAATCAGAAAAAGTATTATAACTTTATATTTATTTGTCCAATTCCGGTGTGTTTTTCACCATTATCCTATTTTTGTGGGAACTTTTAGTTGAACTGGTTCAAAAAAGATAACTATTATAGTTTCGAAAATAGCCTGGCGGTTACATCAATTTTTTTGCAAAAATATGTAGTTACGCTAGTTGATTTACGGATATAATTTGAAAAACAGTCGGCAGTTTAATGTATGTCACAAAATATCTAAGAAATATTAAAGTAAGTCGCACAGTTTTAGCAAAGTGGAATTACGTTTTAAACAATTTGCTAATGAATTTTCACACATATTCGCTATTATTAAGGTTGTATATTAAATTACATACATACATACATACATAAAATCACGCCTTTTTCCCAGAGGGGTAGGCAGAGGTCACTTTCTGCCATGTGCTACGGTCCTGGCACACCACTTTCGCTTCATCCACATTCATCAACCTCTTCATGCACGCTCGTCGATTACGGGTACTTTTGATTTGACCTTTCCTTAAGATTTGACCTATTTGGTCATGAAAGGTCTTTCTTGGTCTTCCCCTGTCGACATCTCCAATCACACTCTCTGTATATATACTCTTCGTTAATCGTCTTTCACTCATCCTCTCAATATGACCAAACCATCTAAGCATACCTTTCTCAACCTTAGTCACTACATCTTCTTTCACACCACAACGTTCTCTTATTATTTCGTTTCTTATTCTATCACTCAATTTCACTCCTAGCATACTTCTAAGTGCTCGCATCTCCACTGCATTTATCCTACTTTCGTGCTTCTTCTGCCATACCCAACTTTCGCTTCCGTACATTAGTGTCGGGATCAACACTCCTCTATGAACCGCCAGACGTGCCTTTTTGGACACTTTCTGACTGTGAATTTGTCTAAGGAGTTTACAAATAAAAATGGCGGCGACGTGGTCCGCAACCCGTCACGTCACGTTTCCCGCAGAGGTGAACAGTGGACCGCTGAGAGCCGGTTTGTAATATTAAATTAACCCATTGATTTAAGATAAACAGCGGCAAGGTAGTAAGTAATTTAAAAACAGCAGAAATAATTAAAAGGTACAAATTATTCTGGCAATCTTTCTGATATATTTTAATTATAATCAGAAACGTTTAATTACAATAAAGATTGGTTCTTTTTAGAAAAACTCTAAATTTACTCAAACATTTAAGATAACACTTATCATTGTAACCAATGTAATAATAAATAACAATTATTTAATAAATAAAAATAAACTCCTTATTCCTACTTTAAAAGTAAAGTATAGTTTAATTACTTACATCGTGAGGAAACCAGCACACCTGAGAGATTTTTCAACGGTGTGTGAAGCCATGTCAGAGGCCTACGGGCGGCTTAAAAACTCTGACACCAGGTTGTTCATCAACCATACGATAAGAAGAAGATAGTTTAATTACTAAAACCATCACTTTTACATTGAGTTGGATCATAAAATTATAATATTTTACGAAATTAACATAAGTAAACTCGTAGTTAATTCTTATTTTTGGTATTTTTCTTCACTCTTTTTCCAAATTTTTATTGTTCTTGTTTCTTTTTAGCCTTTCTACTGTCTTTTCTGCAGCTTTTCTTGTCTTTCAACTGGCTTTCACTGCTTTTTCGTGTTTCTTTTCATCCTTTTGTATCGTCGTCTTTATATTAATAATGGTGCCCATAATAATGGTGCCCATTATGAACACTTACTGTAAAAAAAATAATCAACAAAAATTATGTAAAATTTTCTTTGTTTGATTTTCACCCCTTTAATTTACAATACTGTAAAATTACTACTACTATTGTTACTAACATAGCATAATTTTGCTAAAACATATCGATTTATTTTTTAATTAAAGTTTTTTATGAAAAATAAAAACACTGATTTAAGGCACCTGTTGCCATTTCGCGTTCATTTTTCGTTTTGATGCACTGGCAGTAGCGGTATGAAATTTTCAGGGTATACTATCCATGAATGTGAGTAGTTTTAAAAATAAGTTCTAGAAAAAAAACAAGTACTTTTTTCACTAGAGGCTTTGAAAGTTGGCGATTCGTAAAACTTTTGTGAAGAATTTTTTTTATTCCAATATGATAGGGTTATGACTCAAATCGGTATCGTAATTATAAAGACCCACTATTGAACTACTTCTAGAAAAAAAATAGTGCCAAGCAGGTCCAATAGTGAAGCTACAGTGAAGACTTTTATACTGAATTCCGGCTTCTTACAAAAATTTCACAAAAATCTCAATAACTTTGGAACCATTGAAAATCGCTCAACATACATGGGGGTTATATCGATAGGTATCGAAGTCCCCCATCGATTGACTTACGATGATCCACCCCCCTGTTACACCCTGTATACTGATTTCTGTAGGAACTTGATAAATAAAGAATATTTGCTTCGTGATTTAAGTTTAATCGGCATAAAAGGTTCTTACAATAGTTACACGTTTTATCTTATATGACAGCACACAAGCGACATCTAAAACGTCAAATTAAACAGGAACTAATATTGGTTGCGTTCCATTTCAACACCCACCTCAGAACGCAATCCCATATTTGATACACAATAACAATGTTTATCTACAGTTGTTCCTTTGGTCAGTATATCTGAAATATTTTCTATACCCCTTACATAACAAAACTTTAATTTTAAATCACTAACGTGTTCTTTGAGAAAATGATATCTAATATCGATGTGCTTAGATCTAGGAAGATAACAATCATTAGTAGTAAGTTTTAAAGCACTTTGATTATCACTATAAATAACTAGAGTCTGGGTACACTGCACTTCAAGCTCCCCTGCAGCTGCTGCAGCCATAGGAGCCTCCTGAGCTGCTGAATACATACTCATGTATTCAGCTTCCGCCGTAGACAGGGCCACTGTCTGTTGTTTTCGTGAACACCATGACACGGCACCTCCCTGTAACATAAAAACATATCCCGTGCACGTTTCTATCTTGAGTGTCGCTTCCCCAATCTGCATCACAGAAGCCTGTGGATTTCACTTAAGCTGTGCTTGGTATAAGTCAGTTTATAATGTTTTTGTGCCTTGTAAATATCTTAGGACCCGTTTTACTGCTGCCCAATGCTCAGGTTTTTGGTTCTTTATTGAATCTACTCAGTGTATTTACTGCATATGCAATGTCTGGCCTTGTAGCTTGGGCCACATAGAGTAAACATCCAATTGCATGCTGATACGGGCAATCATAAGGCTCTTTAACACTGCCATCAAACTTCAGTCCAACTTCTATAGGTGTTTTAACAGCTTTGCAGTCCGTCATGTTAAATCTTGTCAGTATTTCTGTTATATATTTCTCCTAATCTAACATAAATGTTATCTTTACTTCTAGTTATGTTTAGGCCAATACACTGCTGTGCTTTTGCCCAAATCCTTCATATTTAACTTCTTACACAAATTGTTCTTCAACTCTGCAGTTAACATTGGCAATGAACTAAATATAATTAGATCATCAACCCAAACAGCAATAAATATCCTTCTTTGGTCATCATAATAAACACAAGGATCAGTATTTGATTTCTTGATACCCATCTCTTCAATACTTTGCTTAGCTTAATATTCCACAGTCTGCTCGCCTGTTTAAGTCCATATATAGACTTGAGTAAATAGCATACCTGTTCACCCTTTGCATATCTCTCTTGGCTGTAACATATATATGTCAGTGTCTATTTTCCTTGAAGGAAAGCAGATACAGCGTCCATTTGGTGAACCTGTAAGCCACGCTGTGCCGCCAGTGCAAACAAATATCGTATGGAAGTATACCTTACAACGGGAGAGTAAACCTCTTGGTAGTCTATGCCACTCTTCTGTGCATAACCTTTAATTACAAGTCTTGCCTTGTGTCTAATGGTATTTCCTTGTTCATCGGTTTTAGTCTTAAAAACCCATTTGCATGGTAATGCCCTTTTTCCTGCTGGCAAGTCAACAAGTTTCCATGTTTCATTTTCCATTAGTGAATTGTATTCTTCATCCATTGCCTTTTTCCATTCCTCAGCATCTGTTGAGGATAAAGCCTCCTCCACACTTTGCGGATCTGAAACATTCATATATAAACACATCAGTCCCTTTTCTTGTTGAATATTTTTATTGCGTGGCCTGAGGGTAATGTTGCTTAACTGTTGTACTGGCAACATACGAGGAGGATGGTAGCTATCATCATGATCACCATGATCAGATTCATACTCTTCAGAGCTTTCATCTTCACTCACTGATTGGCTCACCTGAGGATTGAGAGTGAGACCTTCCAACTTGGCTGACTCATTATCAGTAGTAGGGTTTGCTGTAACAGTACATTCCTTAAGTTCATTAATATTTTCAAAGAAAATAACATCCCTACTCTAAGTGACCTGATGAGTTGTTGGATTCATGATGCGGTACCCTTTAGTACTTTCACAATAGCCCACGAATATCATCTCCATAGCCTTTTTTGTCCCATTTTAATCGTTTCTGTTTTTGGTACATGGACCATCCACCTTAAAACCAAATATTCTCAAATGACCCAGATTTGGTTCCTTTCCTGACCATAACTTATATGGTGTAGTGTCTTCCAAAACTCTACTAGGTGAACGATTAACTAGATATGCAGCAGTGGCTATAGCCTCTGCCCATATTGGTTTACTTGCCTTTGCATAAAACATCATGCATCTCGCCTTTTCAACTAATGTCCTATTCATACGTTCAGCAAGCCCATTTTGCTGTGGGGTGTACGGAGTGGAGGTCTGGTGGATGATGCCACATTTTATCAAGTAATTTTCAAAATTAGAATTACAGTATTCTTTACCATTATCAGTTCTGATGGCTTTAATCTTATCATTCAATTGGTTTTCTACTTTACTTTTAAAATCTTTAAAGATTTCTAAAACATTTAGTTTATCTTTCATAAAATAGATAAAGACCATTCTAGAAAAGTCATCTATAAATGATATAAAATATTTCATACCTCCAAAGGATGTGTTCTCCATTGGACCACATAGGTCCGAGTGTATAATTTCCAATGGCTTGGACGCTCTGGTACCTTTGTGCTTAAACGGCAGCCTTGCTTGTTTCCCTTCGAGACAAGAGCAACACTGGTTATTCTTGTCCAGCTGTCCTGTTATTTTCACTCCCTCCGTACACGCTGGTAATTTCTGAAGTGCTGAAACATTTAAATGTGCCATCCGAAGATGCCACAAATTAATACTGTTTTCATTTACCTTGTTGGCAGCCAAATGAGCAGTTTCACTTAATTCTGAATGGGTATTTAGAATATATAACTTATTAAGTAAAGTTGCAGAACACAGTATATTCCCTTTTTTATTTTCAATGCTGCAACCATTTGCATTGAAGGTCACCTTGTATCCAGCTTGTGTGACAGTGCTGACTGATATCAAGTTTGCTGCCAAACCAGGAACATAAAGAACATTTTTTAGTTGAATCTTACTATGTTGTGAAACATTAATACTGATGTCTCCAACACATTCCACAGACAATGGCTCTCGGTTTGCCACTGTGACTGTCTTTACTGATGGCTCTCGTACATTGCACATCCATTCCTTGTTGCTACACATGTGCATGGAAGCACCTGAGTCGATGTACCATCTCTTATTTGTTTTACTGTCAAACACTGAGAAAGCAGCAATAAAACTCTCTGGTTCCTTGTTGTCCTTAGATTGTGCTTTCTTTGGTTTCTTGCAAAACTTTGCAAAATGTCCGTATCCATTACAGTTAAAACATCTGGGACTTCTAGTTTTCATTGGTGGCTTGGGTTTACTGTAATGTGACTTGTCATTCTTGTAACACTTTTAGGTTAGAGTAAAATGCACTACTTGAATCTTCTATTTTAACTTCTTGCAATAATTTTGTTTTTGATGAAGTCTGCTCCAATCTTAGCGCCTGAATTTTCCAGACCCATAATCATTGGTCGGTACTCGTCCGGCAAACCAGCCAACATCAATGTTCCCAGCCACTCGTCGTTGACCTCGAATCCTATATTCCTAAGTTTGTGGGATGCATTCATAATTTTGCTCACATAATCTTCAATGCCATCACTAGATTCAAGTGAAGTATTGATCAATTCTCTCAATAAGCTTACTCTTCTTGTCAGCCCATTATCATCAAAGGCTTTTGTAAGTTATTCCAAACTTCTCTCGCTGTCTTACACTCCTGAACATGGACGTAGTTTTGAGTGTTAATAAGCAAGATGATTTTTGGACCTGGCTTGTATATCCTTGGCTGCGTCGACTATAGCTCCTGCACTTGGTTCTATGCAAGTCCATTAGACCCTCATGCTCCATATATGTTTTAACACTGAATTTCCACGTAGTGAAATTATCTCGGCCATTCGGTTTCTCGAGATGAAACATATTTGAGCTTGACATGTTGTTTCTGTTGTTTCTTTACAGTACAACGTACACCACGTTGCAATTTTTCTTCTACAATCCAACCTCAAAACGCGCCAACTTCGGAAACTTCGGAATCACGTAATATTCTGGCACCGGTATTCTTTATTTGCAACTACGCTCTGCTACCATGTAGGAATTTGATAAATAAAGTTTAATCGGCATAAAAGGTTCTTACAATAGTTACACGTTTTATCTTATATGACAGCACACAAGCGACATCTAAAACGTCAAATTAAACAGGAACTAATATTGGTTGCGTTCCATTTCAACAATTTCAGTAAGGCATTCGATAAAGTTTCCCATAACATACTTTTTCATAAACTGAGTGTTTATGGATTTTCTGGCTCATTTTTGACTTGGCTGAAATCTTATTTGACAAACAGGTCATTTTACGTTGTGGCTGATGGTTACCAGTCTTACACCTTCAGAATCTCTTCAGGAGTACCGCAAGGTTCTCACCTAGGACCCATCCTATTTAACATTTTTATAAACGACCTCCCATTTGGCTTTTTATACTCAACTCCATATATGTTTGCCGATGATCTTAAGTACCCATAGTGAAGCTCAGCTATTTCAAAACGATATAGATTACCTCTCTAAATGGTGCACTAACAACAATATGAAACTGAATGTAAAAAATGCTCCCAGATAAGTTTTACTCAAAAATTGTTACTTTTAGAGCACAACTACTATATACAGGGAGAAAAACTAAACAGAGTAGAGGCCATCAGAGAACTTGGAATATGAATAGATCGTAAATTAACGTTTATCCCTCATATTGAAAATATTATCAAAAGATCCTCTTCAATGCTTGGCTTTATTTTAAGAAACGCAAAGCCCTTCAAATTTTAAACCAAAATCTCACTTTACAATTGTTTGGTACGTAGTATACTTGAATACGGCGTTTCGGTTTGGCGTCCTCATTCTTGTACTCACTGCTTGCGAATAGAACGGATACAAAAACGCTTCTTGAATCACTTGGCATATTCTATTGGTGTTTCTAAAAAAATCCGAGTTACTCTAAACGACTTCTCAGGTTCCGAATGAAATCCTTAGAATCACGAAGAAATATATACGAACTAGTGTCTCTTTTCAAAATATTGAACAACCATATAGATTGCCCGGACCTACTATCTAAAGTTTTTCCACTCGAAACAAATTTAAATGATTTATTGAATATAGCGAACATTATTATTCAATAGAGGTAAAATATATTTCTACCTTCCCACAAGTCCCATCATTATCAGAGATACCGCCATCGCTTGTGACGTCACAAGCGGACGACTTTAAATTTAGTACTCTTATGATAGTTAATTGTAATTGTTAATCAATCATTCATGTATTAATCAATGTATGTTAATAATCAATCATGCGCTATTTCACTACTCCGTCAAATTACGGATTTTACTACACTGGTCAACAAAATTCAAACTTTTTCGTGCCACACGGACTTTTTTGATATTTTTTACATTAGTTGGTGATTGTAAGAAAAAATAAACAGTTAAAAAAAAAATTGCTAGCCAAGGATTTTATTCTATTGAGTAATTAAAAATATTAAGAAAAAATACAGATCTCGTAAATCAAACTTTTTTTTTACATAAATTACTTAATAATTTAAGATTTTCTTGAATGTTTAGCTTCTGGTTGGTCTATTTTAATTGTCCAGCAGTAATCCGCTAACATATTTGGGTTCCATTTTCCCTGGTACCGCTTTTTCCTCTGATCTTGAAAATGGATCTTGAGTGACATGTTGCAACCCAATGCTTGATATGACAAGAGCTCGCTAACCAACTCTCTGTAGCTGTCACTCTTGTGGTTGCCCAAAAAATTTGCAACAACATTTTTAAATGCGTTCCATGCACATTTTTCTAAACCGCTTAATTTTTCTTCAAATGTTGAATCTTTTATTAACTCCCTGATTTGAGGGCCAACAAAAATACCCTCTTTTATTTTTGCATCACTTATTTTAGGGAAATTTTCTTTTAGGTACAAAAATCCACTCCCACTGCGATCCATTCCCTTCACAAAATTTTTTATTAATCCTAATTTGATATGCAATGGTGGTAAAAGCACATTATTTGGCTCTACAAGGGGTAAATACTTTACATTTTTTTGGCCAGGAACTAACGATGCACGCATAGGCCATGTTTTTTTTATATAGTGATTAGTTCTGTCTCGGCTATCCCATTCACATAAAAAGCAGCAAAATTTTGTATAACCCAGCTGAAGTCCAAGTAATAATGCAACAACTTTAAGATCACCGCAGATTTTGAAGGAATATGTACTGTAATTTATTTTTTCAAGTAAAACTTTCATATTTTCATAGGTTTCTTTCATATTTGAAGCATGGGCCACAGGAACAGACGGAAGCATATTTCCATTATGCAATAAAACTGCTTTTAGACTTGCCTTCGAAGAATCAATAAATAAACGCCACTGAGAGATTTCAAAATGTATGTCCAACATTTTCATGATCTCATTAATGTTATTGCAAAACACCAAATCTCCATCCTGAGAAAAATACGTTCTGAAGTGTTCATCACGGTTTCGAAAAATAGCTAACTTTTGTATTATGATGTAGCAAATTCCATTCTTTTAGACGAGATCCTAATATTTCCGACTGCTTTTTTGACAAATTTAAATCCCTAACCAAATCATTTAGGTCTCCTTGAGTTATCAAATGTGGCTCCTTTTCAATTCCTTCAAACTCAAAGTCATCATCCTCGACAACACACCGACTTGAAGTAGACGGTTGTGAATGGTCGTTATCAACAGACGTTGTTGCAACTGGTATTAGTTCTGGCATTTTTTTACAATGAGAGACTGGTCTTATAGCAGAAGATACGTTAGGGTAGATAACTGTGTTTTTTTTCTTGTAATTTATACCTTTTAAGTCAGTGAGACAAAAATAGCAATCCGAAACGTGATCTCGCTGTTCAGTCCATATCATGGGTACAGCAAAAGGCATAGCTCGTGCACCTTTCTTCCAGTCGGTTAAATTTTTCACACACGTTATGCAACAGACATGAGGGGCCCAGAATTTGTCTTGATGGGCTAAAAAAAAAACCAAAACATTGGTGATAACACTCCAGCACAAGATTCGTAAAATCTCGTCGTTGTTTTTTGAATGTAAGTTCTCCGCAGATATAACAAAAAGAGTTAGGGTTATTTTTACACTTCCTCGACATGTTCACAGGATTAATAAATCACAAAAAATATTCAAATTCAACTACAAATACTTTTATGACGATTTACTTGTGAGCGTTTCTGTTAATTTACCGCCGTAGTACTAGTTATGAGTATTACCGTATCACAACAAATATGAGGCTAACAGACAAATGAAAACTGTGATTTAATGATGAGGGTAGATTGATAAAACAAAATTAGCTATCAAAGTTCGTGTGGCAAAATCAGTGTTGACCAGTGTTATAGGTGTATAGGTACACAGCATAGATAATTATTGATTCGAAGATTAAATAATTAACTTTAACAATATTATTAAAAGACATGTGAAATTACACCTAAACATTAATTGTCAGAAAATGTTCATAAATGGCTACCTATTCTATTGGATGACATATGTAATTAAATTAATTGTATTCAAAAAAAATATATTAAAACTACGAATGTCGTAAAAAACATAGCATGATAACATACACACTTCATACAAATGCCATGCTTAAATAATTTTTAAGATTAAAAATTTACTTTAACAATAAAGAAATCCGCATCAAAACCGGATTACTTATCTTATCTTGTAGTGGGGACCGGCTAACCGGTTCACGTCGACCCTCAGGGATCTTTTGTGTTACCCCTACCTTTATACACCTACTCCCTGAAGAGAAAATGCATTAATGCAATAATGTCCTTGGGTCTGAGGTGCCTGTATTCTTCTGGAGTCGGATTAGCCGTTCCCAGAAGTCTGAGCCTCTGTCTAGCCAGTGAGTGACATTCACATAGGAGATGTTTCATGTCTTCCATTTCTTCCTTGCAGGCTCTACAATCGCTATTTGATGACAGTCTCATCTTCATTAATAATGAGTTTGTGGCGTAGTGCCCTGTTAGCGCTCCCATGAGTAGTCGACTTTGAAGTCTGCTTCCACCCATCGTGGCTTTGTACCATGCTTTTGGATTGTCGCCGATAAAGCTCTTGGAGTGAACCATTCCTGGTTTATTCTTCCAATGCTTCCAACACTCGTTATCAACATGTTCCCTAAGTGCCATGTTGATGGTGCTTAAAGCTAGCCCAACAAATGGCTCTGGTCCCATATGTTTTGCTTCTGAGCCTCTTCTCGCAAGTTCATCTGCCTTTTCGTTTCCCTTTGAAACAAAGTATGTAGGTAGGGGAGGAAATAAAAACAAGATTAATTAACAGTACAAATTTATTTTTGAAAAGACCTTCTCGGTAAATTAGTTCGGAGAGCGAGGGACGAGGGTCGAGATTGAGCTGTGATTATCAAACCGCTTAGGAAAGCTACCGTCCTGGTAGGGTAGTCCGCAGCCGTTGAGGGTAGGTCGTGCAGGCAGCTTCTGCACGAGGTCGTAGGCGGCGTGGGTCAGGACACGCAGTAAGGCGTAGGCACGTGGTAGGCGGTCAAGCACGTGGTGTAGGCAAGCTCATGGGATTGCTGGTAGCAGCGAAGGTAGGTGGTCCCGCTTGCACTAACCGTGTACCGCTGAATATGTGCCCCGCACTTTGAAGTCCAGACTTTGAACCCTGGAATGATGGTAGGTAGGTTTCAGCACACATCCTTGTCCCCGCAATGGACCACACCCACCTCGAACAACCACCAGTGGGAGCAGCATTCCCACTAATTAATTGCTGAGGTGAGGGAATCCATTACATTGACAAGACAGTAAGAAATATATAGAACTGAATAACAATTTGGAAAATAGTATTAAAGACAGCAAGTAAAAGTAAAACTAACGAAATTTGTAAATTGTAATTATGCCGGTACATGAACAAAACTAAACAATAAGAAGGCATAATTACGACCTAAGAAATGCAACCTATTAGCCTATTGCAACACACTCACCCGATCTGGGGTATCACAGAATCTATTAGACGTGAACGTAGAAAGTTAAGGTGGCAATGAGAGCCGCAATTTCGCGTTAATTTTAATAAGGATGATCAGGAGAAAAAGAGGAAGCCCCCGGCGTCTGCGCCGCTATTTATACGGTCGATGACAGCTCCTTGACATATGAAGTTTGACATGACATTTCCTTTGTCGTGCACTAATTGCACGCAGGCAAAAGAATAAAGCTATGGACAGCCTTAGGATATTTGGTATCCATTGAATTTTATTTATTGATTATTATTATTTAAATTGCATATTGAAATTAAATAATACAAATTATTAGAAAAATAACGTACTACGTTACACCTTATACCCTTCATGGCCTGGTATCCATATTAGCCTCACCTGGTTTTGCCTCCCTAGGTTATTAAGAGATGCTATGGCATTGATGACAAGTTTTGAGTCTAATTTGGGGTTTCTTAACCTTTAACGTCACGGGCGGGGTCTGGAGAGACCCCACGCGCTGTTTTTTAATGGTATTTTTTGTAATTGACAAGTTACGATCGCACGGTTTCGGCTAATCTCAGTGCAACCCGAGAACTTACGGCATATGAACTTTTGTCGCTGTTCTGTTAAGGTAAGTTACATTTTTGCTTATGTGGGGATACCTGCAGACCCCACCCGTGATGTTACGTAGTAAGTTTTTTCACTTTGTTCATGTTTTGATTTATTTATTTTTATGAATTGGTGTTGTATAAATGAAAGAATGAGTCGCCGAATGACCGAAAATCAAATTGCACAAATATTATAGGATTCTAGTGGCTCTAAAAGCGAAGGTATAGGAGAAACGCATCAAGAGAACATTTTGGAGAAGTCAGGCTATATAAGTGAGCGTGAATAAATATATAATGAATATAATTCAGCATCTGACCCTGAATAAGAAAAACTAGTATTGTCTGTAAGTTTTTCAATAAAACTATTTGCAAGTTTCATTCAGTTGCAATTATTTATTGTTTATCATGCCCACCAAAAGAATAATTTATAACGTTATTTAGCGTAGTACATTTCAAGTATTGTTATTTTTTTTCCATAATGTTTATTTTGAAATTTTCTCTTATTACCTTGTTTCTTGATTCATATTTTATAAAAAAAAAATTGTAAGTTAGTCAGAAGATGACTCTTTTGTTCAATTTTAATACATTAAACATGTGCCGTAAAAAATCTTTGAACGAGACCGTTAATTTGATAAACATGCTCCTTACTGCCTAAAAACTGATTGTTTTATGATTTATAAATACTTTTCGTAAATATTATAATGTCTTTTTTTAAATCTAAAACGGTTTTTAACAATTATTTATAAAATCTGAATATATATGCAAATTTATATTGGGGATACTTCTGGACCCCACGCGTGATGTTACGTTACCAGAAACAACGCGTGTACTTAAAGGTTAATGCCCTAAGGGCCGCTTGACTGTCACTGAGAATGTAAATTGTTTGATTCTCGACCTTTAGTTCTATGTTTTTCTCTGCACATGAGATTATTGCATAAACCTCTGCTTGAAAAACCGTTGTCAAACCCCCCATACTTTGACTTTCCTCAACGTGCTTGCTATAGATACTGCAACCAGTGCCGGATTCCATCTTGGATCCGTCGGTGTACCATATCAAGCTGTTGCTCTCAGGGCAGGGTGGATTCACCTTCCAGCTGTCCCTCGTCGGTATATTTACCTTAAAATTCCTTTTGAATATGTATTTTGGAATTGTTTTATCACAACCCATTTCCATAATTCTGGACGGATAGCTATTGTCATCCCATTTTGTGTGTCTTGTCTGATGTTTACTAGGGCTCCAAGTTCCTGCAATACGCAGTCGCTGGAGCGCCTTCTTTTCTTCAGCTTCGATCACCAGGTGCAACGGCGGAAGATTTAAGAGTACTTCCATTGTTGCCGTTGGGGTAGTTCTGAAGGCAAGACACACCGTTCTCTGCATTTTTCTCCAGAGCCATTTGACCATATGACCATAATGACCAGATCATCTGCGTATCCCCCAGTATGGTATGGGCCCTCATTGAGTTTCTTAATAAGAGAGTCCACGACTAGTCTCCATAACAGTGGAGATAGTACGCTTACGGCAGGCCTCGTAATGGTTTTAATCACTAATTTTTCTCCAAGTATTTCAGAATGAATTATTCTGCCTTTTAGCATGCATTCTACCCATTTTGCAGATAGTCTTGGGGATACCATGTACTTTAGCTGCATTGCTTATTGATTCAAAAGGCCATTACGGTCAAATGCACCTTCAATGTCAATAAACATTGCCAGGCACATTTCCTTTGACTCCAATGCTGATTCAGCTTTCCTAACTACATAGTGTAGTGCAGTTTCTGTAGACTTCCCACTTTGGTAGGCACATTGTTTCTCATGTAAAGGGTACCTTCTTAGTGGTCCATCTCTTATGAATTTGTCTATCATCTTCACTAAGGCTTTCAATAGAAAAGATTATAGACTTATCGGCCTGAACGATTTCGGTTCCTCGTAATCTTGCCTGCCATGTTTTGGTATATAGATTACTCTGACTTTCCGCCATATCTTGGGGATATATCCAAACGCCACACAGGCCCGGTTAAGTCTGCAAAGATGCGGATGTAAGATGGATAATCCATTCTGCAGGACTGCCGGATAAATTCCAACTGGCCCAGTAGATTTGTATGGCTGGAAGCTTTTTAGCGCCCAGCTTACCTTAGCATCGTCAACAACCTTTTTCGAGATTTGCCAGTCACTATATGAGGTTCTTTTTCCTTGGTCCTCAATGCTGATGGCATCTTCCTCTTCATCTATAGTCTCTGAACCCGGAAAGTGAACATTAGTCATCACTTCCAATGTTTCCGACCGGTTTCCGTCCGTTCTCCATTGTGCTTTTTAACAGTTGTTAGCTGTATTGCCTTTGTTGTGGAGATAGCCTTTGTGAGTCGCATTCCTTCAGGTGCAGATGTTATTTTCTCACAATGCTTCTTCCACGCTTCCCTTATGCCTTACGGACAGCAGTGCTGTATCTCGTCAGTGCACTTCTGTATTCGCTGAAGTCGTTCCTAGCTTTTGCTATATTGAACGCTTTCCTAGTGTCTCTCCAAATTTGAGGCACTTCTTGAGTCCACCATGGTAGTCTCCTTGCTATAGCCTTACTGTCAGGGACAGTTGTCCTGCCATGTTGATGATATAGCATTCGTTAGCCTGTCCGCTTCAAGTTCAATGTCTAGTATTGAGTTGAGCTGGTTTTCTGGTTTACCTACTGCCGATTTTAAGTCTGTCTTGAAATTATCCCAGTTGGTATTACGGGGATTTTTCTTCGTACAACTTCTAATCGACCTCCTACATTGTAATTGAAACATATGTAATTGTGATCAGAAAGTGTGACCTCATTAGACACATGCCATCCATGAATATTCCTAACAGCCTTATTATTTGCTAGCGTTAAGTCTATTACCTTCAGCCCTACGGGCGTTGAAGAAAGTTGCCTTACATCCTTTATTAATAATATGTAAGGATGAACTTACCAGATAGTCCAGCAACTTCTCTCCTCTTGTCGTTGATGTCTGTGCTTCCCCAGACCACGTGATGTGAGTAAGCATCACATCCTATAATGAGCTCATGATTCTCCCGGCTGCAGTTGTCAACCAGTTTCCTCAACATTTGAGTCACAGGTTCCTTTTCTTCATATGGAAAGTAAGCCGACGCTAGTATCAGCGTTTGCTTCCCTCCCATCCTCTGGACTCTGACCGTAGCCAGATCCCTGTAACAGTAATCCGTTAAAGGTGCCACAATCAGATCATTTCTGATGAAGATGCAGCATCTCACGTTGTTCATTAATGAGCTGTAGTACACAGTACCACCCACTCCATTTAAACCCATAACTGCACCATTATGAATGTATGGTTCTTGGATTAGGGCAACATCAAATCTTTGCCTTTGGAGCTCGCGTGCCAGAAGGGCAGTGGCGGCTCTACAGTGATGTAAATTGATTTGTACACACCTTATCGCAGACATTGCTTAGTCTCGAGAGGAAGGCCCTCCTCACTCACGCCAGGAGAGGAGCGCCCCAGGAAAAGCAGGTCCAGGGCACCAAGCACTTCGTCAGACCGGGGAGAACACCCCATGTCCTGCTCACTTGACATGGGTCCCTCAACCACAGTCTGAGGTAGTAGTGTGCCATCAGGAGATGTGGCCACCACAGCAGGGACAGTGTGGGCAGCAGATTCTGCTACCGTCAGGTCCATCGGTGCGTCGCGGGTTTGAACGTCTGTCCGTCCGTCCGCGTGCCTATCTGTCTGCACCTCCTCAACACAGGGTCCGGACCCGATCCTCTTCTTGCCTCTCCTCCATCTCAAGTGGCTTGAAGTGGCTCAGGTCGATCCCGTACTGAGGCAGTAGCCGCTTTTCCTTTATAAAGTTGGCAGAGGCTCCATCCATAAGTAAGATGCGCCGGGTAGTGCGACCTTCCACGAGGGTGTCCACAATACGCCAGTTGGCCGTTCTTACTTCCGGATAAATCCTCTGCATTATGCCTAGAAGGACCGAGACGTCTGCACTGACAGTCTTGGTCTTCCAGGCCATCTTTATGGGTCTAGGTAGGTCCCTCGCATCTACGACCTTAAGCCTAGCCCCTTTGATCTCGCGGCCGTTGAGAAGTTTAAGCCACTGTGCTGAAAACTCACCGTCGCACGACACAATGACTACGCCAGCCGCGATGTATCCTAAATGTACTTGAGGGGGAGGGTCCTTGGCTTTCACCGGCTCGTCTAGAATGGCGAGCTGGAGATCGTCATAGATCCCTTCCTCAAGCATGGTCGCAGTGGTAGTTAGCAGTTGTGATGGCCATTTTGAAGGTCCCGAGTGCTTGCGCATATGACCCAGGAGGTCTTAATGCGTTTCGCACTGGTCCCTCCCCTGACCCTCACCACTGAACTCCCTTGCCCGCTTCTGACGGTCGACAGAGACGGCGACCTCAGCCTGCTGTCTGCGCAGCGCCTGAGCACGCCTTTTCTCTGCTCCCGTCCTGGAGTGCTTCTTCTTGCCTCCCCTTTCCCCCCTAATCCCGTGTTCCCGAGTAGGCACAGGATGGCTTCCAACGGAAGCTTCTCCCGCCACTCCACCGGTTCCACGTGATGTGCTGGGGATTGGTTCTGGCTGGTGCCCCTAAGGAACCAGATAGGCTGGCCACTAGTGGGATGGGCCAGGCCTCCCGGCCGGTGGTCCGCTGACCGAATGGTCTGTAGACCTGCCAGGCCTCCCTGGCTTGGTCCCTTTCCCAGGGTGCTGTGCTGGTGCCTTCCCACCCCTTGCACCAGAAGCATGTCCACCAACTACCTTCCACCCTCCACTGGTTGGTTTAGGGTCCGAGGAACCTTCCCCACCCAGCTTTGGGCCACCTTTTATTTTTGCGCCGTGGTCCTGTCCGAAACAAGACCTTCGGCACCTTTGTCCTTTCGGACCGCAGGCTTTTTAGCTGACGCTCCACCGCCGCAGGTGGTTTTCGTGGTCTGCACTACAGTGCCCCCCCCCAGAATACGCGGGGCTGCCCGAGCTAGGCTCGGGGAGGGATTGCCCAGCATCGCTGGTACCCTCCTGGGGTAGATTCTTTTTATGTGTTGCATCCATGATTAGGTTTTTTGCGGAGTCCTACTCTCCGATGTGTGGGTAATACACACTGCACTTCCCCAAGGCGCAGAAGTCGCACTTTCTGAAGGGATTGCTAGTCCGAGAGGAGGCCCGTCTCACTCACACCAGGTGAGGAGCGCCCCAGGAAGAGCTAGTCCAGAGCACCCAGTACATCGTCTGACCGGGCAGAGCACCCCATGTCCTGCTCACTTGACATGGGTCCCTTAATCATGGTCTGGGGTACTAGTGTGCCGTCAGGAGCTGTGGCCACCACAGCAGGAACCGTGCTGGCAGCAGGTTCTGTGACCGTCAGGTCCATCGGCACTTCGTGCGAACGTCCGTCAGTCTGTACGTCCGTCCGTCTGTCCGTCCACTTGCCGAGCCTTCTGTGCTTCCTCAGCACAGGGGCCGACCCGCTCCTCCTCCTGCCTCTCCTCCATCTCAAGTGGCTTGAAGAGGCTCAGGTCGATCCCCGTACTGAGGCAGTAGCCTTTCTCCTTTATATAATTTGCAGAGGCTCCATCCATAAGCAAGATGCGCCTGGTGGTGCGACCTTCCACGAGGGTGTCCACAACGCGCCAGTTCGCTGTTCTTACCTCTGGATAGATCCTCTGCATTATACCCAAAAGGACCGAGACGTCCGCACTGACCGTCTTGGTCTTCCAGGCCATTTTAATGGGTCTAGGTAGGTCCCTCGCATCTACGACCTTAAGCCTAACCCCTTTGATCTTGCGGCCGTTGAAAAGTTTTAGCCACTGTGCCGAGCGCTCTCCGTCGCACGACACAATGACAACACCGGCCGCAATATATCCTAGATGTACTTGAGGGGGAGGGTCCTTGGCTTTCACCAGCTCGTCCAGAATGGCGAGCTGGAGATCGTCATAGATCCCTTCCTCAAGCATGGTTGCAGGGTAGTTCGCATGGTGATGGCCATTTTGAAGGTCCCCAGTGCTTGCGCATTTGACCCAGAGGTCTTGATGCGTTTCGCATTGGTCCCTCCCTGTCCCTCACTACTGTACTCCCTGCCTCGCTTCTGGTGGTCGACAGAGACGGCGTCCTCAGCCTGCTGCCTGCGCAGCGCCTGAGCACGCCTTTTCTCTGCTCCCGTCCTGGAGTGCCTCTTCTTGCCTCCCTTTTCCCCCCAACCAGAACAGCCAGCTGGCCGCTAGTGGGATGGGCCAGGCCTCCGCCCGGTGGTCCGCTGACCGAATGGTCTGTAGACCTGCCAGGCCTCACTGGCTTGGTCCCAGGGTGCTGTACTGGTGCCTTCCCACCCCTTGCACCAGAAGCACGTCCACCGACAACCTTCCACCCTCCACTAGTTGGTTTAGGGTCCGAGGAACCTTCCCCAACCAGCTTTGGGCCACCTGTATTTTGCGCCGTGGTCCTGTCCGAAACAAGACCTTCGACATCTTTGTCCTTTCGGACCGCAGGCTTTTTAGCTGACGCTCCACCGCCGCAGGTGGTTTTCGTGGTCTGCACTACAGTGCCCCCCCCAGAATACGCGGGGCTGCCCGAGCTAGGCTCGGGGAGGGATTGCCCAGCATCGCTGGTACCCTCCTGGGGTAGATTCTTTTTATGTGTTGCATCCATGATTAGGTTTTTTGCGGAGTCCTACTCTCCGATGTGTGGGTAATACACACTGCACTTCCCCAAGGCGCAGAAGTCGCACTTTCTGAAGGGATTGCTCCTTTCAAGGCCCGCGATGGCCTGGTCCAGGTTGTTGACCGCCGCCTGTCAGCGTTGCCGTTGCTTTTTGGCACCACCCGGTGCGCACGTGTAGGGTACTCCTGTTTTGTGAGGTGGTAAATCCTACGGACGCGAGCAAACTTTTACACACCTAAAAACCGGATTACTCAATCGATGTTTGCAGTTAATAAAATAAAAATCAATTAAAAAAGTCCTGGATGACAGGAACTGGCCGCAGACCGAGAGCAAAATGGGTGCAATGGAAGGAACCCATTAGTGGATCAGCAAATGAGCAGTCTTAGTAGCCCAGGTGAAATGGGCTTTGACGGGGCTCATCGCTGCGGGTTCTTTCTTACAGCGTACTACTTACGTTTCGTTTAAAGTACCACATAAATATCCAAGAACTCAAGTTAAACTACTATCGCCTCCGTTCCGAAAAACTGTATTAGGTTGCAATTCCCCTATTTCAAGGTTTTGTAGATTGTATAATCTTTGTTCCTCAAAAATTTAAGTATTTGGTATCTCCCTATGTAAATTCAAGTGTAATGTGCATAAGATGACAACTTTGTAATCGAATCGCTGTTTTTTTTCCATTTATGAAATGTAGATATACAAACCTTTAAGAAAGTAATGTAATTAAGTCAAGTTACTAATTTATATTATATTTCCTGCATGCTGTGTTTAATTTAAGAAAATTATACATTTAGAATGTGAATTATAGCCTATTTTTAAATGTATGTAAAGTTTATAATTGTAATGTAAACCAAATAAATAAATAAAAAAAAAGATCATATGATAAGCAGACACCCAAATATATTTACAAACGCAGCAGTTATATCAAAATTCAACTTTAATACCGACCACCGCACGGTAAGGACGTCACTCAAGACTATGCCACCCAAAGGAACCAGAAAATTTTCTATACTTGGGCCAGATAGTCTCTTTCGCAAACCGCCAAGAAAAAGAAATTGAGCGTAGAATCGACAATGCCTGGAAGAGCTTCTGGTCCATGAAGGTTCACATGAAGGGTCTTCTTACACTTTCCCTTAAGCGAAAGCTCATCGACGTCTGTATACTGCCCGTCCTAACCTATGTTGCTCAAAATTGGTCTTTGACTATCATCATCAAAAGTCCAAACTCAAGGTATGCCAGCGAGCTATGGAGCGGAGCATTCTGGGGATAAAAAGAACCGACAGAATTAGAAAATGTCCGTATGGATTGAGGAGCCACTTTCGATTTAAGAAGGAAGCTCGCCCCCATATTTAGTAGGGAAGAAATTAATTTTGTAGACCGAATCCTGAAATTTGTATTATAATATATCTAAAGTTATGTAACTGTGAATGTGGCTCCTCAATCCAAACATCAGAATTGAGGAGCCACCTGAAACACGGAAAGTATTTCATGTATATGTTTGAAAATTTTGTATCAGTTAGTAGCAATTGTGTTTAGTGTCTACTAAAAATTTTAGCCCAGTACTGTTTATATTTAAGAATATACAATACTTTTAATGTGGCTCCTCAATCTATACACAAGAGAATGAATTGCCATGTAAGTTATTGGTCAATTTATATTCCACTCTAAAGACATTTAGAAGTAAGTGTGTTCGAATTTGTAGTATATGGACAAAGTAGTAGAACTGAGCGAATTTAATAAATAAATGCATTTCATTTGGCTCCTCAATCCTGACGTCTGCATAATAAATAATTGACTGTACCTACCTGAGATCAAAACGGAATAAAATACCAGAGACACCAACATTTAGTATAAATGTCTACTAAATACAAATGCACAAATCAACATTGTACATGTTTGGTATCTGGAAAACAAATCACTTCTGAATATTCCTTACGAATCCGCTATTTAGGGTGACCACTGACCATGTTATATGAATTAAAAAAAAAATGAATCATCCTAGATTCATTTTTGAAAATTATCATGATCGACAAACATGGAGTGAATTGGGGGAGGCCTTTGCCCAGCAGTGGGATATCATAAGGTATACATATATATATATATATATATATATATGTATATATATATATATATATATATATATATATATATATAATATACAAATATTTATAACAGCAGCAGGCGCAGGCAGCTGGCAGGCGGTCAAGCACGTGGTGTGGGTTATACGTGGGGGATACTGGTGACAGCGCTGGTAGGTGGCCCTGCTTGCACTCACTTGTAAACCGCTTGATGCCAAATGGTGTGCCCCGCACTTAGACCCCTGAAATGTTAGGTAGGTGTCAGACACAGCCCACGATGAAATTGTCCCACAAACATACGGCATACCTGTTTTGTACCTATCGGCTAACTCGATCTTGCTTCAAATAGGTTGAACATTATTATACTGTTGCGGGATCGGGGTACGCTTAATTCAAGATACGCCAAAAGTCACCAAAAGACAATTAATTTATTTATCGACTAACAATTACACAATTAAACACTTAAAAACACAATTAAAAACACTAAACACGGAACACTAAATTACACTAAAGCACTGAATCACACTAATACACTGAATTGCACTGAAACTATTCGCAGGTAACGCACTCGATCACTCTTAATTCGCAGGAGACTGATTCGCTTCGCTTTCCCAAATCGGAACTGTCCCGTCGGGTCGTACATCCCGCTTTTATACACAGCAAGGACGAACTAGTCTCTTCGCGTAGTGTTGAGAATGTTCTCGAACGGTCCGGGCGGCGAAAACTCTATTATTATTATTATTTCTCTAGAACACGCTAGAGCTCGCTAGGACCGACCAGAGAGTGTGACGTAATATCGTGCAAGCGTATATAGACCTTATCTATACGACTATAAGACTAATTCCGCTTGCACAGTCTCTCGTGGTCGTAACAATACTATTGTTAATTGAAAATTATTATTTTACTATCTAGCACAATGATACCATGTTCGCAATTATTATGTATTTGTGTAAACACAGTATCACCCCCTAGAGCTATAGATAGCTCTAGATATGATACGAAAATATAAGAAAATACAAAAACAGTTCATGTTACTTTTGTACCCTTTGCCTATACGAATCAGACATTTTGGTTTAGCACCGTAGAGACAGAAGACATATTATTGCCCTGATCCCGTGGTAAGTAGTTAAAGCACTTGTGTTACGGATTTCAGAAACGACAGAGGATACACCAATAATATTAAATTTATAAATAACACACCCAGACACGAAACAAACACCGATTTTCGTCACACAAATATTTGTCCCGAGTGGGAATCGAACCCACGACTCTTGGAACCGTAGGTAGTAAACCTGAGCCACTAACCACTGTTCCTCCGAGCTTATCAAATTGGTATGGTAATAGAAACAACATTTTTAAAAATTATAGATTTCCGAATTCCCATGTGGACCAGTGTGGACATTGCCGAAGCTCTGGCGGCGTTCGTGCGCCTCCCGGAGGATGTGGTCCAGGCGGCGGCGTTGTTCGTCAACGTGGCCGAGTACAACCGTCCGCGGATCGACCGCCTCATGCGCTGGTCCGCCAGACATCCCTCCTGCTCCGGCCGGCCTCGTAAGGACTTATACTATAAATACACTCGGCGTCAAAAAAATTGTTATTTATTCAAAAATTCCTTAACCTTATGTAAAGGATAGTGTTAGGTATCATTAGATAGGTAACAAAAAGGAGTATCAAAAAACAATTAAGTATAATCTTTTTTTTAACTAAAATTATACTAAAACATTAAAAGTTGAAAAATAATAAAAAATCTTAATTAAGTCCTAACTAATAATCGACAATTTACAAAAAAAAAAATTTACAAAAAGTGTCTTAAAATTAAGTCTTCCATACGGTCCCTCATAGACCTCACCAACTTCAGGAGCTCTTCTTGAGGGATAAGATCCCATTCTTCAATCACCGGGGTTTTCATTCATTCATTTTCCAGATGTTCTTTCTTCAGTAAAATCAGTGCGTGTGTCCTCTTTAACGGTTTAATAGCGAATGACCTACATCGACCCCGTGTTGACCCCTTTATACCCACAAAGGTAGCGCTACTCGCGACTCTCCCGAGCAGCAAAAGGAGACGGGCGAACGTCCATACAAAATTGGGCCTGAATGTACAGCAACAATTATTACACTATTTCATTTTGATATTAATGCCATTTAAAATAAATAAACTTTTTTACAACTGCTACACGGGAGAAAAAAGATATTGGATGTTATTATTTGCTTCATAATAAGTTATTCTTACAAACTCTCAGTGTCCTCGCGTTGTATTTAAAGACTACTACTGACTAGATTTTATCAGATTGTTTTTTAGGACATTAAAATACAACTAATTTAATAATAAAAGCACACGACGACACAACAAAACGAAATATCCACAATCATAAGTTCAAGCCAAACGATGCGAATGATTGTTTAGCAATATTGACGTTTAATTGACGTTTGATGTGATAAGAGTTCTAGACTCTACTTTGTTGCCAGTACAAGAAAAAAATCAACGTGTTGATCAATTTATTTTACAATGTTTTTATAAACGTTGTTATATAATTAATTATTTAAAACGTTTTTTGAAACATAATCTAAAGACAAAAACTCTTTTTTCACTTTCATTGATTTTATTTTCTATTTTATATCATTTCTTTATTTATATCATTACTTTATTTCATTTGGCAACATTGTCAAAAAATGACAGTAAAGCTAGGAAGTAACGAAAGTCAATAATAATATGATTATATATTTTATTTAATATCCCATGGTAAAATGGCTAAATATTTCGTGATTAAAAATTAAAAATTTAGAAAAAATAATTGATAAATATTTTATTTGTGTACACGATAGGCCCAGATTCGCCCGTCTCCTTTCCTTAGAATTTTTGTGTCACTTTATTTGTTGCATTAGGTTTTTTTCAATAATGAAAAATAATGTTTTTTATTAAGTAAATTAAGTAACCTTTTAAATAAAATTATAATTAATACGACTGCATGTGCATATCAAGAGTTACTGACATTTGAACGAGATTTTCTTAGAGTTGCGATTTTTTTGACGCCGAGTGTAGATTGCGGTAGAATTTTGTAGCTATTTTATTTATGTTCTTTCGGCCTGAAACGATTTTTTGGTTGTTTTTCAATTTCGGTATCAATTGGTTTCATTCTCGGAGTTCTATCGTCGGTCGTTGCAGAAAAGACACACTCGTGTCTCGTCTGAGAAGAGAACAGCTCCCCACTGCTCAATGGTCCAATCGACGTGGTCGCAAGCAAACTGCAAGCGGGCTCGCCGGTGCGCTGCAGTCAATTTTGGACCTGTAGCAGCTCTGCGGGCTGCTATGTTCTTCTCCTTCAGTCTTCTCCTAACCGTGGAGACACTCACGGTGCGTCTGCGAACTGCCTGGAGCTCCTGTTGCAACTGAACAGCGTTCGAGAAGCGATTTCTCAAAGAGTACGACACACCGAACCGGTCGTCTCATTCCGAAGTGCAGCGACGTCTACCGGACCCATGTCGCCGGATATAAATAAATAATAAAAAAAAAAAAACATTTATTTTCAGACCATAGTTGTCCATAGATAGTTAGTAAGTAATAGTTAGTAACAATGTAACTTATAGACTATGTTAGTAGGTTAGTGCAATAAATTAAAATTTATTTATTTAAAATTTATTCCTCATTACTTCCAGTTGGCAGGTTCATCGACCCCTTTTCACATGTAGATCAATGAATCTGCCAACCAGGATATAGCCACCGGTCTCTAAAAAGCGCTGGTAGACTCTTCGAACCGAAAAACGGCTCAGATTCAGTTGCCGGGCGACATCACACTGCCGCACCCATGCTTGCAGTAGTGCAACCACTTGAGCGGCCTCATTAGCTGTAGTATCCATTTTCCAGATGTTCTTTCTTCAGTAAAATCAGTGCGTGTGTCCTCTTCAACGGTTTAATAGCGAATGACCTACATCGACCCCGTGTTGACCCCTTTGTACCCACAAAGGTAGCGCTACTCGCGACTCTCCCGAGCAGCAAAATTTCCTTAGAATTGTTGTGTCACTTTATTTGTTGCATTAGGTTTTATTTAATAATGAAAAATAATGTTTTTTATTAAGTTAATTAAGTAACCTTTTAAATAAAATTATAATTAATACGACTGCATGTGCATATCAAGAGTTACTGACATTTGAACGAGATTTTCTTAGAGGTGCGATTTTTTTGACGCCGAGTGTAGATTGCGGTAGAATTTTGTAGCTATTTTTTTTATGTTCTTTCGGCCTGAAACGATTTTTCGGTTGTTGTTCAATTTCGGTATCCATTGGTTTCATTCTCGGAGTTCTATTAGAGCTTTTCTAGTCCCCCCTGTCCTCGCTACGTGTTTTTTTAGGGTTTGCAATCTTTTGGCTTTCCTATCCTTTTTGATGCCTTCTTTGATTTTCTTGCTTAAATCAGTAATTATTTTTGGATGTTCTGTTTCCTTATTTTGCTGTCAAGTAGACCATTTCTATCTTTTATAAGTTTTAGTGTTGAATTAATCAAATTGTGCTTATGTCGTGTCCTTTTTTGGTCTCTTTGACATGTGATTTTGTTTTGTAGTTTATTATAACTTGTTTTTACATCTATTGCATCGGTTTCTAATAGTTGTCTGCTGAGTATTGACAAGGAATTCTCCATTGTTTTGTTGGGTTCTGTGCTGTGCATATCGGGAATGTGTCATGTATAGCCAACTGTCTGGTTCCTTTGGGTGGTATAGTCCTGAGTGACGCCCTTACCATACGTTGGTCGGTATTAAAGTTGAATTTTGATATAACTGCTGCGTTTGTAAATGGATTTGGGTGGCTGCTTATCATATAATCTATTTCGTTTCTATTATTATCTTCTCTTAACAACTCATTGACTTTCAAATCGAAAGTCAATGAGTTGTTAAGAGAAGAGTAGTATATCTCAAGTAGTATGTGTTTGTGTTTGTGTAATCTAATACTTGTATTTTTTTTTTTGTTTTCTCTTTTTTCCAAATTAATTATTTAAAGTATTTATCTTTATTGAAATATATTATACATATATACATATCTGTTATAGGAGTTAGCGAATTTAATTTGTTTTCTTTTTTTTAAATTTAGTTATATTTTGTGAATGTTTACTTAATCCGTCCGTACTAATTTTCTGAGCATGATGTGGCTGCCTTAAATAGATTTTTACGTTTTTATATGTGTCACTATTGTATGTTAATTTTATGTTTTCTCTAATGTAAATGTCTCTGGCTGTCCAATTAAATAAATAAATAAATAAATAAATTATTCCCGCCTGGGGAAATCCAGGTCCATTTATTGTTTTTGTTTTTCTTAAAAATACTATTCAGGGGGGGGATGGGGCCCTACCAAGATCTTTGGGCCCAAGCCAACCTCACGTGCAAGTGCGTACCCCTGCTGACCAACGAACGAGGCTCTGGCACCTGCTTTCCTTTCGGGGTTAGGTGGTCGGACGGCAGTCGCTCCCGTAAAAGCGAAACTCGCCACTTAATAATCACCAGTACTCACCAGGCGGAGGGTGGCAGTGGCGTTCCTGCAGGAGACTCGGTGGAAAGGCAGCAGATCCCAGGCCATTGGGAATGACTACAAGCTGATCTACACAGGAGCACCTAGTGGAGAGAACAATAAACAACATATCTTAGAGGCTTTTACAGAGGAAACACAATTATATAAAGCTTTATGTATTTCTGAATCTTGGCTATCACCGGATAAGTTAGAAAATGTACATATTGTAGGTTATAAAATTGCTAGTTCTTACTGTAGGACCAAACGAACTGGTGGCGGGGTGTGTATCTTGCTGCAAGAACAAATAGACTATTCTGAAGTTACCTCCATTACAAATATGTCAGTTGAATATGTTTTAGAAGTATGTGCATGTGTATTAATCAAGGAAAATATATTACTTGTAACTATGTACTGGAATAGAAGAGAGGAAGATTTATTTTATAGTAAATTAAAACAAATATTGAATTATATAAAAAATAAATACTCTAAATTGAAAGTTATACTGGGAGGAGATTTTAATATTAATGTATTAGATAACAGCTTAAAAACAAACCAATTTTTAGAACTTATGCTAGAATATAAACTCACACAACACATAAAAAATCCTACACGTATCACATCTACCTCATCAACTTGCTTAGATTTGATATTTACAAATTTTAATAACAATACACTATATACAACAGTGAAAGAACTGGGATTTTCTGATCATAATGGTACAGTTATCCACCTGAGTATACCTAAACAGGAAAGTCTAAAGCCATGGTTAACTACAAAAAGATTATTTACCAAACAAAACATGCAACACTTTAAAACTAAATTAGACTCTCTAAACTGGCATCAACTTCTTACCTCTGACCAAAACATTAATAAAAACTATACTACATTTCAAAAAATTTTACTTACTTTCCTAAACGAATGTATACCTTTACAAAAAATTAAATTAAAAATTCACTCTAAAAATACTGGTTAACAGTTGGTATAAAATTGTCTTGTAAAAACAAACGCTTACTTAAACTAATTTTAAATAAATGAAAGCACCCAGTCATACTAAAATATTACAAACAATATGAAAAACTATTAAAAAAAGTAATAGCAACATCAAAAAAGCTACACTATAAAAATAAAATCATAAAATCAGATAACAAAATTAAAACTATGTGGAATATTATCAATGAGCGCACTAATAAAAAACCTCGGAAGGACAAACGAAACATAGAGCTACATATAGATGACCATTTAGTGACGGACCCACGACATATAGCCGACTATTTTAATACCTTTTTTGCTTCAATTGGGGAAACATCTACTTATTCTTTTGATGATAAACCTACTGGCACTCCAGTGATCAATCCTGTAGAAAACACAATTTACCTTAGTCCGGTCAATCCTTGTGAAGTAAATTCAATACTGAAAACACTAAAAAATAAAAAAAGTCACGGGATAGATGAGCTACCCCCCACCCTTTTCAAATACTGCGCTGATGAATTAACAATACCGTTTTCCATATTAATAAACCAATCATTTGATGAAGGCGTTGTACCTAATCAATTGAAACAGGCATTAATAAAACCCATTTTTAAAAAGAACTGTAAAACAGACCCAAATAATTACCGTCCCATAGCCCTATTACCCACCGCATCAAAAATGTTTGAGAAAGCTATGTGCAACCGAATCTACTCATTTTGCGAAAAATATAAAATATTTGACGATAGCCAGAATGGCTTTCGTAAAAATAGATCAACAACCTTAGCCGTATACAAATTTATACAGGAAGCTCTAAACACAATCAATAATAAGGAATATGCTGTAGGTGCTTTGATCGATATGACTAAAGCCTACGATAAAGTTCAATTCAATATATTATTAGATAAACTACATGGAATAGGTATAAGAGGTAAAGCTCATGAATGGCTTACTTCTTATTTATCAGGCAGACAACAGCAGGTAGAACTAGAATATTTTAATAAAAATACGAAAGAAATAAAAATTTTCCGGTCGCAAAGCAAATGTCTGAACTCTTCAATACCGCAGGGTAGTGTTATAGGATGCTTACTCTTTCTGATATATATTAATGACCTTCCAAAAATCATAGATGTGCCTTGTGTTCTGTTTGCGGACGATATATCATTACTTATAACCTGTAAAAATGACCTAAACTTAAATGAAAACCTAAACATAATACTTACCAATACTGTGAACTGGATGAAAAATCATAACTTAGAAATAAATTTTAATAAAACTAAATTAATATCTTTCCACCCCCATCAAAAACCGGCTCTAAAACTAGAATTTTCTTTTAATGACATAAAATTAGAAGTAGTAAACCAGGCTTCTCTTCTAGGACTCATGATAGATACAAATCTAACTTGGAAACCGCATATAAAATCAATACGTCAGAAATTGTCAAGCTTCTCCTATGCACTATGGGAAATCAAAAAGTCAACAGATCTACCTACCGCCCTTGTCACTTACTATGCTTACGCCTACTCTTGGCTTTCCTATGGCATCATTCTGTGGGGTAACAGCACAGATTCACCAACCATATTCACATTACAGAAGAAATTAATTCGAATTTTAGTAAACATCACCCAAACTGACAGCTGCAAACCCCACTTTCAACAACTCAATATACTAACCTTACCCAGTATATACATATTAGAAATTTGTAAATTTGTTCGGAAATACCCTGAGTTTTTTACAAAAAGAGAACATATTCAAACAAAATTTAACCTAAGAAATAAAAATAAATTAAACCTCCCTAATTCTAACTTAGCAATTCATTCCTCTAGTCCACTTATAATGTCAATAAAAATATATAACAAACTACCAGAATCCATCCGGAAAGAATCAAAACAAAACATTTTCATCAGTAAACTTAAAAAACTTCTTATTCAAAAAAGCTACTACAGTGTAAAATAATACTTTTGTGACAAACTATAAATATAAAATAATTATTTGCTCATGCCAAATAGCTGAAGCATAAATTTTATTATATTAGAATAATAGTAATATAAATATATATTTTTTGTTATGTATGGTGTAAGATTTATTATTTACTAATAAGTGCAATAATTCAGTTCTATTAGAATAGATAATAATGTTTGATATAAATGCGTAATATAATAACTCGCACTAGCACTCACACACACACACACACGCACGCACACTCTCTCTCACACACACACACACACACACACACACACACACACACACACACACACACACACACACACACACACACACAAACAAGCTAATTGGTGATTATATGTATAATTCTATTTCTTAATGTCCTTCCTCTCTCCTAATAAATTTGCTGTGCCCGACAGGGTCCATAATTGAATCTTACTTTTAAGAACATCTTTTGTACATTATGGAATAGCAATAAATATTTTGAGTTTGAGTTTAGAACGGGGTTGCGGTAGTGCTGTCCGGGGAGTTGCAGGATGACGTGTTGGAGGTGAAACGCTACAGCGACCGCTTAATGGACGTAACGGTGCTTATCGAAGGGGTTACGACCCACTTGATAAGCGCATACGCTCCACAGGCTGGTTGCAGCGACACCGAAAAGACTTCATTCTGGGATAGACTTGGAGAGGTGCTGCGTGGAATCCCACCATCTCAGGGAGTCGTTCTGGGGGGCGATCTGAACGGTCATGTGGGTGAGGAGCCTGAGGAGTTCGAGCGTGTACATGGTGGCTATGGGTACGGCAGACGCAACACTGAAGGAGAGAACATCCTCCAGTTGTGTTCGGCTGCCGACCTTGCTATTGTGAACACGTTTTTCCAAAAGAGGCCTGAACATTTAATCACCTACAGGAGTGGGCGGCACGCTACCCAGATCGACTTCCTACTCACTAGGAGGCACCACATCGGCAAAGTAGTCAACTGCAAGGTCATACCCGGAGAGAGTCTCACTGCACAACACCGTCTCTACTTGTCATGGATCTCTGCGTGAAGCCCAAAGCCAAAAGCTTTGAGCGCTGTCGGCGTCAAAAAAGGTGGTGGCGGCTTGACGAAGACAAATCCCAGGTGTTCGTCTCAGCTATCGGCGACAAGTGCGCTGAGGCTGAGAGCGAACCAGTTCAGAACCACTGGGACAGGATCTAGGCAACCATAACCGAAGCGGCGAAGTCAGTGCTTGGCACATCTAAGGGTGGACGCAAATTTGACAAGGAGACTTGGTGGTGGAACGACGCAGTCCAGAGGGAGACTAGGGTGAAGAAAGCCCTCTTTAAAAAGTGGCAAGCGTCCAACTCTCCAAAAGATCGCGACGCATACAGGTCCGCAAAACCTTTTCTATCTTTTATAAGTTGTAGTGTTGAATTACTTAAAAATACTATTCAGGAGTGTTAAATTGTGTCCTAATAAGAATTCAACCAGTATTTGCCCATTTTTGCTTCTTTTGCCGTAACCAAAGTTTTCCAACACATATTTTGTACTTTTGTACATCAAAAGACAATGAAACATTTGTTAAAAATGATCAACTTTTCAATGAAAGTCTTAATAATGAAAAAGTCCCAACTGATGTTAATTCTGACAGTGATATTGAACTAATAGAAACGCCATGTGAAACTATAGTTGTAAATGACTCCCTACCCTTCAAAAATACTATCAATAGAGATGATTCAATAATTGAACTATTAGAAGATTCAATTGTAGATCCTAAAAATAATGTTCAATCCGGAACTATACATTGTGCTGATGACAGTGTACAAGTGATTGAAGTAAAATCAGCTTCCAGGATTCCAGATGATAACTGTTACAATTACAATAACCTGGATACAGAAACTTCATATAACAACAATGATATATGTGAAGTTATTGATATTGATAACATTATAGCAGAAAATGCAGCTATAATAAAAAAAATTAATAAGAAAAACAATGTTACTACAATAACATCTGTAGATTTAACCCAATCAATCATTACCAATAATACTGTAGCTGAATCATCAATACCAACAGCTCCAGATGACACAAACTTATCAACAGCCTGTCCCAGGCCAAAGAAATCACCAAATCAAACTGATCAATTTAAAACTCTTGAAACCAAGCTGGAACAACTGCAATCAATGGTCTTACAAAAAATTATGCCTTACAATAAGAACCTCTTAGAAACAGCAATTAATAATCTGGAAAATAGATTACAAAGTGATAGTACAACAACCAGTGACAAAGTTCTACTTTATTCACTTGTAATGAAAGAGCATCTTAAAAACGACCCACGAAAAAATAAGATGACAGCATCCACTGTAACTGGTCCTTCAGATTCAGGAGGGAAGAAACTTGGGGATTGTCCAATATGTATGGATACACTCACCAATAAAACTGTGGCATCTACAATGTGTGGACACATTTTTTGTATGAATTGCATTAAATTGTCCATCAAATCTAATGGCAGAAAGTGCCCGACATGCAGAAAAACTTTGAAAGGAGCCGGTTTCCATCAAATTTTTTTGTAAGTTGCAATAGTAATATCTAGGTTGATATTTATATTATTAAGCTACAGGTAAAAAGAAGATATCTGAGTGCTAAAAAGTTACAAAGATACTGTTGCGGGAACGGGGTACGTTAAATTCAAGATACGCCAAAAGTCACCAAAAGACAATTAATTTATTTATCGACTAACAATTACACAATTAAACACTTAAAAACACAATTAGAAACACTTAATTACAACACTAAACACGAAACACTAAATTACACTAAAGCACTGAATCACACTAAAACACTGAATTTCACTGACTATTCGCAGGTAACGCACTCGATCACTCTTAGTTCGCAGGAGACTGATTCGCTTCGCTTTCCAAATCGGAACTGTCCCGTCGCGTCGTACATCCCGCTTTTATACCCAGTGAGGACGCAGCTCTTCGCGTGGCGTCGAGAATCTTCTCGCGGGGATCGAAATTTCTAGAACTCGCTGGAGCTCACTCCGACCGACCAGAGTGTGTGACGTAGTATCGTGCAAGCGAATATAGACCTTATCCATACGACGATAAGACTAATTTCGCTTGCACGGTCTCTCAAGGTCGTAATATTATTATTACTTTAGAACACTCTAGAGCTTGCTACAACCTACCAGAGTGTGTAGCGTAGTATCGTGCAAGCGAATATAGACCTTATCCATACGACGATAAGACTAATTCCGCTTGCACGGTCTCTCGTGGTCGTAACATTATCCCCCTCTTAGTCATGCTCGTCCCGAGCATCATTTGACCCATGGTAACGAGCCAATCGATCAATGTGAACAATTTTCGGCTTGCCTCTTGTCCCTTGTTTGATCCGATAGGTTAAGTCGTTCAGCCTAGTGATGATCTTGTATGGTCCTTCCCACCTTGGCTGGAACTTCGGTGATTTGCCCTTCTTCCTGAGTGGGTTGTGTAACCAAACCAGACTCCCTTCATCGAAACCGTCGGTGTTGGCTTTGCGGTCGTAACGGGTTTTCATTCTTTCGCTGGATTTTAGACTGCAGTCTCTGACGAGAGCATGTACTTCATCCAGGCGCTTCTGTAGGTCAGCCGCATATTCGGTTACTGGTTTCGGAGCTTCTGGCGGTGTCCCAGTCAACGCGTCTACCGGAAGCCGCATTTCTCTACCGAAGTTTACCATTGCTGGGGTTGCGCTGGTGCTATCGTGGATCGCAGATCGGTAGGACAGCAAGAAAAGCGGTATGTACTGGTCCCAGTCTCGTTGATGCTCGTCCACAACTTTGGCCAAGTGGTTTTCCAACGTTTGGTTGAATCTCTCGACCATGCCATCGGATTGCGGGTGTGCTGGTGTAGTACGGGTCTTATGCATACCCAACAGTTGACAGACCTCCTGGAATAGTGCTGACTCAAAGTTTCTTCCTTGGTCTGAATGTATCTCAAGAGGCACACCAAATCGGCAAATTACCTCGTGGACTAACTTCTGGCGACCGTCTTTGCTTCTTGATTAGGCGTAGCGAAGACTTCAGGCCACTTTGTGAAGTAATCTTGGACCACAATGATGTACTTGTTTCCCTCATCGGATTCTGGAAAGGGGCCAGCTACATCTACTGCGATTCTTTCCCATGGAGCGCCGACGTTGTACAGCTTGAGTTTGCCCTTACTTCTGGTTTGTGGGCCCTTTACTGATGCGCAAGTCGTACATTTCTTGCACCAGTCTTCGACATCCTCCCGACAGTGTATCCAGTAGAACCTCTGTCTCAGCTTCTCTAGGGTCTTCTTCACGCCTAAATGTCCCCCGGATACCCCATCGTGTATGTACCTCAGTAGCGAAACAACTTGTTTACGGGGTACAATCAGCTGTAGTGTCGTTTGATCCCCTTTTGGTGTTTCCCATTTCCTGAAGAGTACTCCATCCTTAATCTCCAAACTGTCCCATTGTGCCCAGTAACTTTTCGTGATGGGGCTTGATGATGCTACATGGCTCCAAGAAGGTTTTTGACCTACTTCTTTCCATTCAAATATTTTCCTCAGGTCATTATCCTCTTTTTGAGCCTTTTTGATAGCGTCTTCGCTCCATTCATTATCAAGTCCCTGGGTGGTAATCATCCGGACTTCTTCTTTAGTCTCCGTCTTAGAACAATGACTGCAGGCCACAGGACAAGGTCTCCTTGATAGGGCATCGGCATTCAAATGCGTTCTACCACTCCGATGTTCTGTTGTGAAGTTGTACTCTTGTAGTTGCTCTAGCCACCGCGCCACTTGTCCTTCAGGGTTCTTAAACTGCAAGAGCCATTTTAACGCAGCATGATCTGTCCGCAGGGTAAACTGTCTTCCAACGAGGTACTTGTTGAAATGCTGTAGAGTCTTTACTACTGCCAACAGTTCCTTACGAGTCACACAGTAGTTCCTTTCAGGTTTTGAAAGTGACTTACTGAAATAGGCGATCACCACTTCCCGTTTACCTTGCTCTTGCGATAGAACTCCGCCTATGCCAGTATTGCTGGCATCGGTGTCCACGATAAACCTTCCTTCTCTGTTCGGGTAGCCAAGTATAGGACTGGTGCAGAGGTGCTCTTTTAATCTGACGAAGGCTTGATCACATTCCAAGTCCCAGGCGAATACTCGTTTATCTTCCGTGAGCCGATGAAGAGGTTTCGCTATATCAGAGAAGTTCTTTACAAAGCGCCGGTAGTATGCGCATAAACCCAAAAATGATCTCACGTCGGTCTTGTTAGCTGGTACAGGCCATTCTTGGACAGCTTTTATCTTCTCTGGGTCGGTCCTTACACCTTTCGATGAAATAATGTGGCCTAAGTAGGCGACTTCTTCCTTGAAAAACGTGCATTTCTTTGGGCTGAGTCTCAAGTTTGCTTCTCGTATTCTGGTGAAAACCTTCCTCAGGTTACTGACATGCTCTGTGAAATTTCGACCCATGACAATGATGTCATCCAGATAGACCAGGCATGCATCACCTAGAAGTCCAACCAGTACTCTTTCCATCAACCGCTCGAATGTCGCCGGAGCGTTGCAAAGTCCAAAGGGCATGACGTTGAACTGCCACAATCCATTCCTAGTTCCGGTCGTAAATGCCGTCTTCTCTTTGTCTACTGGATGGATGTCAACTTGCCAGTACCCACTCTTAAGGTCCACTGTTGAGAACCACTGCATGCCACTCAACATGTCCATTGTGTCGTCTATACGGGGCAGAGGGTAGCTGTCCTTCTTCGTTGCATTATTCAACAACCGGTAGTCTACACAAAACCTGGTGCTGCCGTCCTTCTTCTTAACCAGGACTACTGGCGAAGACCACGGGCTCGTTGAAGGTTCTATGATGCGGTTCTTCTGCATCTCGGCAACCATGTCTGCTACCTCCTTCTCTTTGGCAAATGGAAGGCGTCTAGGCCGCTGCTTTATTGGTGGCGCGTCTCCCGTGTCTATTCTGTGTTTGACGAGACCTGTCCTTCCCAAATCATGGTCACCCTTCGAAAATATGTCGTTGAAATCTAGCAACAACCTTTTAGCTTGCTGAAGTTCCCGCTCAGAGAGCTTGTCCTTACAATTTGCTAGGAGCGGTGTGACGTCATCTCGTTGACAGGATTCCGGTTCCCGGGCCCTTTTCATCCTTCTGATGGATTGGCCTGCATCGCACCGTCCGATGACACAGTTTCTTCGTAGCTGCACTTCATCTCCGCTAAGATTGATGACTCGCACCAGCGCTCTTTTTCCGGTCATTGCCAGAGTTCTTGCTGTGATCCAACTCGGATGGTCGCCGCAGTTTTCTATGACGACGCTTCGCCCTTGACACGCAGTGTAAGGGAATCTAACTTTGACCAGAGTTTCAGATCTCGGCGGTAGGGTCGTGTTTTTCAGGCAGTAAACTGCGCATGATCTCGCTCCCTCTAAGAATACTTCTTGTTCGGGGAAACTAAGTACTCCTTTAGCGACGTCTACCACACACTTCTGGTCTCTTAAAAAGTCCAATCCGATGATGCAATCGTCCGTGACGTCTGCTACGAGTACACCGTATTCAAAGGTTTGTTCTCCAATGGTTATCTTCGCCATCGTCTCACCGAAGACGGTAACTGGCTGGCCTGTTGCTGTTTGAAGCTGAACGGATGGTCTCTGATTCCACACAATAGTCCTTTTCAATAGCTCCGGACGCACTATTGTTCTTGAAGCACCGGTGTCAATAGTAAAATGACACGTTACGCTGTTCAGCTGTCCAACCACTGTAAGGTTGTTCCCATTACCAATCTGTGAAACAGTGACGGTAGGGGCTCGATGTTGACCAGCCAGCGCCCGCCCCACGGCCCTGGCTTCTTCTAGTTTAACGACAGCTCTTCTGCGTCCACCTGTGTAGAGGACGCTACTGTCGTTCTACGTGGCCATCTTCGCTTGGGGCAACTACTCCGAATATGGCCCTCTCGCCGCAGCCATAGCACATCGGACCCAAAGAAGGTTTTTCCTTCACCACAACCTCCCGAAGTCGTTGAGTTCTAGCGTCTTGACGCACGGCTTCCACCTCCAAAGCATGGGCTAGAGCTTCCTGTAAGGTCTGATGATGGCTCAATTTCACGGTGTGTCTGACGTCTGCGTCTCTAATTCCATCACAGAAAGCTTGCGGGATCATTGATTCCACCATTGTCGGGCATGACACGTACGCACGTCTGACTAGCCTTTCGATTTCCGTTGCCCATTGCTGCAGACTCTCACCAGGCTTCTGCTGTCGGTCGCGGAGTTGTGCTCTATACGCGTGTTCCAAGTGTTTGTCGCTGTACCTGCCCTCTAGTGCTCTTTGGAGAGCACCTAAAGTTCTGTTATCCGAAGGCAGGTTTTCCAACGTGAGCAGGGCATCTCCACGAAGAGCCAGAGTCAGAGCTATCAATGACTCTTCCTCGTTCCACCCCTTTCCTTTAGCCACCGTCTCGAACTGGTACCAAAATGCTGCCCAAGACGTCGTTCCATCGAAGTGGGGTACTTCGATTTTCGGAGAATCCGACACTACCGTAGCACCCCGGGTCCCCACTCTTGCCATTTTGGTATGCAGCTGTCGCATCTCAGCATCCACCTGGCTCAATCGATCCTCGTGTTGGGTGAATCGATCTTCATGTTGGGTGAGTCGATCTTCGTGTTGGGTCAGTCGATCTTCGTGTTGGGTCTTGACGCTTAGCACATCATCCTGAGAGCATCAATCTGCTTTTCTAATACTTCGTGCTTCTTTTCAATAGCCCCCAACAAACTCTTGCTTAGCTCTTCCTTGAGTTCGACCAGTTGCTCCTCCTGGCGACGGGCTTGCTCCTCCTGGCGAAGGTCTTGCTTTTCCTGGCGAAGGGCTTGTTCTTCCCTCAGCTTAGCAAATTGTGCTTCCTGAAGTCGGGCAAGCTCCTCCTGGCGGCAGGGCTTGCCCCCGGGCTTGCTCCTCCTGGCGGCGGGCTTGCTCACGGGCTTGCTCCTCCTGGCGGCGGGCTTGCTCCTCCTGGCGGCGGGCTTGCTCCTCCTGGCGGCTGGCTTGTGTCTGCAGCATTTTAAATAAGTCTGCAAGCTCCACAGGCCCAATTGATGTTTGAATTGATCCCTCCGTTGAAGTGCCTTCACCCTCTTGCAGGGCCGCGGTTTGACTCCTTGTTACTCGACCCTCACTGTCTTCTCGTGGTGTAAGAGGCATCTTGAATCCCACTTCTGACACCAATTGTTGCGGGAACGGGGTACGTTAAATTCAAGATACGCCAAAAGTCACCAAAAGACAATTAATTTATTTATCGACTAACAATTACACAATTAAACACTTAAAAACACAATTAGAAACACTTAATTACAACACTAAACACGGAACACTAAATTACACTAAAGCACTGAATCACACTAAAACACTGAATTTCACTGACTATTCGCAGGTAACGCACTCGATCACTCTTAGTTCGCAGGAGACTGATTCGCTTCGCTTTCCAAATCGAAACTGTCCCGTCGCGTCGTACATCCCGCTTTTATACCCAGTGAGGACGCAGCTCTTCGCGTGGCGTCGAGAATCTTCTCGCGGGGATCGAAATTTCTAGAACTCGCTGGAGCTCACTCCGACCGACCAGAGTGTGTGACGTAGTATCGTGCAAGCGAATATAGACCTTATCCATATGACGATAAGACTAATTTCGCTTGCACGGTCTCTCAAGGTCGTAATATTATTATTACTTTAGAACACTCTAGAGCTTGCTACAACCTACCAGAGTGTGTAGCGTAGTATCGTGCAAGCGAATATAGACCTTATCCATACGACGATAAGACTAATTCCGCTTGCACGGTCTCTCGTGGTCGTAACAATACATTTTAAATACTTTTTTGGGTGTAATATTCTCAGTGAAATGCCAATATTACTTGGGTCTTGCACCTAATTTAGTCTTGTCTGTGATTTATGATTAGATCAGTAGGGTTTCTCAAAACATTTTTGTGTATCTTATAATTTCCTTTATGTAGCTTCATTTCTAAAATAGTTTAATGAGTTTTCAGTGCAAATGGTAGTATTTCAATCTTATTGAAAGTCAAGTCAGCCATTAAAAGTGGTACAAGTTTGTAAAAGTCTTATTATTACATTATTTAAGGACATTTTAGAAAATTTAAGTAATTTGAAACGACTACAGACCATGCATAATTTTATTACCTGAAAGAACTAACATAAAGTTGATTATTCTCATAAATATGATTTTAAAATCCCTATAAATATTTAGGTAGATGTAATATTGTAGTAAGTAAGGTATTGTAGTAATTGGGCAGCACAATTATATCCATAAAGATCAAGTAATTTTGTTTGATTGAATTATTAAACACGCTAACAACAAATATTGTGATCATCACATAGGATTAAGTGTGCTATCCAATCAATAGTACATTACCATAACCCTAGTAATAAAACTGTGATTTTTGATAAAAAATAAATAAGACATTTCCATATTCATAATAATACTGTTTCGAATTTGAAGAATCATTTCAAAAATTTCTGATAAGTGTACCTGTGTATTTGAACTGAAGGTTCTTTGATAAAAATACTAAATGTATTTTCAAAATGTTCTGATAAGTGTATCTTTGTATTTGAATTAAAGGTTATTTGATAAAAATACATTTAATTCAAGTAACTATGTTAATATGGAGAACCAAATGATTAGTGATAATTTAAAAGAAACTCTTTTTAGCACTTGTTATTTTAAAAACAAATTTATATGTACCTGACTCTTGAAAGAGGGACATCATTAGTATCTTTTTTATTATGTAAATTTTCCTACTTATTTTAGTTTAATTTAATTAAAACAATAGTTTAACCTTAAAAATATTCTGAGTGTGTTTCTGAATTATAATTATCTAATTACTTACTACAATGATCAATGATGTAAATATAATAATAATAATAATAATAATAATAAAACTACATTCTTCTTTACATTGTTTTATCCCCACTTGTGCGTTAAAATCTCCCATTAGTATAATTATGTTTTTTTGAGTAATAACTTGTAATAGCTTGGGATAAGTTGATGTAAAAAGATTCATGTTTAGGTTCATCTGCTTTCTCCGTAGGAGCATAATAGGCTTGGATAATTGTCCATGTTTGTTTGAAGCTAGGTAATTTGATGTTGAGTATGGCAGTACGGTCATTAATGCCAATGAATTCTAGTATGTGTTCTATTTGGTGCTTTTTAACGATACATCCGACTCCTCCTTGTCCTTCGATGTCTCCTTTGTTGAATAACACGAAGTCCTGGTGCTATTCGATAAATTATCTTGTTCTTCCCATTTCACTAATTCCTAAAATATCCTATTTTAGGTCCTCTAATGCTTCTTCAAGTTCTGATAAAGATTCTGGTGTTCGTTAAGTTCTGGTATTTAGAGTTGCTATGTATAACATTTTTTCCTTCCTTTGTTTTTTATTCTTGTTAGAGGGTGATGGTCTAAGTCTTCCGCGGGGACCAGCCGTGGTGGAAGACATTTTGTTGATTGGTTGTGTTTGTAATTAATTAAAATAAATAAATATCTAGGACATTTCCACACACGGTCATCTGACCCCAAACTAAACAGAGCTTGTACTATGGGCGTCTGAGACTGATATACATACATATATATTTTCAAAAACATACTTTAATTCATAATCACACCCAGACAAGGAACAAACACCAAGGTTCATCACACAAATGTTTGTCCCGAGTGGGAATCGAACCCATGACCCTTGGAACTGCCAGTCAGGGTCACTAACCACTGTTCCACCGAGCCAGTCAAAATTGTTGCTGTATATATTTTTAGATTCTGGTGGTCCGTGGGCATATTTAGTTTTTTGAGATTTGATTTGATATTTGAATTAGAGCTTTCACTTTCTACGTAGTTTAGTATATTGGGTTTTATGATTTCTCTAGTATGTGTTTTGGTTAGTGTGAGTGATGGGTTGTTCGGTGTTACTTTCTTGTTAGTTTTCTTTCTTGATGGTGTCTTTGGTGAGTCGGAAGTTTCTCTTTTCCTCTTCTCTCTATTTTCTTTTGGCTTTTTTACAACGAGCTTGTCGAAATTGATATGGGCAGTATTACCTTTCTTTATTTATTCTTCTACTTGTGGCTGTTATTGTTTGAGTTTGTCTAGGATTTCTTTGGGGTAGTCCTCTTATATGTTGACGCCTTGTGGAAGGTTAGGCTTATTTTTCAGTATGAGATGTTTTCCACTGAGGTGTGATATTGGCTTCCACTGTACGGTTTTTATTTTCAGCTTTGTGCACAACTCTATATACTTTTCTAATTTCTTGATTATCCATCTGATCGCCCGTACTCACAAATGTTTCTTTGATAAAATCCACTAATTCCGTTTCGAATTTAATATTTTCATTAATTACAAAGAAGACAAGATTTTTTTTTTCTCTCTTCTATCTCTGTTCTTTTGAGTTTAATTTCAAGTTCTGAGAATTTGTCCTTGAGTTTGGTATTTTCCTCCATGGTAGTTTTCATTTTCTCGTCTAAAGTTTCCATGACGCTCTTAGTCACGGAGTATGTGATGAGTTCGGTTTGATTTTTAAATTTTTCGTCGAGTTTGTTTAGAAGTTATCCGTGACTAGGGAAATTTTGTCCTTGTGTGGAAACACTGGTTGGTAGTCTTTATTTTTCTCGAGTAGCAACACTTCTGTTGGCAATATCAATGTCAGGTCACTGTCACACTCATCTGGCGTAATTTTGCCGGACGGGAACGCTTCTGTTTTCTTTTTTACGGAGTACTCATTTTTGGAAACTCAACGTACAAGACAAGTCAAAAACGTGACAAAAATGGCGTCCTATGAATATGTTAGGGCCATTCATACAGTATCGATATATCGAGTAGATTTGATGGATGCCAGACGATAAATCGGATTAATCGATATTTAATTGTTTTTTTTTTTATTTATTCTTGTAGCCCATTTTCGTAGAATAAAACTAGAACTTTTTTTAACGTAGCGCTGAATTTCCACTGAGCACTGCTATTTTCCAAGACAGATGATCGGATTATTAAACAACATACGATGATGCTATTTTAAATCGAATACGTTTATGCGATATATCGATATATTTTTTTAAAATGGGAACTTTGTGATTTTATCAGGACCTGGTGCTTTGTCTAACCTTTGGCTTTCCAAGTTTCACCGGGTAAAATGTGAGGTTCTGAAAATTATAATTGAGGTTTTCTAGACTTTCATGTGTAGCGGTGTCTTGGTTGGAATATAGATTGCGGTAGAATTTTGTAGCTATTTTATTTATGTTCTTTCGGCCTGTAACGGTTTTTTGGTTGTTTTTCAATTTCGGTATCCATTGGTTTCATTCTCGGAGTTCTATTAGAGCTTTTCTAGTTTCCCCTGTCCTCGCTATGTGTTTTTTTAGGGTTTGCAATCTTTTGGCTTTCCTATCCTTTTTGATGCCTTCTTTGATTTTCTTGCTTAAATCAGTATTTATTTTTGGATGTTCTGTTTCCTTATTTTGCTGTCAAGTAGACCTTTTCTATCTTTTATAAGTTGTAGTGTTGAATTACTCAAATTGTGCTTATGTCGTGTCCTTTTTTGGTCTCTTTATTTATTTATTTATTTATTTAGGTTCACAAAACAGAACAACATCAGTATAGCTTCTAAATTACAAATTCAAAACTTATGGACTAGATGTTATCCTAAAACATGTGTACACAACATGGTTAATAATATTATTACAAACGGTGAGTTTAGCTTACAATGAATGGAATTTTACAACAAAATACAATTTATACGTGTTAAGACTTATATACATATTACATAGGTAGGTTAGATTAAATTTAGTTAATCTTTTGAGAGAATAGCTAGGATGTTTCTTTTAAATAAGGGCAATTTATCGTTGAATACATCAATGGTACTGTAATTCTGACCAATGGGTTATACGACACATTCTGACCAATGGGTTATAATATGATGTGTTGTTTTTATAAACTTTAAGAGTGAAGGTGTTCAGAAATGGATGACGAGATCTAAGCTTAGTATTTATGTTTATTAAGGAAAGTAGAGTTGGTGAGTCAATTTTAGAATGAAGAATTTTGAAAAAGTATATCATGTCGTGGTAATTACGCCGGGTATCAAGAGCTAGAATTTTGAACTTATCGAGTTTTTCTTTGTAAGAAGGCAAACGTCTTCCTAATCTTAGTCTGTAACAAACCATCGCCAACATTCTTTTTTGAATCTTTTCAATTCTTTTTGTATGAATAGTATAATATGGAGACCAGACGCTTGAATTATATTCTAATATGCTTCGCACTAAAGTGTTAAATAAATACAAAAGACTGCGCGGGCTTTTAAAGTCCTTAGTTGTTCTAAACAGAAAACCTAGAAGTTTTGTACATCTAGTCGTAATGTTTTCATAATGCGCGCGAAACGTCAATCTCTCATCGAAGTATACTCCAAGATCTTTGGCAACACACTTTCTTTCAAGGATGAGACCGTTTATGCTATATGAAAATAAAGTTTTCCGTTTTTTACAACTGAAAGATAAAAGAAAACACTTGTGAATATTCAAGTGCATGCCATTCGAACTACACCAATTCGATAGTGTATCCAAGTCCGATTGAAGCAATGTACAGTCATAGATGCTCCTGATATTGGTAAAGATTTTAAGATCATCGGCATATAACAAACAAGGACACTTTATACGTTCAATCAAATCATTTATAAATGTTATAAAAAATAGTGGACCCAAATGGGAACCTTGGGGCACACCGGAGCTAACCGAAATAGGTTGCGAAGTGTAACCTTTAATAGCTACTAGCTGACTTCTATTACTCAGATAGGACTGGACCCACCGCAAAAAGATTACCGTGTATACCAGAGGCACCCAGTTTCGCTATCAAAATGCGGTGATTGACCTTGTCAAAGGCCTTAGAGAAGTCGGTATAGACGCTGTCAACCTGTCCTCCCTCCGCAAAAGCACTACATAGGTAATGCTTATACTCGAGCAAGTTAGAGGTTGTCGATCTGTTACTCACAAAGCCATGCTGTTTGTAAGAAAGTAAAGGTTGAATGTGGGGATATAGACGATCATAGACCATCGATTCGAAGATTTTACCAAAGCAAGATAAAATGCTTATTGGTCTATAGTTCTCACAATCAGATCTGTCGCCAGATTTAAACACGGGAACAATATGCGCTCTCTTCCACTCCTGAGGGAAAATGCCACATTGGAGAGAATTATTAAATATTATGCACAAAGGGACACTCAGTTCCTCTGCACAGCGTTTAATTAACAAGGGGGGAACGCCATCCGGACCAGAACCCTTACGAGAATCTAATCCGCCTATTCGCTTTACAATTTCATCACGGGTGATTACAATGTTAGTAATAATTGTATTGGTCCTACTTTGGGAAAATGAATCAACAGTCTCTGCACAACAGTCCTGTGATTTTTCAAATACCGAGCCAAAGAAATTAGAAAATAGTTCGCAAATTTTGCTTTGGTCAGATGAAGCCAAATCACCGTACTTCATTGTTTGTGGCATGGTCGTTGAGTTTTTCTTTTTATTATTGACAAATCGCCAAAAACTTTTAACATCATCTTTTAAAGAAGTTTCTATAGTAGAGATACACAATTTGTGACAATCACCCATAAGTTTTCGGCAACGTGCTCGGAGCAAAGAAAACGCATCGTAGTCACGAGGATTGGAAAATTGTTTGAACCTTGTATGATACTTGAGCTTTTCTTTGAGGCAAAGAATGAGTGCAGGAGAAAACCACGATGGGTATATATGTGTCTTTTTTTATTGCAGGGTGTATGTTTTAAGATAATCTTACTTAACTCTGAATAAAACACTGTAGTCATTTCGTCAACACTACGCAACGATAGAATTGCAGTCCAGTCTATCACAGAAAGATCCTCATTGATACTAGAGAAGTCACTTTTGTAGAAGTTTGGTCTGATAGATATTTTGCCCCTAAAAACTTTTGGAGACGAGTTTCCTAAGTCTAGTTTGGCTACTAAGGGAGGGTGGTGTATATCTTCTCGACTAAGAGGTTGTGCTTCGCAAACTCGAATATTGTCTGTGGTAGATAAAATGAGGTCTAGAAATCGACCGTTTCTGTTAGGAATGCTGTTATACTGTTCAAGGTTACACACAGCCATGGTATCAAGAAGAAGGTCAGCCTTTTGTCCATGCGATTCAGACGGCGCCAGATAAATAGAATCAGGGTTTCTTACCCAGCGGATATCAGGAGTATTAAAGTCGCCGATACAAAATATTTCGTCAGTGTCACGACACTGTTCCACAATCCTATGCAAATTTAAGTAAAATTTGTCGATAAGTTCTGACGAAAGATCGGGAGGTAAATAGCACAGGCAAATATGAATGGTGGTTTCACCAGTTAATGTACTTGGCAATAAACTGATCCACAAATCCTCGACATCACTATCCCATGAAGACTGGCGAACATAGTTTACCTCTTTTTTTAACGCAATCAGAACGCCCCCACCTTCGGACTTAGATATAGTAGTTTGTTCTCTGTCCCGCCTAACGACGTTATACCGGGCATCGATAAATTCTCCATCAAAAACACTACTGTTTAAATTGGTTTCTGTTAAACAAATCAAATCATAGTCGGTATTAAGTGCATTCAGAAAAAAGTCTCTCATCTTAGATCGTATGCGATTAACATTTTGATAATAAACTAACATTAGAATGAATTAAGAACATCCAATTAACCAAACTAAATGTAAAAAATAGACGAAATAAGTTAATTTGAGGCTAGTGAGTTGCCAACTTACTCAACGAATCAATGTCTCTAATAAGGACCGCACCAAAGGAGTCATCTTTGCGGACGTATATTTGGCCGTATTTAATCCAAACATACTTGTAGCCATGTTCTTTGGCTGCTTGTCTAGTAGCGGCATGCAGGGTCTTCTGCTCCAGCGACAGATGCTCGGTAACGAAGATCCTTCGTGATTCACCAGCAATATCAAGGTCCGTTGAAGTTAGCCCGCGATTGGCACAAGCTTTCTTGTATCTGTGTACTGCAGACAGCACAGAGTCTCTAATACGCGGCGTCGCAAATGTAACCACAATATTACGTGGCCTGTTGGAAGAGTTGTTATATTTCGCCACTCTTCGGCAGGCGCTTATTATTCCGTCGTCCAAAGTTAGTTTTATGGTTTCACATAACTTCTTTAGAAGTCCCATCACATTTTCATTTTTGCGCTCTGGTACCGCTTGCAGCTCGATGTTACAGCTGCGGGATATTTTTTCTATGCCGGTTAAACGAGCATTCAGACGACTTATTTCAGATTGAAGCTGTGCCTTTTCGCGTTCTAGGTGTTTTATCGTATCACTGTTATTTTTGATATCCGTACGCAAGGTCTTCTGTTCGTCACAGATGAAGTCTGTAGTGACAATAAGGTCTTCTTTTATCGCTCTTAATGCAGCTTCTATTTCATTCTTTACCATTTCTCTCATATCTTCCCTTAGCGCCTTACGAATACTATCCTTGAGGTCAAGAAGAGACGTTTTAAGTTTTGAATCAAGAAGTGAACTGATATTCTCCATTGTCACCGCCCCACTAGCCCCAGAAGAACCCGCTACTAGAGATAGCTTGGGGGTCACGGTACTTATGCTTTCATCGTGTATGTCACATGACATGTTCATTTGATCGTCGCTTTCGGCAGGCAAGTCACTTCGACGCACGGGTGTATTGTCAGTGGATCGCGCACGCCGAGTCACATTGGTACATATTAGACATACCCAAGTCGATTTATATTCTTCCGTGTATGATCGAAATTGTTTAATTTCAATTGCAAGGCACTCGCGATGGTATTTTCCCGAACATAATCGACATTTCATAAAGTCTTTTGTTTTCACGGTTTTCTTGCAAGCTCTGCATTCCATTTTGATTGTGAACACGAAGTATATGCCAGCGCAAGCAAATTTGACGAAACACGCAGCTAGTAGTCACTTATTTCGCGCGCGACGCTCACCGTCTCGGTGGCTCAGCGGTGAAACACTCAGTGCTCACGCAGTGGGGACCCGGTTCAAATCCCAGCGGTCGCCGGCCACAAAAAAATTATAAAAAAGACGAACCGAGTCGACGACACCGCCATTAAGGCCGCCACTGAAGACTCCGAAGCAGGCTCGAAGAATCACACCAACACAGGGCGAAGCCCCAGGGCTTCAACTAGGATATTAGATTAAAATAAAATATTTAAATCAAACTCAGAGACGTCCGTTCGCAATCGTAGCCGAGAGCAAAAAAAGACTTTGACATGTAATTTTATTTTGTAGTTTATTATAACTTGTTTTTACATCTATTGCATCGGTTTCTAATAGTTGTCTGCTGAGTATTGACAAGGAATTCTCCATTGTTTTGTTGGGTTCTGTGCTGTGCATATCGGGAATGTGTCATGTATAGCCAACTGTTTGGTTCTTATGGGTGGTATAGTCCTGAGTGACGCCCTTACCATGCGGTGGTCGGTATTAAAGTTGAATTTTGATATAACTGCTGCGTTTGTAAATGGATTTGGGTGGCTGATTATCATATAATCTATTTCGTTTCTATTATTCCCGCCTGAAGAAATCCAGGTCCATTCATTGTTTTTATTTTTCTTAAAAATACTATTCAGGAGTGTTAAATTGTGTTCTAATAAGAATTCAACCAGTATTTGCCCATTTTTGCTTCTTTTGCCGTAACCAAAGTTTTCCAACACATATTCTTCTTTACATTGTTTTATCCCCACTTGTGCGTTAAAATCTCCCATTAGTATAATTGGGTGAATTTCCCGACACCAAATCGTAAACGGCACGGCTGAAACTGCTAGTGCAGGATGGCACTTTTAACTTGTAATATTTTTTTTTAGATAAAAGGTGTTGTCTCCTATAGGTGACTATAAATATTTTTAAATTATGATTATCGCTAATTAGGTAAAAAAAATCTTAAACCACCAATTGTATCATATCGGTGACGCGGCACAATTTGTTTTTCAGTATACTTTTAATCATATTTTAAAAACAGTAGATTTTTTAGGGATTTACCTTTTTTTATTTAAATCCTTAATAATGACAGTACCTTATTGCGGTAAGTTCAATACAAAATCTGTTATATTTAATGAATGGTAAGTACAAATTCACGTGTCCAATGAGATATGTCATCGCGGTGAATTTTCGTTGTACGCGAATATCTAGGCATCGAACAACACTAGCTTCTTGCCACTGCGCAGTAAATCTGCGCATCAGTGCCGCCTAAGCGCTTAACGTAAGAGGACGTGTGTTGCTGTTTGCAGTTCCCGCCAAAAACGTAAGTAAGTCGGTTTCGGTGACTGCGTACCGTTTTTTTTGTCATTCACGTGAATGGATATCTATAAAATCTATGTACTATTACTAAATGTCGCTCAATTAAGTAGGTCGTATCAATTTATTTCTTTTATTTATATTTTCCTTGTTGTGCTTATTTTTATGGGCTGTTTATAATATCGGTGACCTCATTCCGGTGAATTCGGTGACCTAAATTGACCACCGGAATGAGAAAAAATATCATTCCAGTGACTTTTTTTCATTTCGGTGAGAATTTGGTCATTTCGGTGATTATTATCTTCATTTCGGTGATTTCTTTTGTCATTCCGGTGTCAAATTACTTCATTTCGGTGAATAAAGACCTTAATTTATTTTGTTACATTGTAATGTCGAAAGGAATATATTTTTATTTTTATTGTTGATAATTACAATATATTTGTTGATTTATTCTTACATGTTCCCAAATGAATTTCAGATTAAATTATTAAAATCTATGTGTGGTTGTAATCAATACCTTTATTCTCCTTACCAAATTTCAAGTGCCTACGTTTAGCCGTTTAGACTGTGCGTCGATATGTCAGTCAGTGATTCTTCTTTTATATATTTAAGAGTATCCTCTTCATAATAAAACATACTCGCAGATGGACTCTGGATTAAAGTAATAACAGATTAACTTGAAATGTTTGTCAACAGCATCTAAAGTCAAATGATGAAGTTCAAAATGGTAAGTTATTCTTCTTCTTCTTCTTTTCGTGTCGATGGCAAAACACTTAAAATTATTTTGGAGAATTTCGCCACCCGGACCGCGGTTGCTGACCCTTCTATCAGCTCAGTTTGTGTACAGGAGTCGGGACAGGCGGGGCATGAAGTGAGGTGAGCCATGGACATTGGTGAGAGACCACATAGGCACGCGATATCCTCCTGTCCAGGAAACCCCCACCTAAACATATTATCTTTGCATTGGCCAACCTGGCTACGGAGTCTGTCCAGGGATTTTCAGGTTAACCATGGCAAATCGTGTCCTGCTGGAAGGCTTTCTGAAGGCAGAACCAAGGGGACGGGTGGAGCAAACGTGTTAGACCAGAGGTTAAGACGAGCAGAAGGTGGATCTGTGTCAAGATTCGGTACTTTCTAAATCTAAATATAGAGCTTTGCCGACTTTAACTTCTGTGGTTGTCCCTGCCATGTTATATTTAGTCTGAACCCTAAGGCTGAAGTGAGGTTTATTTCTATGTTTTCACAGGATTGTGTTTGTGATATGAGCGCCAGGTCATCGGCAACATGGTCGGTCTTTTGTGTAGATGTTGAAAAGTAGTGATTCCAACAAAACGGTCAACAATCAGGGTAGAGACCCTGGGGATTACCGATTTTTTGGGATCGCCATCTGCTTATTTCTTCAGACAAATGGCAAAAAGCTACGGTTGCGGAGCAGCTCACCAAGTATTTTTTAAATTTCTAGTCATTGACCATCGAGTAGACTTTCCACAAGAGACGCTTCAGGTTCACTGTATCATAAGCTGCTGTCAGATCCACGCATACAGCGCTGTAATCATTCCCATTTCAAAAATACCCTCTATGTGTTATTTATTTTGGTTCAAAAAACAGAATAACATCAGTGTAGCTTCTGAATTACAAATACAAATCTTATGGACTAGACGTTTATGATAAAATGGCATGTGTTGGGTGAGGTTTAACGTCTGGTTACAACATGATTTTTTAGGTCTGAATCCTACCTGTTCTAGAATTAAGTGCTGATCTAATAGGTGATAGGCGGTTAAGCAAAAGTCGTTGAGATAATATGTATGTGTGACTGAGCAAGGATAATGGGCGGAAGGTTTTTAGGGTCATCTAGAACTTTTCCCGGTTTTGGAATGGCAATATCAAGATCCATAGACGTGATAATTTCGCAGATTGTAGACAATCATTGAACATCGGTTGTAACCAGCAAATAGTCATAGGATCCAAGTTTTTAAGTTGTTCTGTGGAAATGTTATCAACACCTGATGCTTTACCAGATTTCAAGTATCTAACACCAAAAATGATATCGTCAAAAGGCTGGCTCAGTAAATTCACTTTCGGAAGGCATTGTACAAGTTGAATTCTGGGAAGGCGAGTGTACGATTTCTTATTCAGCAACAGTTGATGAGCAATTTTGTTTGCAGTAACTTTACTTGGAACTTTGGAGGAGAGGGCTCACCGGTCCATTTACGGATTGTGGTCTAGGCCTTCTTACTATTATGGGTCATGTCAATGCTGGTGACTGTATTAATCCATTTGGTTCGCTGGTTTGCATGGATAGACAGCATTAAGATTTCACAAGCATCACATGTGTCTTGTGAAAATGGATCGGCATTATAGGCGGATTCATAATTTTTAAACAGCGCAGATGACTCTTGAGACAAACCCGGGACGTTGGAAGTACGACAGCCTCTTGGGATATGTTGGCACGACGATTTCCAGATGATACCTACGAATCGTTCGTAGTTCGGTAATGAAGCTAGCTTTATAATGGCTTTGTCAATTGTTTAACGAATTATTGCACTACTGCATATTGCACTTAATCGGTCTATGTAAGGTTAGGGGTATTGATTGGCAGATGGACTTTGTGCATTGAGAGCTGAATCTGGAACTGACAAAGATCAAGACTGGGTTGTATCCACGTTTCCATCGACCACTGTTAAACGATTAACGGAGATGCATTTTTATTGATAAGGCCGAAGTTTTAATTTTAGTAAGAAAAAAATCTGTTACCGTGTGATGAATACACTCTTCAAAACGTAGGTTGTAGGCTGTATACTTGGTAATAGTTTACTTTTTTTCGGTGACTACATAAGTCATTTCATTTCGGTGTATTGCGTTTCTCATTTCGGTGATGAGAAGTTTCATTTCGGTGAACTCTTCTTTCATTTCGGTGACACCAAAATTTCAAAGTACTATATCTCTTAAGTATATGAATTTAATTTAATGACGTGTTAAAATTAATTATAACGATAGCGTAAATAACAATACTACATGGTTGTATTTTCAAAAAAGTAACAAATGAAAAAGTTCACCGAAATGACAAAAAATATGGACTTGTTGAAATTGACCCAATTATGTTTTTTTGAGTAATATCTTGTAATAGCTTGGGATAAGTTGATGTAAAAAGATTCATGTTTAGGTTCATCTGCTTTCTCCGTGGGAGCATAGGCTTGGATAATTGTCCATGTTTGTTTGAAGCTAGGTAATTTGATGTTGAGTATGGCAGTACGGTCATTAATGCCAATGCATTCTAGTATGTGTTCTATTTGGTGCTTTTTAACGATAAATCCGACTCCTCCTTGTCCTTCGATGTCTCCTTTGTTGAATAACACGAAGTCCTGGTGCTATTCGATAAATTATCCTGTTCTTCCCATTTCACTAATTCCTAAAATATCCTATTTTAGGTCCTCTAATGCTTCTTCAAGTTCTGATAAAGATTCTGGTGTTCGTTAAGTTCTGGTATTTAGAGTTGCTATGTATAACTTTTTTTCCTTCCTTTGTTTTTTATTCTTGTTAGAGGGTGATGGTCTAAGTCTTCCGCGGGGACCAGCCGTGGTGGAAGACATTTTGTTGATTGGTTGTGTTTGTAATTAATTAAAATAAATAAATATCTAGGACATTTCCACACGACACACGGTCATCTGACCCCAAACTAAGCAGAGCTTGTACTATGGGCGTCTGAGACTGATATACATACATATATATTTTTACAAGCTTTTATTTAACTTGCAATGTATGTATGTATGTATGTATGTATGTATGTATGTTTGTGTGTTCGGGTGGAATTTTATAACTCAATTTTAAGGCACTTGCCCTCAACCGATTGAGCTGAAATTTTGCATGCACGTGTATATCCGATGACAATGCAATATTATTATGACATGGAGCTGATCTGATGATGAAGTCGGAAGATAGCCATAGCAACTCAGTAATTAAATAACATAACCACATCGAGTTTGGGCTCATTTCATTCGACTAGATGAGTACTTTGGTGCTAGATAGTAACCAAGGTCTGATGATGGAGCCGGAAGACAGCCAAAGGAACTCAGTACTTAAACGACACAACCAAATCGAGTTTGGGCTCGTTTGATTCGCCTAGATGAGTACTTAGATGCTAGATGGTAACCAGGGTCTGATGATGGAGCCGGAAGACAGCCAAAGGAACTCAGTACTTAAACGACACAACCCCATCGAGTTTGGGCTCGTTTGATTCGCCTAGATGAGTACTTAGATGCTAGATGGTAACCAGGGTCTAATTGAAGAGTTGGATTGTTCAAAATTAACTGGCAAACGACCTTGCAATAATGATGCGTTGAATGAGATGAACAGACTTAGGAACTTACAAGGTGAAAACTAAAAAGTATAAAATAAATTAAGGTAAAAAAATCTTTAAAAACAAGCTTTTATTTAAATGCGCTAAAAAGAAAAAAATAAACTATTACACTATAACTTTACTGTCAACTTATAACATTTCAAATTCAACATATTTGACACAATTTATATGTTTTAAAAGCTTGTCGCGAGATTTAAGTACCTACTCGTAATTTTAAAAGCAAGTTTTAAAATACCTGCCTATTAAAAATTTTAAACTAAGAAAGTAAATACGAGTACTTAAATCTCGCGACAAGCTTTTAAAACATATAAATTGTGTCAAATATGTTGAATTTGAAATGTTATAAGTTGACAGTAAAGTTATAGTGTAATAGTTTATTTTTTTCTTTTTAGCGCATTTAAATAAAAGCTTGTTTTTAAAGATTTTTTTATTAAATACACACTTTAATTCATAATCACACCCAGACAAGGAACAAACACCAAGGTTCATCACACAAATGTTTGTCCCGAGTGGGAATCGAACCCATGACCCTTGGAACTGCCAGTCAGGGTCACTAACCACTGTTCCACCGAGCCAGTCAAAATTGTTGCTGTATATATTTTTAGATTCTGGTGGTCCGTGGGCATATTTAGTTTTTTGAGATTTGATTTGATATTTGAATCAGAGCTTTCACTTTCTACGTAGTTTAGTATATTGGGTTTTATGATTTCTCTGGTATGTGTTTTGGTTAGTGTGAGTGATGGGTTGTTCGGTGTTACTTTCTTGTTAGTTTTCTTTCTTGATGGTGTCTTTGGTGAGTCGGAAGTTTCTCTTTTCCTCTTCTCTCTATTTTCTTTTGGCTTTTTTACAACGAGCTTGTCGAAATTGATATGGGCAGTATTACCTTTCTTTATTTATTCTTCTACTTGTGGCTGTTATTGTTTGAGTTTGTCTAGGATTTCTTTGGGGTAGTCCTCTTATATGTTGACGCCTTGTGGAAGGTTAGGCTTATTTTTCAGTATGAGATGTTTTTTCCACTGAGTTGTGATAGTGGCTACCACTGTACGGTTTTTATTTTCAGCTTTGTGCACAACTCTATATACTTTGCTAATTTCTTGATTATCCATCTGATCGCCCGTACTCACAAATGTTTCTTTGATAAAATCCACTAATTCCGTTTCGAATTTAATATTTTCATTAATTACAAAGAAGACAAGATTTTTTTTTTCTCTCTTCTATCTCTGTTCTTTTGAGTTTAATTTCAAGTTTTGAGAATTTGTCCTTGAGTTTGGTATTTTCCTCCATGGTAGTTTTCATTTTCTCGTCTAAAGTTTCCATGACGCTCTTAGTCACGGAGTATGTGATGAGTTCGGTTTGATTTTTAAATTTTTCGTCGAGTTTGTTTAGAAGTTATCCGTGACTAGGGAAATTTTGTCCTTGTGTGGAAACACTGGTTGGTAGTCTTTATTTTTCTCAAGTAGCAACACTTCTGTTGGCAATATCAATGTCAGGTCACTGTCACACTCATCTGGCGTAATTTTGCCGGACGGGAACGCTTCTGTTTTCTTTTTTACGGAGTACTCATTTTTGGAAACTCAACGTACAAGACAAGTCAAAAACGTGACAAAAATGGCGTCCTATGAATATGTTAGGGCCATTCATACAGTATCGATATATCGAGTAGATTTGATGGATGCCAGACGATAAATCGGATTAATCGATATTTAATTTTTTTTTTTTTTATTTATTCATGTAGCCCATTTTCGTAGAATAAAACTAGAACTTTTTTAACGTAGCGCTGAATTTCCACTGAGCACTGCTATTTTCCAAGACAGATGATCGGATTATTAAACAACATACGATGATGCTATTTTAAATCGAATACGTTTATGCGATATATCGATATATTTTTTAAAATGGGAACTTTGTGATTTTATCAGGACCTGGTGCTTTGTCTAACCTTTGGCTTTCCAAGTTTCACCGGGTAAAATGTGAGGTTCTGAAAATTATAATTGAGGTTTTCTAGACTTTCATGTGTAGCGGTGTCTTGGTTGGAATATAGATTGCGGTAGAATTTTGTAGCTATTTTATTTATGTTCTTTCGGCCTGTAACGGTTTTTTGGTTGTTTTTCAATTTCGGTATCCATTGGTTTCATTCTCGGAGTTCTATTAGAGCTTTTCTAGTTCCCCCTGTCCTCGCTATGTGTTTTTTTAGGGTTTGCAATCTTTTGGCTTTCCTATCCTTTTTGATGCCTTCTTTGATTTTCTTGCTTAAATCAGTATTTATTTTTGGATGTTCTGTTTCCTTATTTTGCTGTCAAGTAGACCTTTTCTATCTTTTATAAGTTGTAGTGTTGAATTACTCAAATTGTGCTTATGTCGTGTCCTTTTTTGGTCTCTTTGACATGTAATTTTGTTTTGTAGTTTATTATAACTTGTTTTACATCTATTGCATCGGTTTCTAATAGTTGTCTGCTGAGTATTGACAAGGAATTCTACATTGTTTTGTTGGGTTCTGTGCTGTGCATATCGGGAATGTGTCATGTATAGCCAACTGTTTGGTTCTTTTGGGTGGTATAGTCCTGAGTGACGCCCTTACCATGCGGTGGTCGGTATTAAAGTTGAATTTTGATATAACTGCTGCGTTTGTAAATGGATTTGGGTGGCTGATTATCATATAATCTATTTCGTTTCTATTATTCCCGCCTGAAGAAATCCAGGTCCATTTATTGTTTTTATTTTTCTTAAAAATACTATTCAGGAGTGTTAAATTGTGTTCTAATAAGAATTCAACCAGTATTTGCCCATTTTTGCTTCTTTTGCCGTAACCAAAGTTTTCCAACACATATTCTTCTTTACATTGTTTTATCCCCACTTGTGCGTTAAAATCTCCCATTAGTATAATTATGTTTTTTTGAGTAATAACTTGTAATAGCTTGGGATAAGTTGATGTAAAAAGATTCATGTTAAGGTTCATCTGCTTTCTCCGTAGGAGCATAGGCTTGGGTAATTGTCCATGTTTGTTTGAAGCTAGGTAATTTGATGTTGAGTATGGCAGTACGGTCATTAATGCCAATGAATTCTAGTATGTGTTCTATTTGGTGCTTTTTAACGATACATCCGACTCCTCCTTGTCCTTCGATGTTTCCTTTGTTGAATAACACGAAGTCCTGGTGCTATTCGATAAATTATCCTGTTCTTCCCATTTCACTAATTCCTAAAATATCCTATTTTAGGTCCTCTAATGCTTCTTCAAGTTCTGATAAAGATTCTGGTGTTCGTTAAGTTCTGGTATTTAGAGTTGCTATGTATAACTTTTTTTCCTTCCTTTGTTTTTTATTCTTGTTAGAGGGTGATGGTCTAAGTCTTCCGCGGGGACCAGCCGTGGTGGAAGACATTTTGTTGATTGGTTGTGTTTGTAATTAATTAAAATAAATAAATATCTAGGACATTTCCACACGACACACGGTCATCCGACCCCAAACTAAGCAGAGCTTGTACTATGGGCGTCTGAGACTGATATACATACATATATATTTTCAAATACATACTTTAATTCATAATCACACCCAGACAAGGAACAAACACCAAGGTTCATCACACAAATGTTTGTCCCGAGTGGGAATCGAACCCATGACCCTTGGAACTGCCAGTCAGGGTCACTAACCACTGTTCCACCGAGCCAGTCAAAATTGTTGCTGTATATATTTTTAGATTCTGGTGGTCCGTGGGCATATTTAGTTTTTTGAGATTTGATTTGATATTTGAATCAGAGCTTTCACTTTCTACGTAGTTTAGTATATTGGGTTTTATGATTTCTCTAGTATGTGTTTTGGTTAGTGTGAGTGATGGGTTGTTCGGTGTTACTTTCTTTGTTAGTTTTCTTTCTTGATGGTGTCTTTGGTGAGTCGGAAGTTTCTCTTTTCCTCTTCTCTCTATTTTCTTTTGGCTTTTTTACAACGAGCTTGTCGAAATTGATATGGGCAGTATTACCTTTCTTTATTTATTCTTCTACTTGTGGCTGTTATTGTTTGCGTTTGTCTAGGATTTCTTTGGGGTAGTCCTCTTATATGTTGACGCCTTGTGGAAGGTTAGGCTTATTTTTCAGTATGAGATGTTTTTTCCACTGAGTTGTGATAGAGGCTACCACTGTACGGTTTTTATTTTCAGCTTTGTGCACAACTCTATATACTTTGCTAATTTCTTGATTATCCATCTGATCGCCCGTACTCACAAATGTTTCTTTGATAAAATCCACTAATTCCGTTTCGAATTTAATATTTTCATTAATTACAAAGAAGACAAGATTTTTTTTTCTCTCTTCTATCTCTGTTCTTTTGAGTTTAATTTCAAGTTCTGAGAATTTGTCCTTGAGTTTGGTATTTTCCTCCATGGTAGTTTTCATTTTCTCGTCTAAAGTTTCCATGACGCTCTTAGTCACGGAGTATGTGATGAGTTCGGTTTGATTTTTAAATTTTTCGTCGAGTTTGTTTAGAAGTTATCCGTGACTAGGGAAATTTTGTCCTTGTGTGGAAACACTGGTTGGTAGTCTTTATTTTTCTCGAGTAGCAACACTTCTGTTGGCAATATCAATGTCAGGTCACTGTCACACTCATCGGGCGTAATTTTGCCGGACGGGAACGCTTCTGTTTTCTTTTTTACGGAGTACTCATTTTTGGAAACTCAACGTACAAGACAAGTCAAAAACGTGACAAAAATGGCGTCCTATGAAAATGTTAGGGCCATTCATATAGTATCGATATATCGAGTAGATTTGATGGATGCCAGACGATAAATCGGATTAATCGATATTTAATTGTTTTTTTTTTATTTATTCTTGTAGCCCATTTTCGTAGAATAAAACTAGAACTTTTTTAACGTAGCGCTGAATTTCCACTGAGCACTGCTATTTTCCAAGACAGATGATCGGATTATTAAACAACATACGATGATGCTATTTTAAATCGAATACGTTTATGCGATATATCGATATATTTTTTAAAATGGGAACTTTGTGATTTTATCAGGACCTGGTGCTTTGTCTAACCTTTGGCTTTCCAAGTTTCACCGGGTAAAATGTGAGGTTCTGAAAATTATAATTGAGGTTTTCTAGACTTTCATGTGTAGCGGTGTCTTGGTTGGAATATAGATTGCGGTAGAATTTTGTAGCTATTTTATTTATGTTCTTTCGGCCTGTAACGGTTTTTTGGTTGTTTTTCAATTTCGGTATCCATTGGTTTCATTCTCGGAGTTCTATTAGAGCTTTTCTAGTTCCCCCTGTCCTCGCTATGTGTTTTTTTAGGGTTTGCAATCTTTTGGCTTTCCTATCCTTTTTGATGCCTTCTTTGATTTTCTTGCTTAAATCAGTATTTATTTTTGGATGTTCTGTTTCCTTATTTTGCTGTCAAGTAGACCTTTTCTATCTTTTATAAGTTGTAGTGTTGAATTACTCAAATTGTGCTTATGTCGTGTCCTTTTTTGGTCTCTTTGACATGTAATTTTGTTTTGTAGTTTATTATAACTTGTTTTTACATCTATTGCATCGGTTTCTAATAGTTGTCTGCTGAGTATTGACAAGGAATTCTCCATTGTTTTGTTGGGTTCTGTGCTGTGCATATCGGGAATGTGTCATGTATAGCCAACTGTTTGGTTCTTTTGGGTGGTATAGTCCTGAGTGACGCCCTTACCATGCGGTGGTCGGTATTAAAGTTGAATTTTGATATAACTGCTGCGTTTGTAAATGGATTTGGGTGGCTGATTATCATATAATCTATTTCGTTTCTATTATTCCCGCCTGAAGAAATCCAGGTCCATTCATTGTTTTTATTGTTCTTAAAAATACTATTCAGGAGTGTTACATTGTGTTCTAATAAGAATTCAACCAGTATTTGCCCATTTTTGCTTCTTTTGCCGTAACCAAAGTTTTCCAACACATATTCTTCTTTACATTGTTTTATCCCCACTTGTGCGTTAAAATCTCCCATTAGTATAATTATGTTTTTTTGAGTATAACTTGTAATAGCTTGGGATAAGTTGATGTAAAAAGATTCATGTTTAGGTTCATCTGCTTTCTCCGTAGGAGCATAGGCTTGGATAATTGTCCATGTTTGTTTGAAGCTAGGTAATTTGATGTTGAGTATGGCAGTACGGTCATTAATGCCAATGAATTCTAGTATGTGTTCTATTTGGTGCTTTTTAACGATAAATCCGACTCCTCCTTGTCCTTCGATGTTTCCTTTGTTGAATAACACGAAGTCCTGGTGCTATTCGATAAATTATCCTGTTCTTCCCATTTCACTAATTCCTAAAATATCCTATTTTAGGTCCTCTAATGCTTCTTCAAGTTTTGATAAAGATTCTGGTGTTCGTTAAGTTCTGGTATTTAGAGTTGCTATGTATAACTTTTTTTCCTTCCTTTGTTTTTTATTCTTGTTAGAGGGTGATGGTCTAAGTCTTCCGCGGGGACCAGCCGTGGTGGAAGACATTTTGTTGATTGGTTGTGTTTGTAATTATTTAAAATAAATAAATATCTAGGACATTTCCACACGACACACGGTCATCTGACCCCAAACTAAGCAGAGCTTGTACTATGGGCGTCTGAGACTGATATACATACATATATATTTTTAAATACATACTTTAATTCATAATCACACCCAGACAAGGAACAAACACCAAGGTTCATCACACAAATGTTTGTCCCGAGTGGGAATCGAACCCATGACCCTTGGAACTGCCAGTCAGGGTCACTAACCACTGTTCCACCGAGCCAGTCAAAATTGTAGCTGTATATATTTTTAGATTCTGGTGGTCCGTGGGCATATTTAGTTTTTTGAGATTTGATTTGATATTTGAATCAGAGCTTTCACTTTCTACGTAGTTTAGTATATTGGGTTTTATGATTTCTCTAGTATGTGTTTTGGTTAGTGTGAGTGATGGGTTGTTCGGTGTTACTTTCTTGTTAGTTTTCTTTCTTGATGGTGTCTTTGGTGAGTCGGAAGTTTCTCTTTTCCTCTTCTCTCTATTTTCTTTTGGCTTTTTTACAACGAGCTTGTCGAAAGTGATATGGGCAGTATTACCTTTCTTTATTTATTCTTCTACTTGTGGCTGTTATTGTTTGCGTTTGTCTAGGATTTCTTCGGGGTAGTCCTCTTATATGTTGACGCCTTGTGGAAGGTTAGGCTTATTTTTCAGTATGAGATGTTTTTTCCACTGAGTTGTGATAGTGGCTACCACTGTACGGTTTTTATTTTCAGCTTTGTGCACAACTCTATATACTTTGCTAATTTCTTGATTATCCATCTGATCGCCCGTACTCACAAATGTTTCTTTGATAAAATCCACTAATTCCGTTTCGAATTTAATATTTTCATTAATTACAAAGAAGACAAGATTTTTTTTCTCTCTTCTATCTCTGTTCTTTTGAGTTTAATTTCAAGTTCTGAGAATTTGTCCTTGAGTTTGGTATTTTCCTCCATGGTAGTTTTCATTTTCTCGTCTAAAGTTTCCATGACGCTCTTAGTCACGGAGTATGTGATGAGTTCGGTTTGATTTTTAAAATTTTCGTCGAGTTTGTTTAGAAGTTATCCGTGACTAGGGAAATTTTGTCCTTGTGTGGAAACACTGGTTGGTAGTCTTTATTTTTCTCGAGTAGCAACACTTCTGTTGGCAATATCAATGTCAGGTCACTGTCACACTCATCTGGCGTAATTTTGCCGGACGGGAACGATTCTGTTTTCTTTTTTACGGAGTACTCATTTTTGGAAACTCAACGTACAAGACAAGTCAAAAACGTGACAAAAATGGCGTCCTATGAATATGTTAGGGCCATTCATACAGTATCGATATATCGAGTAGATTTGATGGATGCCAGACGATAAATCGGATTAATCTATATTTAATTGTTTTTTTTTTTTATTTATTCTTGTAGCCCATTTTCGTAGAATAAAACTAGAACTTTTTTAACGAAGCGCTGAATTTCCACTGAGCACTGCTATTTTCCAAGACAGATGATCGGATTATTAAACAACATACGATGTAAGGATGGGACCGGGAGACGTCAATAAAAGATGTTACACTTGTTAATTATATATTGTAACTAACTATAATTCGCTTACACTCTACTTATATAATACTTAACCTACCTATGTGTGGGGAGGTGTGTCACACCACTACAATGCTATTTTAAATCGAATACGTTTATGCGATATATCGGTATATTTTTAAAATGGGAACTTTGTGATTTTATCAGGACCTGGTGCTTTGTCTAACCTTTGGCTTTCCAAGTGTCACCGGGTAAAATGTGAGGTTCTGAAAATTATAATTGAGGTTTTCTAGACTTTCATGTGTAGCGGTGTCTTGGTTGGAATATAGATTGCGGTAGAATTTTGTAGCTATTTTATTTATGTTCTTTCGGCCTGTAACGGTTTTTTGGTTGTTTTTCAATTTCGGTATCCATTGGTTTCATTCTCGGAGTTCTATTAGAGCTTTTCTAGTTCCCCCTGTCCTCGCTATGTGTTTTTTTAGGGTTTTGCAATCTTTTGGCTTTCCTATCCTTTTTGATGCCTTCTTTGATTTTCTTGCTTAAATCAGTATTTATTTTTGGATGTTCTGTTTCCTTATTTTGCTGTCAAGTAGACCTTTTCTATCTTTTATAAGTTGTAGTGTTGAATCAATTCGAAAAAATTCGACAGCTTCAATTAATAGCTGCTGGTCTGGTGTGATGGTAATGCACGTCTGGGCGCGATTCCCGGAGGGACGGGTGTTCGAATCCCCGGGCCGCGGTGAGGCAGTTGAATTTTTTCCGTTTTTCTAAATATTAGTACAGCTAGTGCAAGCTTTAGCACTTAAAAATTTTAAATTTACATTAATTGCCAGTGTGTCATCATTTTCTGTAGTTTACATTTCTGCAATGAGATGTCTACGGCTGTCAGTGTGTATCACTGATAGTAGATGGCGCCACCTGTGGCTAACAGGTCATATACGGGAAAAATTCGACAGCTTCAATTAATAGCTGCTGGTCTGGTGTGATGGTAATGCACGTCTGGGCGCGATTCCCGGAAGGACGGGTGTTCGAATCCCCGGGCCGCGGTGAGGCAGTTGAATTTTTTCCGTTTTTCTAAATATATGTAATTTTGTTTTGTAGTTTATTATAACTTGTTTTTACATCTATTGCATCGGTTTCTAATAGTTGTCTGCTGAGTATTGACAAGGAATTCTCCATTGTTTTGTTGGGTTCTGTGCTGTGCATATCGGGAATGTGTCATGTATAGCCAACTGTTTGGTTCTTATGGGTGGTATAGTCCTGAGTGACGCCCTTACCATGCGGTGGTCGGTATTAAAGTTGAATTTTGATATAACTGCTGCGTTTGTAAATGGATTTGGGTGGCTGATTATCATATAATCTATTTCGTTTCTATTATTCCCGCCTGAAGAAATCCAGGTCCATTTATTGTTTTTATTTTTCTTAAAAATACTATTCAGGAGTGTTAAATTGTGTTCTAATAAGAATTCAACCAGTATTTGCCCATTTTTGCTTCTTTTGCCGTAACCAAAGTTTTCCAACACATATTCTTCTTTACATTGTTTTTTAGGATTGGTGCTAGGTGAGAGTGGAGAGCTTCTAGCTTGATCCTAATTAGTAGCAGAGCTTCAGCGAGGTGGCGAAATGAAACAGCAGGTTCAGTGATGTGTCTTGATCGGAAGTCCGAGACGAAGTATATTGATTTTAGGAAAAATGAGACCTTAAGTACTATTTACAGACTTAGAACTAGCGATGGGTGACATGAGTATATTTAAAATAGAAACTAAACTTAAACTACGGTAGAGGGCGCGCGTGCGCGCTCGGCGCGGGTCGGCCGTGCGTCGGCGCGCGGCCGTTAGGTATAAGAGGCGAACGGGCCTCGCGCGCGAGCCATTTGGGCGCGGCCCGCGCGAGCGACGGACGGGCGTGGCGCGGCGCGCAGCGTTGGCGCGCGCTATGTATTTATGAATTGCAGGCAGCTACAGTTTTATCCCCACTTGTGCGTTAAAATCTCCCATTAGTATAATTATGTTTTTTTGAGTAATAACTTGTAATAGCTTGGGATAAGTTGATGTAAAAAGATTCATGTTTAGGTTCATCTGCTTTCTCCGTAGGAGCATAGGCTTGGGTAATTGTCCATGTTTGTTTGAAGCTAGGTAATTTGATGTTGAGTATGGCAGTACGGTCATTAATGCCAATGAATTCTAGTATGTGTTCTATTTGGTGCTTTTTAACGATAAATCCGACTCCTCCTTGTCCTTCGATGTTTCCTTTGTTGAATAACACGAAGTCCTGGTGCTATTCGATAAATTATCCTGTTCTTCCCATTTCACTAATTCCTAAAATATCCTATTTTAGGTCCTCTAATGCTTCTTCAAGTTCTGATAAAGATTCTGGTGTTCGTTAAGTTCTGGTATTTAGAGTTGCTATGTATAACTTTTTTTCCTTCCTTTGTTTTTTATTCTTGTTAGAGGGTGATGGTCTAAGTCTTCCGCGGGGACCAGCCGTGGTGAAAGACATTTTGTTGATTGGTTGTGTTTGTAATTAATTAAAATAAATAAATATCTAGGACATTTCCACGACACACGGTCATCTGACCCCAAACTAAGCAGAGCTTGTACTATGGGCGTCTGAGACTGATATACATACATATATATTTTTAAATACATACTTTAATTCATAATCACACCCAGACAAGGAACAAACACCAAGGTTCATCACACAAATGTTTGTCCCGAGTGGGAATCGAACCCATGACCCTTGGAACTGCCAGTCAGGGTCACTAACCACTGTTCCACCGAGCCAGTCAAAATTGTTGCTGTATATATTTTTAGATTCTGGTGGTCCGTGGGCATATTTAGTTTTTTGAGATTTGATTTGATATTTGAATCAGAGCTTTCACTTTCTACGTAGTTTAGTATATTGGGTTTTATGATTTCTCTAGTATGTGTTTTGGTTAGTGTGAGTGATGGGTTGTTCGGTGTTACTTTCTTGTTAGTTTTCTTTCTCGATGGTGTCTTTGGTGAGTCGGAAGTTTCTCTTTTCCTCTTCTCTCTATTTTCTTTTGGCTTTTTTACAACGAGCTTGTCGAAATTGATATGGGCAGTATTACCTTTCTTTATTTATTCTTCTACTTGTGGCTGTTATTGTTTGAGTTTGTCTAGGATTTCTTTGGGGTAGTCCTCTTATATCGACGGGTGCAAAGTAAATAAAGCCAACTACAAATTCACGATTTTCTTTTTATTGCATTTTCGTACTAACAAAACAAGATTCCACAACCTGGCATATTTTTTTTTTCAGATTTCACTTTATTTCTATTAATTTTCGAACGCATATAAAGCCATCTACGCATATTTTGGCAAATGGTACGAAGTTAAAGCGACCAAGTGACCGTTGGCCGTTTCTGCGCGTTACGCGGGGCGGGCCGCGCGTCCCGCGCTTATAGATCGCAGAAAGAGTCATCTGGTTATGGTTCTCTGGTAATCTAAATAAATGACTTAATTATACTACTTAGGTATGAAACTTTGTTGACATAGGTAAAAATAGGTTTACATATGTCAATTTTGTAAGTATCACGATATTTATAAAAAATTAAAACATACTTCTAATACTGAAGAGAATGAGACTTAATGATTTTTGTGTAATTCGTAGTATGTATAAAAAAATAGTAGAAGTTCAAGACGTGATAAAAATATTCGGCAAATTATCATTTTGTTATCAAAAGAATTACAATATCTGGATTATTATTAGACTGATGAACGTTCCATAAATTGTGAGTTTAATAGAACTTTCCTTAAGGCTATTAACTCAGTCAGTCAGTTTCTCCTTTCATACAATATTTAAAAATATGTAAAGAGTCTAATTGTCATTAAAAAGGTGTTATATTTTTAATGTAAACCTTTTTCTATTTCTGATGTATAACAAATCAATATTAACCTAGAAAGAAGGAAAATAATTTAATGCTGTGATGATAGTAATAATAATGACTAAGTTTGCCAAATGAATGTGCTATTAAATTAGAAAACAAGTAATTTTTTACGTTTTTTTAATTTACGAGTTAATTTACGAGTACGAAAAAAAATGTATGTTCGTTTATAATAAAAAAAATATATTTATTTGTTTAATTTCTGTTTCCGTAATGATAATTATTAGACTGATTTACGGTAGAGAAATAATGAGTGCAATAATTAAAAAAAACGACGCTGAAAAAGTATAAAACAAGACTTTTAGAACATACAATACTATTTTGAAGTATGCAATATTTACTATGTAGAGATAAGTTTTCATGTTTGGAAAACCGCAGTCACACGTTGTCAAAGTGCTACGGTAGGTAGGTACTTGTGTATGGAACGTGTGACTACGCCTTTCCAAACATGAAAACTTATCTCTACATAGTAAATATTGCATACTTCAAAATAGTATTGTATGTTCTAAAAGTCTTGTTTAAACTTTTTCAGCGTCGTTTTTTGTCGTAGTTGGGTTTTAGTTTTTAACTTTTTATTATTTGTACTATTTTGGTGTTAGTAAGTAGTAAAGAAGCTATGAACGAAAAGATGTGAACTATATGCAATCAGTCCATGAATATACGTAAAGTCAGATGCAAATGCTAGTAATATATATATATTTAAAATGTACAAGTAAAGCGCTTTCCAATGATACCAAACACGGCGTATTTATCTTAACTTTATTTTTTTACTCTGTATGTTTTGTCCGCTAGTGGGCGCCACATTAGATTTTGTGAAACCCTATATAGCCTATAACCAGCGGACAATTAAGACGCTTCTAATGGTATGTCATTTGTCGAATTCTGACAAGCAATTTAGAAGTTATGTGGGAACAGATGAACATACATACATACATACAAACATACATACATACATAGCCTGTCAAAATCATAACCCTCCTTTTGCTTTGCCGTAGTCGGGTAAAAAATTGTTAGGCTTTTATTAAATTCTACAACAGCTTAATTGTCATTAAAACGTTACATTTAATATTCAATGGTTTACCTAATTATTAGGTTAAAAAATGTTGATTCTGATGTTCATAATTAACTTAAGAAGACATTAAAATATTCTGATTCTGTGACTATAATAATTAAGTCAAATGTGCAATTGATTTGTAAATAAGTAATTCTTTACCTTTTTTTTAATATCAAAGAAGGTTATTTACGAATACGTAATAATTTCATAATTTTTTTGTAATAAAAAAAATTATTAATTATTTCATTTGACCTCCTTTGTTCATTGATGATTGTCATTGAATACGAAGCATAAAAAGTTATCTGCCATAATTTTACTTTCTGCAGTAGATAATTAAGTAATACATATAAATAAGGTCGTATATCTTAAAATTAAGTGTTTCAATAGAAATTGAGTTCAAAAAAATAAAGAACATACAATTTATACATAAAACTTTAAGTCCCGAGTATATGCGACCAAGTGGTAGTTGGCTTAGTTAGCATCATATAAAATACAATGTAGAAACGACTAACTACAAAATCTCGTAAAATATAAACAAATTAGCTTAACTAACATCATATACAAATAAATAAGAATATAAATTGATACTGATAAAATTTTCAGAAATATTGACCGAGTCATCAAGAAAATAACACATCTTTTCGATCTTTTCGCTCTCCTGTAAAGTTGCTATTTTGCAGATGACTCTTTTTACTTTGCACCCGTCGATATGTTGACGCCTTGTGGAAGGTTAGGCTTATTTTTCAGTATGAGATGTTTTTTCCACTGAGTTGTGATAGTGGCTACCACTGTACGGTTTTTATTTTCAGCTTTGTGCACAACTCTATATTCTTTGCTAATTTCTTGATTATCCATCTGATCGCCCGTACTCACAAATGTTTCTTTGATAAAATCCACTAATTCCGTTTCGAATTTAATATTTTCATTAATTACAAAGAAGACAAGATTTTTTTTTTCTCTCTTCTATCTCTGTTCTTTTGAGTTTAATTTCAAGTTCTGAGAATTTGTCCTTGAGTTTGGTATTTTCCTCCATGGTAGTTTTCATTTTCTCGTCTAAAGTTTCCATGACGCTCTTAGTCACGGAGTATGTGATGAGTTCGGTTTTGATTTTTAAATTTTTCGTCGAGTTTGTTTAGAAGTTATCCGTGACTAGGGAAATTTTGTCCTTGTGTGGAAACACTGGTTGGTAGTCTTTATTTTTCTCGAGTAGCAACACTTCTGTTGGCAATATCAATGTCAGGTCACTGTCACACTCATCTGGCGTAATTTTGCCGGACGGGAACGCCTCTTTTTTCTTTTTTACGGAGTACTCATTTTTGGAAACTCAACGTACAAGACAAGTCAAAAACGTGACAAAAATGGCGTCCTATGAATATGTTAGGGCCATTCATACAGTATCGATATATCGAGTAGATTTGATGGATGCCAGACGATAAATCGGATTAATCGATATTTAATTGTTTTTTTTTTTTTATTTATTCTTGTAGCCCATTTTCGTAGAATAAAACTAGAACTTTTTTAACGTTGTGCTGAATTTCCACTGAGCACTGCTATTTTCCAAGACAGATGATCGGATTATTAAACAACATACGATGATGCTATTTTAAATCGAATACGTTAATGCGATATATCGATATATTTTTTAAAATGGGAACTTTGTGATTTTATCAGGACCTGGTGCTTTGTCTAACCTTTGGCTTTCCAAGTGTCACCGGGTAAAATGTGAGGTTCTGAAAATTATAATTGAGGTTTTCTAGACTTTCATGTGTAGCGGTGTCTTGGTTGGAATATAGATTGCGGTAGAATTTTGTAGCTATTTTATTTATGTTCTTTCGGCCTGTAACGGTTTTTTGGTTGTTTTTCAATTTCGGTATCCATTGGTTTCATTCTCGGAGTTCTATTAGAGCTTTTCTAGTTCCCCCTGTCCTCGCTATGTGTTTTTTTAGGGTTTGCAATCTTTTGGCTTTCCTATCCTTTTTGATGCCTTCTTTGATTTTCTTGCTTAAATCAGTATTTATTTTTGGATGTTCTGTTTCCTTATTTCGCTGTCAAATAGACCTTTTCTATCTTTTATAAGTTGTAGTGTTGAATTACTCAAATTGTGCTTATGTCGTGTCCTTTTTTGGTCTCTTTGACATGTAATTTTATTTTGTAGTTTATTATAACTTGTTTTTACATCTATTGCATCGGTTTCTAATAGTTGTCTGCTGAGTATTGACAAGGAATTCTCCATTGTTTTGTTGGGTTCTGTGCTGTGCATATCGGGAATGTGTCATGTATAGCCAACTGTTTGGTTCTTTTGGGTGGTATAGTCCTGAGTGACGCCCTTACCATGCGGTGGTCGGTATTAAAGTTGAATTTTGATATAACTGCTGCGTTTGTAAATGGATTTGGGTGGCTGATTATCATATAATCTATTTCGTTTCTATTATTCCCGCCTGAAGAAATCCAGGTCCATTCATTGTTTTTATTGTTCTTAAAAATACTATTCAGGAGTGTTACATTGTGTTCTAATAAGAATTCAACCAGTATTTGCCCATTTTTGCTTCTTTTGCCGTAACCAAAGTTTTCCAACACATATTCTTCTTTACATTGTTTTATCCCCACTTGTGCGTTAAAATCTCCCATTAGTATAATTATGTTTTTTTGAGTAATAACTTGTAATAGCTTGGGATAAGTTGATGTAAAAAGATTCATGTTTAGGTTCATCTGCTTTCTCCGTAGGAGCATAGACTTGGATAATTGTCCATGTTTGTTTGAAGCTAGGTAATTTGATGTTGAGTATGGCAGTACGGTCATTAATGCCAATGAATTCTAGTATGTGTTCTATTTGGTGCTTTTTAACGATAAATCCGACTCCTCCTTGTCCTTCGATGTTTCCTTTGTTGAATAACACGAAGTCCTGGTGCTATTCGATAAATTATCCTGTTCTTCCCATTTCACTAATTCCTAAAATATCCTATTTTAGGTCCTCTAATGCTTCTTCAAGTTTTGATAAAGATTCTGGTGTTCGTTAAGTTCTGGTATTTAGAGTTGCTATGTATATTTTTTTTTCCTTCCTTTGTTTTTTATTCTTGTTAGAGGGTGATGGTCTAAGTCTTCCGCGGGGACCAGCCGTGGTGGAAGACATTTTGTTGATTGGTTGTGTTTGTAATTAATTAAAATAAATAAATATCTAGGACATTTCCACACGACACACGGTCATCTGACCCCAAACTAAGCAGAGCTTGTACTATGGGCGTCTGAGACTGATATACATACATATATATTTTCAAATACATACTTTAATTCATAATCACACCCAGACAAGGAACAAACACCAAGGTTCATCACACAAATGTTTGTCCCGAGTGGGAATCGAACCCATGACCCTTGGAACTGCCAGTCAGGGTCACTAACCACTGTTCCACCGAGCCAGTCAAAATTGTTGCTGTATATATTTTTAGATTCTGGTGGTCCGTGGGCATATTTAGTTTTTTGAGATTTGATTTGATATTTGAATCAGAGCTTTCACTTTCTACGTAGTTTAGTATATTGGGTTTTATGATTTCTCTAGTATGTGTTTTGGTTAGTGTGAGTGATGGGTTGTTCGGTGTTACTTTCTTGTTAGTTTTCTTTCTTGATGGTGTCTTTGGTGAGTCGGAAGTTTCTCTTTTCCTCTTCTCTCTATTTTCTTTTGGCTTTTTTATGTTCTGGTCCTCAAGGCGTCAACATATAAGGTCCTCTTATATGTTGACGCCTTGTGGAAGGTTAGGCTTATTTTTCAGTATGAGATGTTTTTTCCACTGAGTTGTGATAGTGGCTACCACTGTACGGTTTTTATTTTCAGCTTTGTGCACAACTCTATATTCTTTGCTAATTTCTTGATTATCCATCTGATCGCCCGTACTCACAAATGTTTCTTTGATAAAATCCACTAATTCCGTTTCGAATTTAATATTTTCATTAATTACAAAGAAGACAAGATTTTTTTTTTCTCTCTTCTATCTCTGTTCTTTTGAGTTTAATTTCAAGTTCTGAGAATTTGTCCTTGAGTTTGGTATTTTCCTCCATGGTAGTTTTCATTTTCTCGTCTAAAGTTTCCATGACGCTCTTAGTCACGGAGTATGTGATGAGTTCGGTTTGATTTTTAAATTTTTCGTCGAGTTTGTTTAGAAGTTATCCGTGACTAGGGAAATTTTGTCCTTGTGTGGAAACACTGGTTGGTAGTCTTTATTTTTCTCGAGTAGCAACACTGCTGTTGGCAATATCACCGTCAGGTCACTGTCACACTCATCTGGCGTAATTTTGCCGGACGGGAACGCTTCTGTTTTCTTTTATACGGAGTACTCATTTTTGGAAACTCAACGTACAAGACAAGTCAAAAACGTGACAAAAATGGCGTCCTATGAATATGTTAGGGCCATTCATACAATATCGATATATCGAGAAGATTTGATGGATGCCAGACGATAAATCGGATCAATCGATATTTAATTGTTTTTTTTTTTATATATTTTTGTAGCCCATTTTCTTAGAATAAAACTAGAACTTTTTTAACGTTGTGCTGAATTTCCACTGAGCACTGCTATTTTCCAAGACAGATGATCGGATAATTAAACAACATACGATGATGCTATTTTAAATCGAATACGTTAATGCGATATATCGATATATTTTTTAAAATGGGAACTTTGTGATTTTATCAGGACCTGGTGCTTTGTCTAACCTTTGGCTTTCCAAGTGTCACCGGGTAAAATGTGAGGTTCTGAAAATTATAATTGAGGTTTTCTAGACTTTCATGTGTAGCGGTGTCTTGGTTGGAATATAGATTGCGGTAGAATTTTGTAGCTATTTTATTTATGTTCTTTCGGCCTGTAACGGTTTTTTGGTTGTTTTTCAATTTCGGTATCCATTGGTTTCATTCTCGGAGTTCTATTAGAGCTTTTCTAGTTCCCCCTGTCCTCGCTATGTGTTTTTTTTAGGGTTTGCAATCTTTTGGCTTTCCTATCCTTTTTGATGCCTTCTTTGATTTTCTTGCTTAAATCAGTATTTATTTTTGTATGTTCTGTTTCCTTATTTTGCTGTCAAGTAGACCTTTTTCTATCTTTTTATAAGTTGTAGTGTTGAATTACTCAAATTGTGCTTATGTCGTGTCCTTTTTTGGTCTCTTTGACATGTAATTTTGTTTTGTAGTTTATTATAACTTGTTTTTACATCTATTGCATCGGTTTCTAATAGTTGTCTGCTGAGTATTGACAAGGAATTCTCCATTGTTTTGTTGGGTTCTGTGCTGTGCATATCGGGAATGTGTCATGCATAGCCAACTGTTTGGTTCTTTTTGGGTAGTATAGTCCTGAGTGACGCCCTTACCATGCGGTGGTCGGTATTAAAGTTGAATTTTGATATAACTGCTGCGTTTGTAAATGGATTTGGGTGGCTGATTATCATATAATCTATTTCGTTTCTATTATTCCCGCCTGAAGAAATCCAGGTCCATTCATTGTTTTTATTTTTCTTAAAAATACTATTCAGGAGTGTTAAATTGTGTTCTAATAAGAATTCAACCAGTATTTGCCCATTTTTGCTTCTTTTGCCGTAACCAAAGTTTTCCAACACATATTCTTCTTTACATTGTTTTATCCCCACTTGTGCGTTAAAATCTCCCGTGAGTATAATTATGTTTTTTTGAGTAATAACTTGTAATAGCTTGGGATAAGTTGATGTAAAAAGATTCATGTTTAGGTTCATCTGCTTTCTCCGTAGGAGCATAGGCTTGGATAATTGTCCATGTTTGTTTGAAGCTAGGTAATTTGATGTTGAGTATGGCAGTACGGTCATTAATGCCAATGAATTCTAGTATGTGTTCTATTTGGTGCTTTTTAACGATAAATCCGACTCCTCCTTGTCCTTCGATGTCTCCTTTGTTGAATAACACGAAGTCCTGGTGCTATTCGATAAATTATCCTGTTCTTCCCATTTCACTAGTTCCTAAAATATCCTATTTTAGGTCCTCTAATGCTTCTTCAAGTTCTGATAAAGATTCTGGTGTTCGTTAAGTTCTGGTATTTAGAGTTGCTATGTATAACTTTTTTTCCTTCCTTTGTTTTTTATTCTTGTTAGAGGGTGATGGTCTAAGTCTTCCGCGGGGACCAGCCGTGGTGGAAGACATTTTGTTGATTGGTTGTGTTTGTAATTAATTAAAATAAATAAATATCTAGGACATTTCCACACGACACACGGTCATCTGACCCCAAACTAAGCAGAGCTTGTACTATGGGCGTCTGAGACTGATATACATACATATATATTTTTAAATACATACTTTAATTCATAATCACACCCAGACAAGGAACAAACACCAAGGTTCATCACACAAATGTTTGTCCCGAGTGGGAATCGAACCCATGACCCTTGGAACTGCCAGTCAATGTCACTAACCACTGTTCCACCGGAGCCAGTCAAAATTGTTGTTGTATATATTTTTAGATTCTGGTGGTCCGTGGGCATATTTAGTTTTTTGAGATTTGATTTGATATTTGAATCAGAGCTTTCACTTTCTACGTAGTTAAGTATATTGGGTTTTATGATTTCTCTAGTATGTGTTTTGGTTAGTGTGAGTGATGGGTTGTTCGGTGTTACTTTCTTGTTAGTTTTCTTTCTTGATGGTGTTCTTTGGTGATTCGGAAGTTTCTCTTTTCCTCTTCTCTCTATTTTCTTTTGGCTTTTTTACAACGAGCTTGTCGAAATTGATATGGGCAGTATTACCTTCTTTATTTATTCTTCTACTTGTGGCTGTTATTGTTTGCGTTTGTCTAGGATTTCTTTGGGGTAGTCCTCTTATACGTTGACGCCTTGTGGAAGGTTAGGCTTATTTTTCAGTATGAGATGTTTTATCCACTGAGTTGTAATAGTGGGTACCACTGTACGGTTTTTTATTTTCAGCTTTGTGCACAACTCTATATACTTTGCTAATTTCTTGATTATCCATCTGATCGCCCGTACTCACAAATGTTTCTTTGATAAAATCCACTAATTCCGTTTCGAATTTAATATTTTCATTAATTACAAAGAAGACAAGATTTTTTTTTCTCTCTTCTATCTCTGTTCTTTTGAGTTTAATTTCAAGTTCTGAGAATTTGTCCTTGAGTTTGGTATTTTCCTCCATGATAGTTTTCATTTTCTCGTCTAAAGTTTCCATGACGCTCTTAGTCACGGAGTATGTGATGAGTTCGGTTTGATTTTTAAATTTTTCGTCGAGTTTGTTTAGAAGTTATCCGTGACTAGGGAAATTTTGTCCTTGTGTGGAAACACTGGTTGGTAGTCTTTATTTTTCTCGAGTAGCAACACTTCTGTTGGCAATATCAATGTCAGGTCACTGTCACACTCATCTGGCGTAATTTTGCCGGACGGGAACGCTTCTGTTTTCTTTTTTACGGAGTACTCATTTTTGGAAACTCAACGTACAAGACAAGTCAAAAACGTGACAAAAATGGCGTCCTATGAATATGTTAGGGCCATTCATACAGTATCGATATATCGAGTAGATTTGATGGATGCCAGACGATAAATCGGATTAATCGATATTTAATTGTTTTTTTTTTATTTATTCTTGTAGCCCATTTTCGTAGAATAAAACTAGAACTTTTTTAACGTAGCGCTGAATTTCCACTGAGCACTGCTATTTTTCAAGACAGATGATCGGATTATTAAACAACATACGATGATGCTATTTTAAATCGAATACGTTTATGCGATATATCGTCCCCGTCGTGGCAGAATTAAATAACTAACAAAACCAAAGTTCCGAGATAATTGAGATTTTGTGATTTTTTAACAAAAAAACGGCGATAAATTTCAATGGCGAAGTAAATTTATAGTCGAGATTTTGATATGTTGTAAAGCCATTTTTAATCGACAATTTAAATAGTCCGACATAATGATACTTTCTATTATTTTAATTATAAAAATAAAAAAGTAATTATTTACTTTTGCCACAAACATTTTTTTGAATAGGGTTGCATTTATCAAGTTTTTGTATGTCACTTAGCAAGTTTTGCCACAACCTAAATGTACATAACACGAATATTTGTAGTGAATAAGCTAACTTGTTTAATTCTGTCACAGTTTCACTGCAATAAATATTGTTGTTATCAATTTTTTACTGATTATGCAATATCAGTGAAATAAATTTAAAGCAGTTAAATAATACTACAATATACTTTATTAACAAATCTTTAATCAACAAAATCGTATTGGCATGGTTACCACATAATTTTTAAAAACAGAAACAAATTCAAGTAATCAAAAACAGAAAAAAAGATTCATTACGTAATTAGATCTATTCGTTAGATTCCTTAGACATTAAAATAACATAAAAACAATTATTAGCTTTTATTTTGAATAAAAATAATATAAAATTAAAAAAATATAAACTTGTATCATCATAATTAAACAATCAAAGTTACTTTAAATATCAAAATCTGATAATCAGCGTCAGATTTCAATTAAAACAAATATTAAAATTAAAATAAACAAGAACAATTAATAAATCTATTCAGATTCAAAATCTGACTCATTTACGTCTGGTTGAGATGATGATGATGGCAAACCTTTATACCATGCATGTAGTTCACAAGGAATTATTTTTTTCTGGCATAGCATCAGCAAATCCTTTTTGTTAGCATTAGTGATTGGTAACGCTGAGGTGTAAGCACTTTGAAGGCTATATTCAGTCAATGTAGCGGCAGGTGTACTTCGCGTGTGTCGGCTAGGCTTGTTAAACGTATCAATAGATAAATATGGACCTTCGTAACCATATCTAAATTTAACAATCCCAGGAAATTGTTTTTCAAAACGTAAACATTTTATTTTCAACCAGTTTACTTTCTCATTGCCATCATCAGTTAAAGTCCTGTTTTTAGTCATTTGTGACGCTAATTTTTTAACATCGATCATATCCTTGTAAGTCAACTCCGTTACGATGTAGGGACTCCTGCTGGCCTTGTGTCTTTTGGAACGAGCTCGATGCATAATCGCTTTCCAATCTATGACTGAATAGACTTCAGTGTGCCTCTTTTCCTTCTCTATTGCACTGTGCATTGAGTCTACTTCCATGAAGCTATGTCCACTCTCGAGATATTTCTGTTCTATCACAGTTAGATGTGGATGTGATTGAACCAAGTGCAACAGAAATGCAGCCATGTACTGATTACGGTTTTGACCAGAGCAAGTATCAGAGTAAATAGTAATGTGAGTTACCTCTTCTGGTACATTTTTAATCCACTTATTTAATGCTGAAGCAATTTCTATGCTTCCTCTTTTACCATTTACTTCAGTCCAAATCAAACAATGTGCTTTATTCTCTGGTGGCTTGAACTCATAAATCGATAAATTATATAAGTTAAGTTTGCGACAGTAATATAATAAGCTATCTGAGGTAGAAGGGATTTGCAGAAGACTTTGTAGATCCATTGTAATACATAAGTAAGATGAATCTTCCTCTGATCTCTGTTTATCGATATCCTTTGACTTATGAGCTGCATCTTTCCTATCTATGTGCTCTTACAACAGAAACCGCCCGCTTGTTATAGAACTAATCAGCAAGAGAATGACTAGATATATTTTAAGTAACAGTAAACAATTTGAAGGAATGCGGATTTCAATATCTGAATTCCTTGACATAAATGCTAGAAAAGAAAGAAAAACAATGAGAGACGAAATGTTCGCAGCTAGGAAAAGAGGACTGTATGCAATAATTAAAAATAACCAACTTTTCATAGAAGGCAAAAGGATTGATCTAAAACAACAACAGAATACAACAAATAATATACCAGAATACAGCAACAAATTAAAACAACACGAGTATCAAGATACCAACAATCAACAACCAGCTGAAAATAAAGAAAGAAAAAATACAAACAACAGTACATTTCGTAACCAAAGCTCACCCCCAAAAACTCCTTCCAAAGGAACATTTCAACAATAACATAACAATTACTTGTCAGAACATACAAAGCATAGGTAACAAAATAGATCTATTGGAACAACTACTTGAAAGCACAAACATTGATATCTTAGCTTTATCAGAACTATGGAAAAGTAAAAATTTCTGTGATTCAATTAAACTTCCCAAGTACCAAATAGCATCTATCTTCTGCAGGGAAAATCGTGAAGGAGGTGGTGTATGCATAATTGTGAAGGAGCATATACATTTTATTGAAAGGAAAGACATTGTTAAGTTATCTAAAGAATATATAATAGAATTTTGTGCTATAGAGATACCAAAAATAAATTGTATTATTGTAAGCTTATACAGAGCAGATCGTAATATTAATATCTTTCACGAACAAATGAATATCTTATTAAATAAAGTAACTACTAAAGTCAAAAACAAACACTTAATAATACTAGGAGACTTTAACATAAATATATACAGTAAAAACAAACAAACTGAAGAGTTTCTCAACTTAATGAGATCCTTTAATTTATATTTATTAACAAAAGAACCAACTAGAGTATCAAAAACTACATCAACTTGTATCGACCTGGCTTTCAGCAACTACAAAGACTTAATTGAAGAGTCAACCGTTTACGATTATGGGCTTTCTGACCATAAAGCATTAAATTTAAAATTAAAACTTAATATCAACAATATCACATGGTATATTAACAAAAGAACATTTTCAAACAAAAATACTAAAAAATTTAAAGATTTCATTAGTAACATTGATTGGAAAAGCAAAATTGATTTAAATAAAAATTTAAACGAAAATTACACTTCATTTATAAATCAAATACAATACTTTTTAAACAAATGTATACCTATTACTAAAATAAAGATAAAGAACAAAATGATCAAAAGCTGGCTAACTGCTGGTTTAAAGAAGTCATGCATACACAAAAGAAACCTAAAAATAATTCTAAACCAAACAAATGATGAAGTGATACGGAAATACTACAAAACGTACTCAAAAATATTAAAAACAAGCATACGAATATCAAAACGCAAACAATACATTAGGCAAATAAATAGTTCAGATAATATATATAAAACTATGTGGAAAATAATAAATGATAAAACAGGAAAAACTAAGAAAAATGATCATAAAAATATAAGATTAAAAATAAATAATAATACTATAGACTGTCCTTTAAAAATATCAAATGAGTTTAATGAATATTTTTCTTCCGTTGGAAATAAGTCCAATTATGGTAGTCACCAATCTGGCCGACCAGTTGTTAATACACCTACATGTTCCATGTATTTACACCCTGTGACTGAAAAAGAAACTCTAAAAATTATTAAATCTATCAAAAACAAACATAGCTGCGGTATAGACGATATCCCACCAATATTAGTCAAACAATGTGCTGAAGAATTAGTTACACCATTAACATATTTGATAAATCAAAGCTTTAGAGATGGAAAATTTCCTGATCATCTAAAAATAGCCCTTATAAAACCAATATACAAAAAAGACGACCCTACTACAACTAGCAACTATAGACCAATAGCATTATTGCCAACTATATCAAAAATATTTGAAAAAGCAATGTGCAATAGGCTTTATACATTTTTAGAAAATATAACATCCTAGACGACAGTCAAAACGGTTTCCGCAAGACCAGATCAACTACAAAGGCTGTATTTAAATACATACAAACCGCCTTACAAAACATAAATGATAAGAAATGTACTATAGGTCTTTTATTGGACATGACTAAGGCATATGATAAAGTTTCATATAATATATTACTTTCTAAATTGTATGGCTCAGGTATCCGCGGCCCAGCATATGACTGGTTTAAATCCTACTTACACAACAGGAAGCAAATAGTACAAATCGAATATCACTCTGAACCCACCCGAGAAATTAGGCAGATACGCTCCCAAGAACAGATTTTAACTTGTTCGATCCCGCAAGGCAGCGTACTGGCTGTGTCCTCTTTTTAATTTATATAAATGACCTCCCAAAAGGGCTTGATCAGGAAACAGTCCTACCGATACTATTTGCCGATGACATTTCACTTCTATTCGAATGCAATTACAAAGATGACCCCCATCCACTCCTATACAAAACTCTTCAGGATATTATACACTGGCTTAGCGACCATAACTTAGAAATTAACTTCGCCAAAACTAAAACTATGCAATTCAGACCTTATACAAAATCTCCCCTTGATATAAACTTACATTTTCAAAATATTCAAATAGAAACTATCAATTCATTTAAATTATTAGGAATTCAAATAGACACCAATTTAAACTGGAAAGACCATATAAAACATATAAAATCAAAAATTGCTAAGTTCACATACGCTTTATTTCAAATAAAATGTAGCACTAATACAGAAACTTCAATAAGAGCATACTACGCTTACGCATACGCATGGCTGCGATACGGCATCATGCTATGGGGCCGCAGCGTCGACGCCGGGGACCTGTTCATTATGCAGAAACGATGCATCCGTATCATAGCACATATAGACACCTTTGAAAGCTGTAGGCCGTACTTCATAAAATATAATATTCTCCCTCTACCGTGTATCCTTATCCTTACTAATCCTTACTAATATTATATATTATAAAATATTATAAATGCGAAAGTAACTCTGTCTGTCTGTCTGTCTGTCTGTCTGTCTGTTACTCTTTCACGCCTAAACCGCTGAACGGATTTTGATGAAATTTGGTATGGTGATAGATGATAACCTAGAAATGGTTATAGGCTATAAATAATCACGCCATCATTCTTAGGGGGTAGGCAGTAGGCAGATAACTAAATTGAGTTAGTGATTTTTAGCCGTTTTTGTTAGGACTTTGGCTCTTTGACGTCTAAACGGCTGAACGGATTTTGATGAAATTTAGTATGGTGGTAGATGATAACCTAGAAATGGTTATAGGCTATAAGTAATCACGCCATCGTTCTTAGGGGGTAGGCAGTAGGCAGACAACTAAATTGAGTTAGTGATTTTTAGCCGTTTTTGTTAGGACTTTTGCTCTTTGACGTTAAACGGCTGAACGGATTTTGATGAAATTTGGTATGGTGATAGATGATAACCTAGAAATGGATATAGGCTATAAATAATTACGCCATCATTCTTAGAAGGTAGGCAGTAGGCAGATAACTAAATTGAGTTAGTGATTTTTAGCCGTTTTTGTTAGGACTTTTGCTCTTTGTCGTTAAACGGCTGAACGGATTTTGATGAAATTTGGTATGGTGATAGATGATAACCTAGAAATGGTTATAGGCTATAAATAATCACGCCATCGTTCTTAGGGGGTAGGCAGTAGGCAGATAACTAAATTAAGTTAGTGATTTTTTGTCGATTTTGTTAGGACTTTTGCTCTTTGATGTCTAAACGGCTGAACGGATTTTGATGAAATTTGGTATGGTAATAGATGATAACCTAGAAATTTTTGTAGGCCATAAATAACCACGCCATCGTTCTTAGAGGGTAGGCAGTAGGCAGATAACTAAATTGAGTTAGTGATTTTTTGTCGTTTATGTTAGGACTTTTGCTCTTTGATGTCTAAACGGCTAAACGGATTTTGATGAAATTTAGTAGGGTAATAGATGGTTATTTAAAAACGGATATAAGATCAAAATGATCACGTCATCGTAGTTAGGGGGTAGGAAGTAAGCAGAAAACTGAATTGAATTAGTGATTTTTTTTATGGTTTTTGCTGGGAGTTTTGCTCTATCATGCCTAAGCGGCTGAACGGATTTTGATGAAATGATGACACAGGCTACTTTTTACGGCGGGAAAATTGATCATTACTGCGGAAATCTAGCGTGATCGTGTCAAGAAGCGTATGACGCCGTAGCTACTGAAATGATTTTTTTTTAAACTGTGTGTTACTTAGACTTCAAGTTAGTATTTGATCACTTTTCTAACTTAGAGGGTAGGTAGGCGCCATAATTTAGGGAATTTATGTTGAAAATGATGCAACTGTCTTTATTTGTCAGGTTTACTCGGATCGAAACTTAGCGACATTCCATAACCCTACGTAACTAAGACTACTTTTAAGTTAAAAAAAAAATCAAAATCCTGTAGTCCACGCGCATGAAGTCGCGGGCACAGCTATATATTATATAGAGATAGAGATATACCCGAAGCGAAGCGAGGGCGGGTCGCTAGTATATATATATGACATGTCAATATTTGTATTCAAAAATATAAAAACATTTACAAAGGTAAGCCAAACACACTCAATAAACACACGTAACAGAAATAAATTATATCAGAACCAAAGCAGAATAAATATGTTAAATAATAGTCCTCACTACATGGCAATAAAAATATACAACAATCTCCCAATCGATATCAGAAACGAACAAAAATATACTACATTTAAAACAAAACTCAAAGAGTACTTAATAAAAAACTGTTTTTATGATTTAAGGGAATTTTTAAAAAACTAATACTTAAAACTAAGACTTAGTGCAATATAAACAAAACATTAATAAATAAAGATATAATATAGTTAAGGTACTTAAATACATAGATATATATGTTACAAGACTAGACTTGTTTTGTAAACTTAGAAATTAAAAATTGTATTAATGTTTTTATTTAAGATTAATTAATGTTAAGTTTAATATCATGTATGTATCATGCCCTCATGTTGCAGTGCCTGAAAAGGGCAACTAAGTTATTAAGTTCATATTACTGTAAGACCTATAATGTACACTTAGTTAGCAATAAAGAACTTTGACTTTGACTTTGACTCTTTGTACTCAATTTTCAAGTCTTCATCCCGATCTGTAGCTCGTTTATACTTGTTGCATAGACAGCACTGATCTTTTTTTGGATGAAAGAAAGATAAGTTGTATTGTGTTCCAAAAATATTTTTGTAAATATTGAATT